>CM048747.1:475945593-476455593 GCA_026315105.1 Locusta migratoria
TGTAATGGAAACGCACCTGTTTTTTTGTAACTGTGGGTGCACTACACTGCGTCACATTTGTACAATGCCCAGCAATCAGCATATTAAGGTGTAAATGAAGAGACTGTTGATATAGACATTATTCAGTCAGTATAACAAAGTTTTATAACAAGCACTCGCACTCTTTCCACGTATAAGAGAATGGCAGACGTTACGTAGGCATGGATTACACCCGCACGGTAAGATTTACGTCTCATTTAGCACCTTGTTTTTCGGTACTTGCACATCGCCAAGCAATCCCATTTTTACGCTTCACTAATGAAGCCAATTTCAGTACTGGTGGCATCAATAACATTCGTAATTACCATTGTTGGGGTAAAACACACATGCCGTTTTGGAGACATTTGCTCAAGAAGTTGTCTCTGTAAACTAGTTGTATGGTGTGACAGACAATCAGTTCATCGGCCTGTTGGGGTACACATCGTTTCACAAGACCCCCATTATATACAGTTTCATAAAAATGAGCTTCCTTAATTAATAAAAAGATAACTTTGACTATGAGAGTGCATTTTCTCCAACGACTCCGGCACTTCCATACTTCATAAAAATTGGACAAAAATCCCACTGAAGATGTCTTTAAGATAAAAAGCGAAACGAGTCTGGGAAAAAAATGAAATCAATTGCAATGATTACAAGACGTTTTTTCACCTTAGAATTTCGGCGCTTGCTGCGAAAGATGGTCATCCAGACCAACTTGTTAATTATATAGTATTTTTGTTGGAATTTAGTCTATGCTACCACCCCCTAATATATTTACTATCACTCAATCTGCATTCGCATAAAGTACACACGGTAATTTCTATGCCTTCAAATAAAAATTGTCAAAACTATTACACTTATGAAAATCATGGGACTACGGACAATTGTCTTATATCTAAAGGATCATTAAGTAATTTTCGAGCCCCAAAGCAGCGGAAATGTCTACGTGATCAGAGGAATGCGACGACGGCTTGGAGGGAACGACCGTGCAGCAGGTAAGTGAGAGGGGAGATTTTGTTAACACGAGGATGGCAATGGCAGTGAAAGGCAAAAGAGTATTTCAAAAGCTGCACGTCGGAAGAAAGATTTTAATGGGACAACTTCACACTTAAAAACTGTAGGTTTTACTTATTTATTATTTTTACAATGCTCAAGTCGATCATGTAGACATTGAAACATTAATGTTGAAAAACATATTCGACGTTCAAATGTTATATTTTTCTGTCTGTATGAGCTATACATTAAAATATACAATTTATTGCCTGAAGTTTTTGATGTAAACAATGGCATGGTACCTTTACGGTATATACATACTAGGTGTAAAATCTCTCACCGAAAATTTAATAGTTGAATCGTCGCCGGCCGCGGTGGCCGAGGTGACTGAGGCGCTCCAGTCACGGTCAGCACGGCCACTACGGTCGGGGGTTCGAATCCCCCCTCGGGCATGGATATTTGTGCCGTCCTAGTACGTAAGTAGTTCATAAGTAGTTTGTAAGTTTAGGGACTGATGAGCCCGTAGTTAAGTCCCATAAGCTATACAAACATTTGAACATTTGAATCGTCAAGATAAAAGTACTTTAAAGGCGGAAAAATTTCAGCAAATTCAAAAACGAAACAACATTACTGCGTAGCTACAGACTTCATTCAAATTCTCCTTGTAGCCTCCTTACCATACTTATTTTGATCTTTCTTGGTTTCCTTGGTAAGTATTTTGAGAGAATTTGGTATCGTATATTCTACGATGATATAAGGCCCATTAACTCCAACATGGGCACCAAACATCTAGGAACGAACAGGACCTCCAGAACCTCTCAATAACCCGCCCCTTTGCTTAAATGATTCTACAACATCATATACAGCAAAATGAAATGTGATAGTACCAAAAAAACTGTTTTTGGGAGGTGATTTCCCATTAAGATGTTCTCTCAGGATGTATAGGAGGTATATCTCTCAAAAATTTGTTTAACCAGTTACATCACAAACGCTTTCGAACTTCGTTGATGACCGTAACTCTCTACTTTCCTGTTTAACATTCTGACATTCAGGAAGTAGCTCGGGAATGGGGCGCTCTTCTGTGTACGTTATAGTGCCCATACAGCTTTTCTAATAGCTCTAATATCATTGGTATTTTATCCGATTTCCCCACCAAATATTTTTCCTTTAATTGTCTAAATCTAGATCCCTTTCGTTTCTGATTGCACACTCGAGTTCCCGCATCTCAACATTGTTTTCATACGGTTTGCTCTCAGTAACATTTTGGATGAGTTTGGCTCACCATCTCACAGTTACTGTAAATATTGTACATTAAGATAATGATACAAGTTACCGAATACTTTCTTTACTCCAGCAAACTTCATACAACTACTGTTACAGACTATAAAGAACCAGTGTGTCGAAACTTCACACACACCAAGCAGGTGGATACGGCATTTAATGAGACTGGACGCACTGCGACTGCCTAAGGGCAACTCCTGCCAAAAACATCTGCCAAATTATGGTCATAGAGCCTCCAGACATTCACAGAAGAACCGCTGCAAAAACAGAGGAAAAGAAGCAAGACATCTTCCTTAGGCATCATCTTTTCCAAGGGAAATCCCAAAAGTCTGCGCTGAGGAGTTCCATTCACACAACAACATCAACTACAGCCACACCTTGAGCTCCACGAACAGAGCTATGGTAAAATTAATCAACGGAAATGGCTGGGGAGTACATCAGACAGAAACTTGCTGCGTTCCTTCATCTGCTTTATGTGACATGGAAGACACCAAACCGACTGAGGACATGAGTGTCACAATGCAAGGGGAACCTCTAAAAGCGGGGTTTCACAACTTAAGACCTGTGATTGCGGCGACCTCCAGGACTCACTACATCTCGTGGTCTGCAAAAAAACTGTGTGCGATAAAGAACAACTGTATTATAAGCCCATAAAGACAGCATAACTGTGGAGCATGCGGTGCATTTCGCAGCATATCAGCAGTGCATTGAAGGATTTGTCTTTCTTTTTTTTTTAAATATTTTGTATTCTAATTTATCTATTGTTAATGTATTGTAGGCAATGTCTGAGTCCTGAACAAGCAATATTAATAAATTAACCACAATGGTCATTATGAAGTGTATTACAACAACTACGGTAATTCGACTTAAGAGCCACGTCAGTCACATTCCCAGTTCCAACATTTATTGTGGTAACAATGGCGTTGTAGGAGATATGACCCATTTTCGACAATGTAACAGGATAGCTACTGTGGGATAGCGGGAATTTTCATCTTCTTTGACTTGTATTTCTACAACTTAGTATGTAGTTTTGTCAGCTGCATCCTCAGCCACTGAGCGTAATACACAGTTCTACGTCTCATTTAGAGTGTCGCATTGGAAAGTTAATTGCACAGCATCACTCCTGCTGCTCCTTGCCGATAGCACTCAGACAATGCACTAATCTAATTTGGACATTCCAGTTTCTGTGGGCTACACGGTACCGGCCGCGGTGGCCGAGAGGACTGCAGCGCGCCAGTCACGGTCTGCACGGCCACTACGGTGGGAGGTTCGAATTCCCCCTCGGGCAATGATATTTGTGCCGTGCTTAGTATTAGCTAGTTCATTAGTAGTTTCGGGACTGATGGCCCCGTAGTTAAGTCCCATAGGCTCTACAAACATTTGAAACATTTTTGACAACACGGTGTAGTGGTTTTAACGGGACATACGCCATAGGCTTTCGTTCGTAGAGGTCACATTTCCGAAGGCGAATTCGGACTGCTTCTGTTGACACCGGGTGTACTGTTGCTGCCTGGAGGGTATGTTGCAGCTGACTTTCGTTCAGTCTCCTGTTTCGAAGTGCTATTAACGTAACTGTCATGTGTTGTTGTTCTTTGTGGACGATCTTCTCCTTGACTTCTTTTAACATTTCCTGTTATCTGAATTCGTGTCCAGGCCTTGGAAATTACACTTTGAGACACTCAAAAAGCTGCAGCCAACTCCCTCTGTCTGTACCGCTTTCAACCCACCTATGGTTCTCTATGCGTAAGCTACGTTGTGGTTACATTGCACTACCTGCTCAACAGTCTCTCTGAACCCAAAAGCTTGTATAATTCGTTTCGTAAACACCAACCCCGTTTGTAGCATCTTCCTGTCATTATCACTATCTTGATGCCGTAATGTTGTTGTTGTTGTTGTTTCCGTACATCCGACAGAAAGACGTTGAACCAGTTTAGTTCATTCTGCCGATGACAATATTCAGAATGTACACAACTGATCTTCAATTTTGCATTGGTTCCTAAATTTCTCCTGACGCAGATATAGACTGATAGTGTTTCTTATGTTTTTCTTTATTGCAATAAGTAAGGAAATATGATGTATTTTAATATATTTTACAAATACTCGGTAGCTTATTACGTTTCTGTAAAAACACACAAATCTGTTTCTGGAATAAACTGTGTTTTTTAATTCTGCTTCTATTTTTATGAAAAGATGAACATTTCAGTGTGGTCTTATTTGCTTCTTTAATTATGTTTGATGTAATACTGTGGAATACCTTATGCAAGATTTAAAATAAATTAATATTTGCTCCCGTAAATATAGCTTTGAATATACTGCATACTGTTCATTGTAGAGAAAATGTTATACTGTTCTTCCACTTTATACTCCAGAATACTCTCCAAATACCAGTAAAATAGCAGTTTTGTCCTGTAGGATTAAAATAACCAACACATGGTAACTGTTTTCAGAGACTGCAAAGCATCTAGAAAAGCAATTGAATGGAATGGACAGTGTCGTGAAGGGAGATGAACATTAACAAGAGTAAAACGAGGGTAATGGAGTGTAATGTCAAAAAATCAGGCGATGCTAAATGAATTAGATGGTAATGAGACAATAAAAGCAGTTATATGAGTTTTGCTATTTGGGTAGCAAAATAACTTCCGATGGCCGAAATAGAGAAGAAATAAAATGCAGACTGTATAGGGGAAGAAAATCGTTTCTAAAGAAGCGAAGCATGTAAACATCCAATAGTAACTGAAATGTTATGGCCGTTATGGCCGTTATAAATGTGATATTTGTCGTGGATAACACACATCTTTATTCTTCTGAGCGTTTTTCAGATAAGTACAGTCTGCTTTAACTGTACGTAACGGTAAAATTTGACTTACCGTTCCAGCGGCCTCACTTGATTATATTGGCAACATCAACAAACTGTATAAAGCCCTCACCAAGATGTTAATATTCTTAGAAACCCACACAGACTAACTTGATTAGTGTTTTGTACGAACTATGAAGTAAATAAATAATGCTGTTTTTGCTCTATGGTTGACAGGTTCTTGTATGTAGCCTGGTTCATTCAGTGAAATTAATTGCCGTCGTAAACGAAGACATCATGACAAAACATTTGCTTTATTATGCATTATCACATGATTGACAATATAATCACTCGAGGCCGCCAGGACGCTAAGTAAAACTGAACCGTACGTAACACATTCTCATCATAACAAGATTCGACAGTTCGCCTATGTGTTCAACTAAATTATTGGGTAAGTATTAGCCAAACGCAAATCCTGTTCAAACCAATTAGTAAAGCTTACAACATCATATTGTTCCAGAAGATCATAGTAGTATCGAACGAAAGCTTTTTTACGTGAGGTGAGGCAAGGTGGCGGCGTCACGCTTCAGTCACAGAGGGACGTTTGCCAGTCTAGTACTGTATGTCTGTGGTGCCTGCAGTCAACAGGAAAAGGTGCGGGAGTGGAGGTGCTTTCAGACCAGAAGCGACGTACCTGTTGCTGACCTCAGCGCATTTAATCAGCAGGAAGGAGCTGACTGGGACGCCGTGTCCAGCTCGGAGGAGTCGCCTTTAGGCGGGCGTTCCTCGGTGCTCGCTTCCGCCCTGCTTTCAGAGCGCCGAAAACCGCTCCCCTTATCTCTTTCCGCGGTGTCGCGACGCCCAAAGGGGCGGGTCCTCCCCTCCCATCATAAATCACTGCCCGACGGCGCCACCGCCCCGCCCCCGCACACACACACACACATACACACACACACACGTGCCGCAGTGTGCGGTGCAGCCACAACAATTTCACCGCCCGCAGCTACCAGCTCAATTCCCGAGTTGTCTAAACGTTGCCCCCGTTTCGATATTACAGTTGCAACTGACGCGACGCCGTCCCCCGTAGCGGAGTAACGAGAAACGTGTTGCTACAGAAATTGCTTTCTGTTTGCCCCCGGCGCGCGTCTGTAGTGACAGCGGAGTCATAAACGTGGAGCCCGTCTGCCGCAGTCACATTTACTGCCGCGCACACACTCATGTGCATACACTCATGTTGGGCGTCGCAGTGGTGGGTATGACGCACCGGGCCACGTGACGTACTGCCTGCGTGGAATGACAAATATTTTACTACGCGATAATGTCAGCTACCTCGCATAAACCGCGCTAGTTGCAGGAGTGTGTCGCACACACCATATAAAAATTCAGTGTTTGCCCTAACTCTTTCGAAGCAAATTGCTGGGAAAGCAAACGGCAGATATCCTTTCTCATCCTTACTAAAACAATCGAAGCGTTAAATCCGCCTCTAATGACCAAGTTATCGACGTGACGTTAAACTCTCATATTCTTTGAAACTTCCTGGCAGATTAAAATTGTGTGCCGGAACCGGGACTCGAACCTGGGAACTTTGCCTTTCGCGGGCAAGCGCACTACTGACTGTGCTATCCCGACACGACTCACGATGCCGCCTCACAACTTTACTTCCGCCAGTACCTCGCCTCCTACTTTCCAAACTTCACAGAAGCTCTCCTGCGAAACTTGCAAGACTAGCACTCCGGAAAGAAAGGATATGGTGGAGACATGGCTTAGCCACAGCCTAAGGATGTTTCCAGAATGAAACCTCCACTCTGGAGCGGAGTGTGCGCTGATATGAAACTTCCTGGCAGATTAAAATTGTGTGCCGGAACCGGGACTCGAACCTGGGACCTTTGCCTTTGCGGGCAAGCGCACTCCCCTGCAGAGTGAATGTTTCATTCTGGAAACATCCTTAGGCTGTGGCTAAGCCATGTTTCCACCATATCCTTTCTTCCAGGAGTGCTAGTCTTGAAAGTTTCGCAGGAAAACTTCTGTGAAGTTTGGAAAGTAGGAGGCGAGGTACTGGCGGAAGTACAGTTGTGAGGCGGTATCATGAGTCGTGGCGGGATAGCACAGTAGGTAGTGCGCTTTCCCGCGAAAGGCAAAGGTCCCAGGTTCGAGTCCCGGTTCCGGCACACAATTTTAATCTGCCAGGAAGTTTCATATCAGCGCACACTCCGCTGCAGAGTGAAAGTTTCATTCTGGAAATCTCATATTCTTTACTAAATTCATATACGTTATACTACAAAACTTGTGACACATTTCTTATTTTAAAATGGAGTCATTTAAACAAAGCACTTACATGCCATAGTCGCTATTTTACTTTTACCTTTCGACATTTATTACGTACCACCAGTTTCGGTGAAACTCTGTCATTCCTGGGAATGATGTAGCAACCTTAAATATCAATATGGATTTTTTATAGTTATTTTGGCAGTATAGAGCCAAAGTACTTAAGTTTATTTTTGTCGAGATGTAGAAATGCACTGTTTTTTAAGTACAAGAAAATAGTTCCAGAGTATCACCGAAACTAGTTGTACATACTAAATGACGAAAGATTAAAGTGGAATAGCGACTGTGGCACGTAAGGCCATTGATTAATGTTTCCCTTTTAAAACATTCTAGCAGTTGCACTCCTTATACAAAATATTAGTTTACAACAATTTTATTGGCGTTATAAACTGTTTACAGATAAATATTTCTGTTGTAAGTCTTGGTATTACGAGAGGTGTTCAGATGAAAATGTACGAAACGACAGTCTTTGTATAATTGAAGTCTTTACTCAAAAATAATCATGATGCCAAAAAAAACAAATATTTCACTGTTTAAAAAGCCGAAGAATTCACTGTTCCCAGAATGCCCGTGACTCAAATCTTCTGTTCATCGTCAGAGCTGAAGCGCTTCCCTTAGCAATATTTTTTTGGCGGACCCAGTCCCAGAATGACACGTCCGGATTGTAGGGCGCATGCTCAATCTGCTCCCGCATGAACTAAGCCAGAACACTTTGTGTGACCCTTGAGACCTATGAACGCGCTTTATCATGGAGCGGAATCACTATAACCGATAGCAGCCTAGGCAGTTTGATTTTGATGGACTTGCGTAAGCTACGGAGTATCTCACAGTACGACTGTTAATGGCCTTTCCGTGCTCGGGGAATTCGATGAGTATTGGACCTAGGGCGTGGAAAATGACTGTCAACACAACATATCCTGTTGAGGGCACAAATTGATTAGGGACCGGAAACCTTGTGTGTAGAGGTGACCCGGTAGTTAGCACAATGGTCTCGGCTACGTGAGGGCGGTGGGTCAAATCCACCTCCAGCCATCCGGATTTAAGCATTCGTTAATTTCCCTAAATAGTCCCAAGAAAATTCCGTGGTTACTTCGAAAGGGTACGGCAGATTTTCTTCCTCGGCCTAACCTATGTAATCCGAGCGTGAGATCCGTCTCTGACGACTGTGCAGCCGACGGGACGTCAAACTTTAATCTTCCTTATTCTTCCTTTTCTGTTTAGGAATCAACATGGATTTCGAAAGTAACAGCAGCGTCAGGCATATGTCGCTTTCTTAGATTTCCAGGAGGTGATGCTTACGCTTCCGAATGAGCAAAGTACGGAATAGCATAACTACTATTTCACTCATGCAGTTAGGGACTGATGACCCCGTAGTTAAGTCCCATAAGCTTAACAAACATTTGAACATTTTGAACTCCTGCAGTGAAGGCTTTCACGACCGGCTGAAATAATCTCTGTTGAATCTTTCGGGTTATGTTGTTGTGGTCGAAGAAACATATCTGCTCCTGACGTTTCGTCCAGAGCTGCGCTGGATATCCTCAGAGGTGCTACTGGTAGCGGTGAGTCTTGCCGACTGACAAGTCGGGCATCGGAGAGCGGTATAAATACTGTCCAAAAGGGGGCGTGGTCAAGTGTTCACGTGCGCAGCAGAGATAAGCCTTGTCAAAGATAAAACATAACTTTCGATAGTCGATGGTCAAAGATAAAAGCGTAACTACCTACTCTGAAGAGCCACAGTCCATATGTCATTAAGTTTCATTGCTTCTTCCTTTCTATGAAAATTATCCCCATGTTTGTATATTTTGATTGCTTCTCTGTACAATCGTGGATATTAGTTCGTCGTTGTAGATAAAATTTCTGTTTCGGAAAACTTCACTTTCCAGATTGGAAAACATGTTCAGCTACAGCTGGGTAGAATTCATCTTTTAAGTTTCCAGTATACCTTGAAGTTATGTGGTATGTAAAAAGCCTTTCGATTTGAACACAACGTAGGTCGTGAGTTGCGACGGAACTTTTCAACTGCATACCAGTACGTAGGACATCACGGCCATCTATCCCGAATTTACCTTACGTCTTGTGATGTGAAAGGTACTGGTGATCGATCCACAAAGGGAGTATTACATGGGATCATTACACGGTGAACCTAAATCAACACAGTTATAACAGGGGAAGTTACGAGAAGAAGGGTACAATATTATAAGTCACAAACAAAATATAGTAATTATTTATCGTAAATAAAACAAACGTGTTTTAAATTTGTTGAATGAAGTAGAATTACGCTCAGGATACGTTGTAACTAACGTATAACTAAAACATTGTAATAGAACACAAAATGTAGACTGTGTGACACAAGAAGTTGTTAAGAAGGTATTTTTTTTAAATATTAAATCATTTTAAATTACAATTCAACCTACGGACGAACCCGTGACTCTTAGTACTATACACATTCTGTAATGATGTAGCCTACATTGTTTCGTTCGGGTAGCGCGGCTAGTTACTCCGGATGACTAAAGGTAGCAAGAAAGGCATCTTTTTCTTGCTATATCTGATCACGTTGTAGTTACAATGCTTTATCCGTTTCTTTCTGTAGGTATTCAATAAATCTCCCTGCGTTTGCAATACCTGCAAAAATTTATTTTCTTCGTCCGGATAGTTTTATTATAGTGACAACATTGTTTCAACTGCACATTGAAAGTCGGATCCATAGACTTGAGTAGGGACGACCAGGACATAGTACTCCCTGGGGATAGGGAGTAGCCGAGCGGTCTGGAGCGCCACGTTACGGATCGCGAGGCCTCACGCGTCGGAGGTTCGAATTCTCTCTCGGGCATGAAAGTGTGTGTTGTCCTTAGGTTAGTTTAACTTAGTTTAACCCTCGAGCAGTCGCGCATTTTCATGGTGCAGGAGCAGTCGCGCGGCGCATTGAATGCGCCACGTACGTTGACTCAGCTCTAATACACTTTTCACATGAACTCATGACAGCACTAATGTTTATAGTTAATTTTCTAAAAGGGAGATGTACTATCACTCACTCAGGTATTAATAGTATCGAAATATTACACATTTTTGGCTAATTAATACGAATTTATTTCGACACCACAATTCCAAAAACTACATGTCTAATCAAGAAATATGTATATAATATTTATCACTTTCAATGCAAAAAATGGTTAATTATTTAATGTGACAATTAATGGCACTTCTTGTTATTAACGTAGATGAAAATCCAAGAAATTAAATCATAAACTGACAAAAGATTGTTTTACTTTCAGCTTTGAAAACAAATATGTTCGCACTGAATGTCTACTGAAATGTTGTTGTAACAGCTTACAGACAGCCCAACTCAGTAATTTCATAAAGGTCAAGGATCATATCTCTAGTCTTCTGAGTCTGCAGTTGCAACATGACACTTTTCACACGAGTAACTAATAATCACATGCTTCCTGCAAACAAAACTGTTACATGAATCACACTTTATTGTTGTGTGAACATTCTTGGCTCTTCCACAAATAATACACCGTCCTCGTTTGTTAGAAGAAGGCTGCACAAGTTGCTCGGATGTTGTCTGGTACCTTTGAAGGAACAGCGAAATATCCTTAGGAAGGTTGGAATTTTGGCCCTTTCTACTAGATGTGCTTTCATGAGATCATAAGCCAAGTTCTTTAGAAAAATCCTTCTTGACACCTTATGATTTTGTCCATTTGAATAAAATAGGATCTGGGCGTTGATACCCACAATGTCCATTAGAGCGAAAAAGATTACCAAAGGCCATCTTCTCGTAATACGAGCCACAGAATATGTGCCGCACATCTGGTCGACTGTATCAACGCCCCCCCCCCCCCCCTTCGTGGCATTATAATCTAACACAATATCAGGCTTACATAAATCTTCATCAATAGTACCTGAATCATGCATAGTTGACAGCAACAGAATCGCCTTGTTCTTCTTTGGCACATACTAAACCAATGTCATATCTTTATTATACCCGAAAAGGGACGAAGCTGGTGCTCGATCTTTCCTAGGCAAAAATTCCAAGGGAATTTCTCGTTTATTTTTTCTCAGTGTCCCAATACATGTAAGCTTTTTCTGTAATAGTGATATGGTCAAGGTACAACTTGTGTACCAATTGTCCATTGTTATATTTCTGTTGGATCCTTCTATATGACTCACTAGCCTGTGAACTATTTCTGAAGCTGAATTGGAAACTGCGTAAGGTCCTTCAGGTTGCTTTCCACAATATACCTCGAGGCTTGTAAAAAATGTTTTCGCGTCACAAAGTGCGAAAATCTTGATACCATATTTAGCAGGTTTGTTGGGAATATATTGCACAAATCCACAACGTCCCCGAAAAGCTTGAATTTTTTCATCAATGGTTACAAACTCACTAAGATTGTACGTACTTTTACAATTGGTGACAAACTCTTCCAAAAGGAAGCGTACTGCAGCCAACTTATCAAATTTTCTTCTCTCTGCTCCAGTTGTTTTATTGTCCAAACGAATACAACGTAGCAAGAACAGGAATCGCCTGTAGCTCATCACAGCTCTTGCGATTTCGATTTCTGATCCATCGGTATTCCACATCTCTATTACATTCCTATGATTAGCTTTCTTTATTCTGAAAAGCTAAAGTAAACCAAGTAGTGCCAGTATTTCAGGTCTCGTCGTTTCTTTTTTTATCTCTTTCTCTTTGATAATCAGGTATGAGCTGAATGTATTTGTTTGTATAATGTACAATTATATCAACCATTTCCATGCTAATTATCTTACTGAATCCAAAGATCTCGGTTATTACATCCCTAGCAATAGCCTTTAGTCCTGGAAATGTTTTTACAATATTTTTACTTCTGGCTTTGCATTGGGCTGTGCTCACTACTTTCATCCCCATAGTTGTTTTGTCCTTTCCCACGAACCAATCACCAGTGCAACCTGACTGACAGTTACTGTCTTCATTTTCATCAAACTCGTACTCTTGTTCACTTTCAGTGTTATGGTCACTTTGAGCAATTATCTCTTCTTCATCATCAGTGTCATCATCCGACATACTGTCTATATCTTTAAAAAAATCTGGATCTTCATTCAAGAACCACTCGAGTTCCTCGCTGGTTAAACGATTCCTTGCCCTAAAATATTCTCATGAACACGGACCATAGGAATAACGTAACTGAAATACAACACTACGTTTGAGAAAGTAAAAAAATACTTACATGACCAGTCGCACGGCGCACTGAATGCGCCAGTTACGACAATGCTTCACAAATTCTCCTGTTAAGAATTTTCTTGAGCACCGATAATTACCAGACTGCACACAACAATAGTGAGGACAACATTGGAGGAATAGCTAGAGTTTCAAAGGTCTCCATTGTTACCAACATTACGAAAACCATGTTCATTTAACTATGGCGCACTCAGTGCGCCAGCGCGACCGCTCGAGGGTTAAGTAGTTTGTGAGACCAGGGACTGATGACCAACGTAGTTTGGTCCCATAGAATTACAAACATTTGGTATAAGGATCGCTCGACATGGTCATACTCGGTGTGTGTCCAGTTAATGATGCCATACAGCATAGGAGTCGTTTATTAAGTGGTCATACGAGGATAAAGTTACAGCTAAGAAAATATAGGATTTACAGGAGAAAACACCGTTATTCTTTGTCAGTATAAGGTTAGTTCTCAACCAGACGTCGTCTCTGTCACTGTGTCTGTCTCTGAAGCTAATTACAATATTTGGGTTTCTAAGAAGTATAGTAAGGAACTAGCACACACATTGTTTTTTATATTCTCGATGGTGCTCTTCCAGTGTGAGCATCTGGTACAAAATCACGGTACAATTATACAATGCATGGATTTCATTCCATATTCATTTGCTTATTTAAAATTGTATTTATTTATTCAGATGTATGAGATAATAAAGTTAAGAAGAGAAACATATGACAAAACGGAACATTAATGTTGCAAGTTAATTCTGAGGGTGATGATAGAAACCCAGAAGTGTGAGCACTGCAATGAAACGTTTTGACGTTCTCTACGTGCCGAAGGTTGGCTTGTGTGCCACGATTGTCAATACAAGGCTCATGACGAATGTGCCGCGCGCCACGTTGATGATAATGACTATATTATGTTCAAGCAAGAATGCTCTGGTAAGACGAGTGGAGGTGTATTACTTTGATTTAATGTGTCATTCTCAATAGTGGGTCTTAAATAGTTTATATTTCTTTGTACCACTACGAGAAAATTTTACTTCGGCGTAATCGAGTTTATTTTTATGAAACTTCCAGCTACTTAACTACACTGTATATTAAAAATTGAATATCACATGTGTATATCTGAATATTTTTAAAAGAAATTTAATAATAACAGTAGTAAATAACTGAATCTAAAACTTTTACTACAAGGACAAGAGGCAAAATAGCCCTTCACATTATTATTATGTACGCATTACTTCTAACGAAGATTTAAGTTACAAAATCTTTAAAGTAACTTGAATAAAAGCTAAAATGTATGAAAAACCAATACTCAAGGTACTAAACAAATATCTATACTAATAATAAATCTGTAAATGTAGGCCTGTCGCTGTTCCCTTAAATCTTCAAAACTATTGGACGAATCTTCATGCAGTTTTCGCAGGAAAAATGGGAAACGTTTGGGTCAACATATAGGCATAATTTTATCAAAATCAGAGTACGGGAAAAAAAGATATCGTAAATTTAAATGTTTTCAGTAACCGCCATGTCTGTTTGTTCAAATATTAAAAATCTCTTATCTCGAAAACTACTTCACCAATTTGCATGGGATTTCCACAGGTAACATGAGCGTAGCTCCGGGTAACATATAAACTTCGTTTAATAAAAATCGGATCACTAAAAAGAAAGAATATCGTAATTTGAAATTATTTATCTACAACCGTACTTGACGAATTTTCATGGGGTTTTCAAACGTAACTTGAGCATATCGTGCGGTTATATAAAGGCTCCAATAATTAAAATCGGATCAGAGAAAATGAAGATATCATAATTTAACCATTTGTTTAAAAGCCTTCGTGTATGTCTATTTGTTTAAGGTAATCTCCAAAAGTACTAAATGAACTTTCATGGGTTTCCACAGGTAAATTTGGAATAGTTTGGAGAGTAACATAGGCTACATTTAATCAAAATCGGATCAGAGGAAGGAAATATATCGTAATTTGAAGTTTTATGTGTATACTATGCTTATAAGTATGTTTTAGTTCAGCAAATCACCAAGAATACTATACGAACTTTCGTGGTGTTTCATAGGTCAACTGAGAGTACCTTGAGACTACATATAAGCTTCATTTCATTAAAATCTGATCAGGGGAAGAAGAGATATATCGTAATTTGTAGTTTATGGTGTACGCTGTGCTTGAATTGCAGCGTAGTATAACAAAGATCCGATAGAGGCGCTGTTCGAAAAATAGTATTCCAAATAACTAATAGATGGCGACGTTGCGTTTTTTATTCACGTAACTTAGGTGTAATACACTCACACAAGGGCTACGATTTTCCTTCTGGCAGCGGTGTTGTGTATTGATGTTGGCATCGGCCGTTGAATCCTTTTTGAAAAATCAGTCACGTACAATGAGGGGAATAATTCTTTGTGTTGATGATGAAATAAATAAATAATGTTGTTCCGATCAGTAAATTAATGATCCCCATAAAGCGAATATTTAGTTCCTAACGTTAACATATTAAACCGCTGTCACTGCAAGTAAAATTTAACCCAGGTGCGACACAAAAAAATAATTTTTTATTAGGTGTATCTCGCATGCCTTGCAATGCCATGGAAAGAAAAAAGTGCTTCTTTCCTCGGGTATCATTTCCTTTCTGATTACAGTGCGTACTTATTACATCTTGAGTCCATTCTGTTTAGTAATGCCTAGAAAACTTGATAATACAGTACAGAACAAACAGAGGACCTGTTAGTTACGTAGTGCACCAAAGAACTAATAGTTGACGCTGCTGAATGTTTCATTTTTTTTCTTTTATTTATTTTCGATGATTATGCCATAGAATGCTGTTGGTTTCGTAGTGCTGCAAAGAAACAATATATGATCGTGTATTGCGTATTCCCTCAGAAGTATTTTGAATTAAGAGCCGCAATCTCATCTTTGCAAATACAAACTAAAATTGAACGGCGAGTTGCTAATTACACTTTGTATATTCACAGCTTAACGATGTATCTTTGCTTCTTTAGACAAGGGACATTTGAATTAAAAACAGAACGACATTCCTTTACGTCTATCGATACTGTAATTTACATAACAATTCTTTGCAAGAAAAATCGAATTTTTGTAGTCCCCCTTTTGATTTCGGTGTATCCTCATTACATTTTGAGTGCGTTCTCTTTAGGAATGCCTCGAAAACACCATAGTACAGGAAAGGTCGACGTGAGGCGACGTTAATTACATAGTACACCAAAGAACTAATTATGCCGTTGCTGCGTTTTTCTTTTTCATTCTCATAACTATAGTGTAATACACTACAAGAAGGGGTAAAATTTTACTTATGGCGGCGGCGTTGTGTGCTGATGTTGGCAAGAGCCGTTGAATGCTTTTTAAAAAGTCAGTCACGTAGAATGAGCGGAATAATTCTTTATGTTCATGATGAAATAAATAATTTATGCTGTCCTGGCCAGTAAATTTATCATCCTCCTAAAGCGGATAGTTAGTTGCCAACGATAGCAAACTAAATCGATGCCACTGCAAGTAAAATTTAACCCGGGTAGGGTAATTTTTTTTTATTCGTAACTGTATCCCACATGTTTGCAATGTCATGGAGATAAAAGAAGTGCATCTTCCGACGGGTATAACCACTAAATTGTGCATGGAAGAAATATCTATGGAATGATCATTGCGTTCTGTTCATCTTCTCAAAATTAAGATGGAATTACCACGTGATATTAAGACAAATGCACTCTTTCTACAAATTTATTTGCCCTTACGATTGGCTTGCACTGCATTGGCTGAAAAGTAGCCCCCCGCCCCCTCGCAGAGCAACCACGTAACGATCTTACTAAATGTGTCACAGAAGGAACAAGGAAGTTGAGGAAGCGTCGCTGAAAGAGCCATTTACACATAGTCATCTGTCTTAACCGAACAAAAAAGGACCAAGATAAAGTCAGCGATTGATATATTTTTCCCAATATTACGTGACATTTCCACCCTAATGTTCAGGACACGAAAACTGTTCTGCGCATTTGAATGCTCACTCCAGAGATATTTCTGCTCTGTGCCTGCCACTAGAGATAATATACACACGCGAGCAACAAACTCATCAGAAACCTCTCTGCTTTCATAATTGTTCCGTACAATATTGAGATTAAGAATTGAAATTACTTACTTTTGGTGCGGACTACATTAAGATAGATACAGACGTCTTCTTTTGCAGAGAAAATTGTACTTATTGTTTTGAATATATAGTTGTATTACAGAAGGCCGATATCAATTTCGGGCTTTACGAAATACTCACTGCAGGACGTGAGGACATGTATTATGTGAAAGAGTGGTCGATGCTGCTAACACGTCGAGACAATTCACTGGAAATACTATATTTAACTGCTCTGTTGATTTAATTACCAAACTTTCAGCATTCGTCGAGTTTTCGATAATAGGGAGCACTGCATACAGAATAACTACATTGTCCCCAGTGCAACACTGCAACATACTAATACTTCAGCATACACTTACAGTTTAGTACTATACCATAGAACCAATACATGGCGCTTTATTATTATCACTATTTTTCATCTCAACGATAGACGTGTTTTCAGAAGTTTACGCCAAACAGACAATTTCACACCGCAGTCTTAACTTTATGAACACAAACTAACATTAAATTTACATCTTTCCAGAGTACGGGCTTAAATTAATTTCATTTTTTGCATGAAAAACATTATGAATATTCAGCGTTTTCGACAATGACTTCTATTTAAATTTGACATCTTGGCTAGGAAAACTGAGTTTATTGACAGAGCGTTCCAACAAGGATTCTGATTTTGCTGACCTAGATCCGGAACCCTAGAAACCATCATATACACAAGTTCCTCTTTAACAAACGTTGCGAAGCACGGGCATATAAGCTAGTTTTGAATATTACGCCGACTACAGAGTTCATCTCCTTAATCCGATGGTTTTGCCGTGGATCCTACAAAAAGTTTTTATTTTATAAATTTGACGGGGATCATTATTTTGTATAAAAATTGTTTTCTAATACGTAGGGAGCACTTGAGATTGCGGCTATGACCCGCGAAACCGATTGTGACGTTTCATTTTATTTTATTTGCTATCAGCGACATAATTTTATTCATCATGAATCAACCAAAGTTCAAATGTTTGTGAAGCTTAAGGGACTTAACTGCGGGGTCATCAGTCCCTAAACTTATTAACTACCTTATACTTAAGGCGACACAAATATCCATGACCAAGAGGGGGGGATTCGAACCCCCGACGGGGAATGGCCTCGCGCACCGGATCGTAGTACCTCAATGCGCTCGGCCACTCCACCGCGGCTAAATCAGAGTTGCGCATTCCCTGATTATAAATTTATTTGTAAAAAATTACTCGTCAGTCAGGTATATTTTACACTAAGAGTCATAGGAAAAATAATCAGGAAACGTAGGTCATCGTTGGGCCAATCCCTGAATATGGCTCGTCATTGTGAGATTTGTTCGAGCTGGGAATTCCAGAGTACTTAGTGGGGATTCACCGAAGAACAGCACGCAACACTAAAGGTTTATTTATAAAAGTCGAAGGCCTCACGGTGATAATCAGGCAGACACTGCAAAAGAGACGTTCCGTATCACTTTATGGACTACTGTCAAACACCAGAGAGCGTACGTTTATCAAAGAGGCATCCAATATACGGCGTCCGCCTACGGATGTCTCATAAAGACCAGACCACGAAGATAAATTTAGAGAGATTCGAGTACACTTTGAGGCTTACCGGATGTCGTTAATATGACTAACCGTACGCCTGGAACAGAAGAAGTACTTTCTACGACAAATCGGAAGATGGGTTGGTGAGTATATATGTACATGTAGACGTACTCAAGTTCGTATGGGTTAATTTATCAAGTTCCATACAGATAGTGAATTTGAACTGCGGTTTACACTAATGGTATGAATTCTGTTTCTTTCCCCAATTTTTTTCTTATTTCATTCCTGCGCAATATTTCGACGATAAACTCTGCAGTCCTTTCCAGGTGGACCGAGTTTTTGAAGCGTTTAATCAGTCTGCTAAAAGTCGACACAGCAAGTACACACAATAGACGGCTAGTTCTGTCGGCGAAATACCTTGCAGAAATTGAAACTACTCATTGGAATTCGAAAAATCACTGTTAATCAGTCGTGCCGACTTTATATAAGGTTTACGGAACTGTTCTTTTCATCTGTCATTGTGTTGGCCGAAAGCCAGGGGAGGCGGCAACTGGATTCTCATACTAAAGAAAAACGGTTCAATATAAGTCCAGCCATCCAGATTTATCTTTTCCGTTACTTCAATAAATCTCACAAGGAAAATTCAAAAAGGTTCCTATGAAAAGGGGCGGCCGATTAATTCCCTGATCCATTTCTAATCCGTCTATAATTATCTTGTTGTCTACTGCAGATGAATCACTGCCTTTCCATTTGCTCTCCATTTGCTGTGGAGGCAAACGAATATAATCTTGACAAAGTATAAATCGTTATTAAGCTAGGCGAAACTAGTGCATAAACACGCAGACACGTATCGGTCTTCTATATACAGTGATATGGGGGTCTCATTCCATGCATAACGTCTGTCATTATTTACAAAAGATTTAACTTATTCAGAAGTAAACTCTGGCAAACAATTAGATTGTTACCGTTTGATAATTTCAAATATTTAATTACCCATACTGAATATATTTTCTGATAAATCTGGGTTAATCCAGGTCTGCGTGCTTAACGTTGACGGATCAACACAAAGTATAACATGTTAACATATAACCGTAAGGAGAAACATAATTAGGGTTATCAGGAAAATTAAAGAGCATTTGAATAAAAAATCTTGACATTTTCACGGTTATTTGTGAATTTAACCTCAGAACAGTGATATCTGTATGAGAGGGACGTATTTATAACAATCAGTACCATAAATTTGAATAATATGAAGTGTCACATGGTACAGCATAATAAATGCTATGTGAGATCACTGTAACATGATTCATGCTGTACGATATGTCAATATGTTTACTACTACTGTGTTTTATACAACACAGAACTTGGTTTGTTGTAAGATTACCACCAAACACTTTCCGGAGCTTGTAACATTTAAGTCACGTCATAGAAGCTTACATTTACGGGACTAATTCGGCCCACTATACATAATTAGTCGCATCCACATTTGTTATTCTTCTCCTATCATATTTAATAATGAAAATATCATGGTCGCCATCAGCCCATTTCCTTCGTAATGCGTACGAATGACCGAAATGAAAAATTGTTTAAATGTTGGGGTCATTAGCGAGGATAAAGATTTCACTGTATGTTAACAAGACTAAAATTTACTTCCTAATATGCATACGGGAGTAGAATAATGAATTATGATTATAAATCAACTCTTCTGTCTGACTTATATTTGCACTTCTCATGCAACATATTACCTGACAATGTCTCGTATAAGAGGAATAATGGCATAAACATTAAGAAACTCGAAGTTAATTTTATGTGCTACAATAACGTAGCTCGATAAAGTAGATTATCATTCTTATATTTATTCAATGATCGACGTATTCAGCACTGTTTGTACATCATATAAATTCATCTAGTTGGTACCTCATAATTATATTACCTTATCTACGTCCGTTAAATGAAATTTACAACGTAAAACGTAACAGTGAGGAGCAGAAGAGAATAGGACACAAGGGAAACGGAAAACATCTTTTTAGTATCCATCTTCATTCACATGACAACAGAAAAGACAAATAAGCCAGCACCATTAATCCATATAAGTAACAAGTGAAATATAATATTAATGGAATGTATCCTAAGAAAATCAGGCATTCTGAAGAAATCAGATTAAGTGAAAAGACACTAAAAGTAGTAGGAGATGATTTTTATTATCTGCGTCGCAAAACAACTTCTGACGGCCGAAATAGAGAAGGTGTGAAGAGCAGCGTAGCTGCTGGATGAAAAGCATTTCTAGAGAATGGAAATCATATGTCGTATGATGCGCGTAGGAAGACATGTGGAATGTGGGACACAATGTAGCACATGATACGATCAGCAATTAAATATGCAATATTGGTGATTATATTGGAGGAGCAGAAATGGGAAATTGGATTAATATTTTATTACTGAAATATTTTTAAAACTGCCCAGTGATAGGAAAGTTTTCACAGAGTGGCGCGTTAGTTGCTCTATTTGTATTCATCACTGCGGATCCTTATAGCTATCGCGATGGATACGAGAAACCTATTTGAATTCCTCAAAAGTTCGTTACGAAATATTACATAAATGTCGCTGATACGATCATGTTACTATACCTGAAAACCTTACTGCAGTTAACATGCAACGAATGAAACGGTAATCAAATGAGCAAACGTGGTACGTTCACCATTATTTTGATTTCCAACGAGCCTCAGCTCGTGCTATATTTGTCATGATTTTAAAACATGGTATTTCGGCACCGGATAGTAAGTACTGTATTTCACTAAAGTAACTTATTGACTACCTGCGTACAAAGATTGAACGGTTTTGTACAACAGTGAAGCGCTCGAGAAACCTCCAATAAAAGAAGGAAAAAGAAACACTTCCAGTAAAGTCGGGCCCGTAAAACAAAAAACAAAAAAAAACAAAAAAAAAAAAAAAAAAATCGTGATCACATCATTGTGGCCTACACTTGAAAGTCGTGAATCAGTCCTGGGCGTCAGCCGTGCCTGTTTCGGTAGCCTTTCTACATCTACATCTACACGGGATACTCCGCAAATTACATTTAAGTGCCTGGCATAGGGTTAATCTAATCTTCAGGACTATAAAAAAGATTTCATAAAGATTCCTGCAGTACCAAGTGAAAAAAAAGAACAATATGAATGTGGTGAAGAATGGTAAATAGAGTGTCTATAAAATAAAACAACACGATACCTTCCACCTTGACACATTTCATTATTTTCACAACGAAACCATTCGTAATTGTGTAAGGCATGTCGAGGTATCTGCAAAGCTTTCCTTCGAAATTTTATCTCCCATTCCATTCTCGAATAGCGCGCGGGAAGAAAGAACACCTGAATCTAAGTTTGTAGGTGATGTAACATTAATATAGATAGGTACGTTTAAGATAAAAATAATACAGTAAATCATTACAAAAAGGAATATAATTTATTTTCAGAAATTTTGTACCCACACAATTGTCTGTTTTGGGCCTTCACTACAAATTGTTTTGATCTGCATCATCTTACAATAACATACCTTTGAAAGAAATGACATAATAATATCACAGGGTCATATAAAATCAACTGCATTTCAGATAGCTTCACAAGTCAAAATAATGGCATCTACACCTTGTGAACAAGTCTTTCCTGCCTCCATTGTAAGTGTACTGGAAGTTTACGGACTGCTGGTGCCACACATTGTAGGAAATGGAACTAAAACACGTTGCGCACGTTACCACAGTCCATCCACGATTGTGTGGTACAGGCCCGACCTTTCTAGCGTGAATCACAAAGAAATAAAGCGGGCAAAACCAGCAACACACAATTGTGCTTGCAAGTCCTGAAAGGGGTAGGCAGTTGGTGGCGACCAGTCGCCGGTCGGCTGAAGTAGTGCTGGTTTGCGGATGCGGTTAACTGGTTAGTAAATCGAAGGTGCGTCTAGTGCGCCGCGGTGGAGAAGCCGAGCGGTCTAAAGCACCTCGCTGCGGAGCGCGCGGTTGCTCGCCTTGGAGGTTCGAGTCCTCCCTGGGGCATGCGTGTGTTTGTCCTTAGTTTAGTTTACCAAGGTTTAAGTAGTTTGTGAGCAACGGACTGATGGCCACTCAGTTTGGTCCGAGAGATTTACAGACATTTGAACATTTTCGTCCAGTGCGCCACATCCGGTGATCTCCGGTATTACCGTAGGAGGCGCAAGGCTAATCGGAGGATGGCCGGAGGGAATGGAGGCGCGACGAAATATCGCTGGCAAGAAGGCGCATCCGACTAGTGCGCTCCAGACGGCCATTTCTGGTACTACCGCATACGCAAAACAGGCAGTTGTTTTGAACTTGCGGGAACGTGTCCTTTCATATTTTTGTTTTACACGTAGAAGCAGTATTTTGAAGATAATTTTATATTTGAGTAAAACTTTCATCTTTAATATTAAAATAATGTTTCTAGATGTGTTAAAGCGTAGATCCGATGTGTGAAAGGGCGGATGACGATGCCAAAAGGCAACATGTAAATTGTGTGGACGACTGTACGCCGCAGGTAGAGGAATATCAAATCTTCAGGACTATAAAAAAGATTTCATAAAGATTCCTGCAGTACCAAGTGAAAAAAAGAACAATATGAATGTGGTGAAGAATGGTAAATAGAGTGTCTATAAAAATAAAACAGCACGATACCTTCCACCTTGACCCATTCCATTATTTTCACAACGAAACCATTCGTAATTGTGTAAGGCATGTCGAGGTATCTGCAAAACTTTCCTTCGAAATTTTACGGTAAAACTAGCACAAGCAAAGCGACAAAAACGATGATAAGACAGAACACTAACATCAGCTGGCCGCGGGGACTGAAGCGCTCCAGTCACGGTCTGCACGGCCACTACGGTCGGGGGTTCGAATCCCCCCTCGGGCATGGATATTTGTGCCGTCCTTGGTATAAGGTAGTTCGTAAGTAGTTTGTAAGTTTAGGGACTGATAACCCGGTAATTAAGTTCCGTAGGCTTAACAAACATTTGAACACTAACATCATTCTGTTTTTGAATTATTTTTGTCGACAAACTATGCGACAACGTAACAGGTCTGCACTAGCTACCAATGTGATACTTTCGGTTTTAATACTATTATTTATAGACGCTTGTATCCAGTTACGCGGTCATGACATTACTCTGTTTTGAGATTCTTCAAATTGATATAAAACAAGAGACAAATTTATATGAAGACGGAAGGGCACTGTGTATACTTTAACTGATTCAAGAGTTTTTGACAGAAAGCTATAAGAATACCAGTTGTTCAATATATATGACATGTACAAATGAATTACCGCAAATAATAATAAATTTTTGTAGTAAAAGTAAGAGAGAAAAAGAAATTTTGAACAATTACAGAGAATTAAAATATCCGCACCGTTTGGAAATTGAACACATGACCTTCCAGTCGACAAACTAACACGCTACTACCTGACCTATGCTGCACTCAGCTAAAGGCGACCTAAGTTTTTGTACTTCATAAGTCTTATAAGGCCATCGTGAAACTTTAATCAACAATTGTACTTTAGCATAACTTTCATTATATGTTGTTGTTATGGTCGTCAGTCCGGAGACTGGTTTGATACAGCTCTCCACCCTACTCTATCCTGAGCAAGCCTTTTCATCTCCTCATAAGAACGGCAAGCCACATCCACCTGAATCTGCTTACTATACGCGTCTCTTGGTCTCCCTCTGCGATTTTTACCCCACACACTTCCCTCCAATGCTAAATTTACGATTCCCCGATGTCTAAGAAGTGTCCTACCAAGCGATCGCTTCTTTTAGTCAGGGTATGCCAAAAATTCCTTTTCTCACCAATTCTGTTCAGTACCTCTTCATTAGTTATGCGATTTACCCACCTAATCTTCAGCATTCTTCCTTAGCACCACATTTCAAAAGCCTCTATTCTCTTCCTGTCCGCTCTGCTTATCGTCCATGATTCACTCCCGTACAAGGCAACACTGCACACAAATACCTTCAGAAAAGACTTCCTTACCCTTAAATTAATATTCGATGTTAGCAAATTTATCTTTTTCAAAAATGCTTTTCTTCCCATTGCCATTCTGCATTTTATATCTTCTGTACTGCGACCCTCGCATGTTATTTTACTACTCAAGTAACAAAACTCATCTACCACCTTCATTGTTTCGTTACCTAATCTAATTCATTGAGCATCGCCTGCTTTTCTAAGACCGCATTCCATTATTTTTGTTTCGCTCTTGTTAATTTTATACGCTGTCTTCAACACACTGTCCATTCCATCCAACAGCTCTTCCAGGTCCTTTGCTGTCTCTGACAGAATTACATGTCATCAGCAAACTGCAATGTTTTTATTTCTTCCCCCTGAACTTTAATCCATATTCCAAATTTTTCCTTGCTTTCCTTCACCGCCTGCACGATGTACAAATTGAATAACATCGGAGACAGGCTACAACCCTGTCTTACTCCTTTCCCAACTGATGCTTCCCTTTCATGCTCTTAGAGTCTAATAACTGCGGTCTGGCTTTTGTACAAGTTGTAAATAACTCTCCTTTCCCTATATATTACCCGTGCTAACTTCAGAATTTGAAAGAGTGTATTCCAGCCAACATTGTCAAATGCTTTCTTCAAATCTACAAAAGCTAAAAATGTAGGTTTGCCTTTCCTTAATCTATCTTCTAAGATACGACGTAAAGTGAGTATTGCCTCCCGGGTTCCTACGTTCCTCCTGAATCCAAACTGACCTTCCCCAAGGTCAGATTCTACCAGCTTTTCCATTCTCCTGTAGATAATTCGTATTAAATTTTATTATAACAAACTCGTATTATAAAACTTAGATTTGGGAAGCAGCATCTTTACGTGTTGCGCAAAATACACTGCAAAATCTAACAAATACGGCAAGATTCATCTCCAAAATGTCGTCTGCTCGATTCGACACGTCTAATCGGAGGTAGCCGGAGGCTCCGAGTGACACGGCGCAAATCACCGCCTCTGGAACAACTGCTCCGTTTCCAACATTACCCTGAGGGCGTGTAGCTAAGCCCATGGTGTGCTGGTTGCAAGACGCAGGTTCGACGGCCGACGAACGCCCGCAGTGACCGGTGGAGCTGTCGGTGCACAGTGTTTTGGGCGTCGCCAGTGGGGCGTGCTAACGCTTCTGACGTGGCAGCCAGGCGTGACGCCGGGGCGGGGCGGCGCGTGCGTGGGCAGCGGCCGACTGTGGCGTCACTGTCTCCTCTCCTGCCGCTGTCCGTACGTCACGACCGCAGGTGCGTCACATTTTTACAGCGAGCGGCAGACACGGCACCCACGTCATCTGCAGTGACGTCTAGAGGTATATCGTGGGTACTGACCTACATCCCGCTATGAAAAAGTAACTGCCGATAAGCACTATCCTGCTGCCGGCCGCAGTGACCGAGCGGTCTGCGTAGCGCCAGTCACAGTCTGCATGACCGCTACGGTCGGGGTTTCGAATCCCCCCTCGGGCATGGATATTTGTGCTGTCCTTAGTAGTAGCTAGTTCATAAGTAGTTTGGAAGTTTAGGGACTGATCACCCCGTAGTTAAGTCCCATAAGCTCTACAAACAGTTGAACATTTTTCGTGAAATCTGCCTCTAATGGCCAAGTCATCGACGTGACGTTAAACTCTCATATTCTTTACTAAATTCATATACATTATACTACAAAATTTCTGACACATTTCTTATTTTCAACTGGAGTCACTTATACAAAGCACTTACATGCCACAGTCGCTATTTTACTTTTACCTTTCGTTATTTCTTATGTACCACTAGTTTCGGTGAAACTCTGTCATTCCTGGGAATGATGTAGCAACCTTAAATATCAATATGGATTTTTTATAGTTATTTTGGCAGTATAGAGCCAGTACTTAAATTTATTTTTGTCAAGATGTAGAAATGAACTGTTTTTTGAGGAAAATGTTTTAGTTGATACATAATTACAAGAAAATAGTACCAGAGTATCACCGAAACTACTTGTACATAGTAAATGACAAAAGATTAAAGTGAAATAACGAATGTGTCATGTAATTGCATAGGCCTACTTTAAATGTCTCCCTTTTAAAACGTTCTAGCACTTGAAGAACAAATTTTATTGGCGTTATCAACTGTTTACAGATAACTGTACGTCTTCGCATTATGAGAGATGTTCATATGAAAAGGTAGGAAACGACACTCTTTGCATAATTGAAGTCTTTCCTCAAAAGTAATCATAGATGGTTGTGTCGTCTTTAGTATGAGGTAGTTCATAAATAGTTTGTAAGTTTAGGGACTGATGACCCCGCAGTTAAGTCTCTGAACCCCTTAATGCCCAATGTCGCGAATTCGTATCATACCACTGTGATGCTTATAAATGAAAGAATAAGTGTTTTTGAGTCCCCTTTTTATACATGCTGAATCTACACGAAGCGGATAATGTTTCTAACACGTGCTGCCACCTCCCTGGATGGTGTAGGGACTGCTACAGCAGTTTGATGTTCGCGCATTTCTTCACGAGAGAGACGTATGAAGTTATCGTCTTGTTTTGGAGAATTATGGCAGAATAAAGAGGCAATTTTGGTTCTGAAAATTATTTATGTATTCTTTAGTATCCTTTGCGTTATGTAAATCACATTTTGATGTAACAATGGTGTTGGAAGTATAGGTAAATTTCAAAATACGGTTTGTGTGAAATATGCATCATTGGGCATTTGCGTACTTTTATGTGCCCGTGTAACAAAGTGTAAATGGATAGTTCTTTCGATGTACACTACCAAACTTATTCAGTTGCAAATTGTGGATCTTTTAATTGTCAATTGCTGGTTGTTATACGGCGGGAATGTGAGACCCCCAAAATTCCCCATAATGAACAAAATGTCCTTCTGGAATTCAATTCTAGAATAGCAGAGGCACTCTGCAAACAGGGAAAAGATATAACAAACAAAAAGAGAGGTAGGCCTTCAACCAGTATACAGACTGAACTGCAGCGTAAGAAGCATCGGGGTCCAGCAACATCATCTCCTGTTAGGACTACGCGCACTGATGCAGTAGGTCATTGCCCTCAACATACAGAAACAAGGCAAAGATGACAAAAAAAAAAAAAAAAAAAAAAAAAAAAAAAAAAAAAAAACTGCAGAAGGCAGGCAGCGTTTATTTGTAGCAAATGTAAATCTCTGATTTAACAAAACAAAAAAATGTTTCCGCGAATTTCATTAATAGGGTTACATGCAATATGTATAGTCAAATTGAAAGCAGCAATGTAATTTCGAGTTTTAGTTATAGAAGTTCAATTTGTACTAACCTAATTTCACACATTGTACCATTAAAATGTTAAATGAAATGTAGTACCAGATAAAGTCTTATAAGTATTTACTTTCTCAAATGCCCGTTGACGCTAATACGCGGCATACCTAATTACACCAGTTCAGTAAACAACATCACTTATTTGACATCATATAATTTCTAGCATATGTTCACTGGTAACAAAATATGATGTTTTTGATTTTCTGTGTCACGTAAAAGTTAATTCGGGCATTAAGGGAGTAAACTTAACAAACATTTGAACTTTTGATTTGAACATTTCCTGTTGTACATACATAGAGATGGGCATACTAGTTCAATTGTAGGAACTAGTTCTACTGCTTCACCGTTCCTGTTCTATTCTATTATTGTCCAATATCAATCAAAACATAAACTAGTTGATTTAGAAAAGCAGAATAATAGTTTTATATGACTCGATTCCATCGTGGCACTTGTGCTCAACGACTGCTTATTTTAAAGTTTTCAAAATGAAATGCCAAGATTGCACATCAATAATTGATTCAATGACGACCGGTTTCGGTGAACTGTGTTATCATCATCTGATCACATACATATTACAAGCTGGTCATCTTGTAAAGAAAAAAAAGGGTATACAATAAAAAGTCACTATATAAAAAATGCAGAAGTTAACAACATGACAGCTTACAAAATACTCTAAGATTACCAGCTTGTAACATATATGTGACCAGATGATGGTGACACAGTTCACCGAAACCGGCCGTCACTGAATAAATTATTAATGTGCGATTTTGCCATTTCATTTTGAAAACTATAAAACGATCAGATCGCCTCCAAACTCAACTATGTCAGATAATCATAAGACTGCTTATTTGATTTGAAAAAAAAATTTCGAGCAATAATTCGTAAATATTAATTTATTCAAAGCTCTCGATTTCGAGCACTGTGTGATCATTATTAATGCTTAAAACATTAATATTTACGACTGATTGCTGATAAATTTTCTACAGAATAATGACTTCTAAGATAAAGAGTAAATATGATATTACTGCAATCTTCAGTATGCCTTATCGTAATCAAACCATATCACAGACAACCTTTTATTCTATTTTATTTATTTATTTATCTATTTTTTTCACAGAAAACCTAACAATTGGATACCACAAAGAAACTTAAAAATTGCAGCCACCTATCACATATCTGCCACATTTACATAAATACTGTGCTAATGACATAAATGGGCATGGCAGAGGGTTCACCGAACCGCATTTATGATATTCCTTTACCGTTACATTCCCTAATAGCACGCGGGGGAAACACATGAATCTTTTCGTTTCCGATGTGATTTGTCTTTTTTTATTGAGATGATCGTGCATCGCTATATAGGTGGGTGCTCAAAATGTGTTTGCATTTAAATGTTTGTAAACATACTGGACAAAACTGCCGTGGTCATGAGTCACTAAACTTAAAAACTAATTAAACTAACTTAAACTGACCTAAAGATAACACACACACTCGTGCTTCAGGAAGGACTCGAACCTCCCGCGGCGAGCAACCCCGCGACCCACTGCATCAGAGCGCTCTGCCACTCCACCGCGGCTGTGTTTGCAATCGAAGGAGAACCTTGGTGACAGGAATTTTTCAAATAAATCTCGCAAGAACGATTAACGTCTTTCATTTAATGATTTCCGCCTAAACTCGTGCATCACTTCTGTGACAATCTCTCCCCTATATCGCAATAATACAAAACGAGCTAGTCAGGAAAGGGAAAAATATAATCACTTGAACACTCTTACACAACATCTTAGGGAAAAGATTAAAATTTTTAAATGAAGCAGATGGAATCTATAAATGTTCGAATAACAATAAAATAATTAGGGTGAATTATGTCTTCTGCCGATGATAAAAATTACGAAGAATTAAGCAGATTTGCCTTTGTGATGCTTGTATTACGTATGTATAACACAAAATGAAACTTTTATGCGCTAAGTTGAAAAATTATAAAAGAACTGTAAAATGTGAACTACTGATGATGAATGCGCGAAGTACGCGAAGAACCAGCAGTACAGAGTTCAAAAAGAGACTAAACACAATGAGAATCGGCGAGCGCAGCGAACAAAACGGACGACAGATCGAAATCGAGCAGTGAGCTGGAATTGGAACAGAATGACTGGAATGGGACCGGCCGCGGGGCCCTTCCGGAACTAGAGTGGGAACGGTCACGCTGCAGTTACTGGAACTGATGTCCAAGTAACCGTTTCGGCGTTCCGGAAGGGATCGAACAGTTCCTGGAACTGGACGTCAAAGCAACCGTTCCGGACTGGGACCGCTGAGTCGGAGCGACAAGGAGCATCTAAGTGTACGACGAACTGTCGTTTCTCGTTCGTAGTTCCTAGATTCTTTTTCAAATTGTACTACGTATTTCCTTTTGGGTATTATATATGAATACATAAGAGCAAAGTATAAGAGGTCTGTTAAAATAATTCCACAAATTCTTAATTTGGCGCTAATGAAGCGAATTACTGTTGGCATCTCTGCACAGGCCTGCTTTGATGTGTACGGCCGGAGATTTCATCTTTGTTTATCTGTTACTTATTGTCCTGTGCTATATTTAGTAGGACATTGTGTCGCACCTTTTGCGAATTTCGTTATGGCAGAATTGGAGAAGAAACACGTGTGCATTGAGATTTCGTGAAACGCATGACAACCTTTAGAAACGCGCACCAAATGCTGAATGAATCCCACGGTGACGAGTCCTTCATCCGTACTCGGAGTTTTGAATGATTCGTGTGCTTCAAAAAGGGTAAAACAAATGTTAGAGATGACGCTAGATCAAGACTCTCTTCGACCTCTACAAACGAGTTAGGAACAGCTGGATATGAACCCCGAAACTAAGATGAGGTCAAGAAGGGCCTCACTAATCCCCGCACAGGAATTCCAGAATTTTCCCTACAGGCAGACGGGCGCATAACTGCGACAGCCTGCCTAAAAGGTGCGACGTAGAAGATTTAGGTACAAGTTTACAATACCCTTTTGTTTTTCGTGAAAATCTCGACTCTAGACTCTTAAGGAAATCAAATGAAGATTCTATTCAGATGTTTCATAACTTACTGGTTGCCATGACTGCCAGTCAATTAACCATTACATCTGATACAGATTTTCATTCTATTTATAATTGCACTCAGATGCGGATATATTCCCGTTCCCCCAATACGAAACGAAAATCAAATCGAGAAATTTAAATGTGTGGCCCTGAGCTACAAGTGATCGGACAACAATAAGACTGAACATAAAAGTTATTTTTTTCTCTTTTTTAATATCTGATGTAAAATTCAGAAATTACGAATATTATCCTTTTACAAGGATAGCTTGAAACGCAAAGAATAAGGAACGACTCCCCTGCACATTGGAGAATTCCAAACCATGTGAGAGTTTTCCTTCTCATTTTAACCCTTTCTTTGAAACAACTCGCCCCATTACTTCTAGTTTTGTGACTACCTTAAGAAGAGTACAAGCAAACTCCTGCTTTGGCCGCGTCTAAGCAGTCGAGCGCTATGCTGCGATGCGCGATGCGCGATGCGCGATGCCGTTCCCCGTCGGGGGTGCGAATCCCCCCCACCCTTGAGCATGGATGTTGGTGCCGTCTTCAGTATAAGGTAGTTCATAATCAGTTTGTAAGTTTAGGGAATGATGACCCCGTGGTTAAGTCCCATAAGCTCTACAAACATTTCAACATTCCTCTTACATTGTACAAAACAGTGTCAGGTGTGGATCCTAACCAAAAACGGACAAGAAGATCAAAGGCACAAATATTTTACCAGAAACGAATAGCAGTTTCCAAACAGCTTAATTGATTGGCTGAATTTTTTTAGTTTGTTTCTTACAAAATTTAAATATTTGCTTTAGCTTCTAACTATTTTGTAACTAAAATATTATTAACTCAGGCTCATTAGTATACACTTTATTCCATCATCTTTCTTTCGATTTTGATACATGTTTTGTACGTACATACATAACCTATCGTTTTGTACATTTTACAGTGAAATGTAATAAAATTTCATTACATGTTGTATATGGATTACTGATGGCAAAGTAGTAACTACGAGTCTTCAGGTTAGTTGCGGAGTTTGTCTAATGGCGATCAGGACCGTTTCGAACACGTTACGGAATTCCTATGTTGGGCAGGTGGTAATTGCAGAATCTGAATAAGCCGTAACGGCATCAACGAAATGGTGCATGCCAATCGACTACTGCCTGTCGGAGTCACTGAAAAAGAATGAAATATTTCAGTTTGGTGATGTATGTATTTCCTAGAAGGTCGCCAACGGCTCATGACCCCATACCAGAAAGACCATCACCTCGCAATCTTTCAGGAGAATTTGGGATCGCACAAATGAGAGAGATTTTCCGTGAATGAATTATAACTGGGATATGAGATTTATGGTTACGGCTGTGATGTTGACACTAAGGTTAGATCTTCATAGAAGGTTAGGAAGGTTTCTCCATAACGATAAAAGCTCGTCAGGTTAAATGTGAAAGCCTTGCTGATAGTTTGAAGGAATATGTCATCATGAATTCGAGAGACAGAGACACTGTTAATCGATTGTACAGTCTGGAGGTGTTACAAAGCGTACGAGAATATGTGACAATGTAACGGCCAAACGCAGTAAGTCAATTCATGGCTCGTGTTGGTGCGTGACTATTGCACATAAAAAAAAAGTCACTGTGCTACACTATCCCCCCTACGCTCCAGACCTGGCGTCAGCAGACTTCAGAGTTTGACGAAGATTTTCGAAGATAGACTAGATGAGAAGAAAATGTTGATACAGTGCATCGTTCGATCCTGCAAGAGGCTACTTCCAGGAACGCCGTTAGAAGCGGTGTGTTATTCATGCTGACACTACTACAAAGGAGACCATGCTTAATACTTAGTGAGTATAGAAGCATTACGTGGACATATTTCAATTTTTGAAAAAGACATCATATAAAATATTGGAATTTATAAATATCACGCACATAGTCAAAAACGTTTTGCATCAACTGTGTATTCTGTAAACACTTTAGGCGGAAAAATTCAATTTTAAAGGATGACAAGTTTCGAGACCACCGCCAACCTATCTTTAGGGATTTCATTAATTGTGCCGGTAATGTACTGATCTCCATAATCCCAACTGAAAGTGGGTGGAAAAATTTAAAATAGCAGCGCGAGCACAAAGTGGCTTACCACGGAATAAGTTACGTTACCGTTGAAGTATGCGGTAAGTTATACCAGCCGAAATAAAACGTATTCTTCGCAGATGTATTTGCTGGGTGGCATGCACCTAGTTATTGAATGAGGGAGCTACACAATGGGTTGATCTCAAGAAAAGTTATTTTAGGTATTGTTTACTATAAAAATACGTGACATTGTGGCAGCTGTTTTTCAGTAAATCAGTACATTTATTGCTTTATAAATACCAATTCGCCATACAAAACCACAGACTGTTTAGTGGGTATGAAAAAACTGTTTTAATTGTGCATTTCAGAGAATTCATTAGCTTCTCCCAACAAGTACATATGTACTTTCCTGTTACAGTGTTTGTTTAGCTTATGGCACTTAACTGCGGCGAAAATTCAATTTTATGGATGAGAAATCTCGAGACCACAGCAAACGTATTGTTAAAGATTTCAGTATTTGTGCCGGTAATATATTTACTTACATATTTCCAACTGAGAAGAGTTGGGATAAATTGAAAATAGCAGTACCAGCTCAAAGTGGCCAACCAAGAAATAAGTAGCGTTACCATTATTGATGTATGCAATACGTTAGGCCAGTGGAAGTTAAATGTATTCATCGCAGATGTATTTGCTGGGTGGCATGCATTTATTAATTGAATGAGAGAGCTACACAATGGGTTGATCTTAAGAAAAGTTATTTTCGGTTGTGTTTAATTTTAAAAGACGTGATAGTTTGACAGCTGTTTTTTAGTAATTCAGTACATTTAGTACTTAAAAAAAGCAATTTGCCATGCAATACCACAGACTGTTTAGTGAACATGGAAAACATGTTTTAATGTTTGTATTTTCGATATTTTATTAGCTTATTCCAACAAATACATATGTACTTTCCTGTCACGTTGCAAGGAAGGAAAATAATTAATATAGTAGAGCTAATTTTTTGGTGATATATGCCAACGCAATGTTCATTGATACATGTCCTTTCAGCCCGTGTAAAAAGTGCAGCTGGATTCTAAAGACAAAAGCCTTGATTCAGAGAGGCAGGTACTCATTAAAAGCTAGTCACCACGATGATACATGTATGGAGTAGTGGCAGTAAACTAAATAAATAATACAATTATATAAGTTGATTGTTTTTGCCAAGGAAATATAGGAAACCAATATTTATTCTTTTATGTTGGCCTTCAATTAAATTTCGCACTGACATCCACAATAATAAACCTCAATCGAATACACATGTTTTGGATTAGGAACCAAATTAGAGAAACAAATTACCATGCGGGTTAAAACAAGGAAAATCTTTTTTCCAATTAACGTACTGAAATTGCACCAACAGTTTATTCTAAATATGTTAATCTTTCCCTCTTCTCTCTCTGCCTCTCTTATTTATTGTTTATCTAAGGGACATAACTGCTGCTGTTATCCGTCCCAAGGCTTATAAGCTACTTAAACTATCTTATGCGAAGGACAATCCACAAACCAATGCCGGAGGGAGGACTCGAACCTCTGACGGCGAGCAACCGCGCGCTCTGCAGCAAGGCGCCTTAAAGCGCTCGGTCAATCCACCGCGGCCCTATTTATTTATTGATTTTAATTTTTCATTGTTTATTTTATTTTATATTATATTTGCTTACGTTTGTTTTAGAACCCGTAATAATCGTTTCTACAATCCGGAAAGTTATTGGTGAATCTTTCTATTCCAACACTACTTCCAGTTTTGACGTGTGATGTCATCGGTGGATGAACCTAAATATTTATAGCTGTGTTAGAATATGGAACTAGTAGCATCAATACAAGGTGTAGATCGTGAGAAAAGTGGCTTTGTTTTTGTATGGAGAGTTGCCATTCATTACCTCATGCTTTCAAATCCTCTTCAGTAGATAAGTAATATTTCGTTTTCTAGTTGACGGTTTGGTTTAATTTAGTTATCTGCCAGCATAAGAGTGGATAATGATACAATAAACTATGTTCATAGCTCCGCAAAAAGTGTAACATTTGTTGTGTTGACCCACCGCCTATTATTTTATAAGTTAAAGAGGCAAACTCACTTAGTGAAACACCTTTTATATATATATATATATATATATATATATATATATATATATATATATATATATATATATATATGGTGTCCCAGCTATCTTGTCTACCCAAAATATCTCCGGAACAAAAACAGCAATTGGAAAACGACTTTCACCGGTATCAATGTACGGCTGGGGCCCATGAATGTACATATTTGGAAACATTCTAAAACGAAAGCAAATGTAAAATGTAAACTTTCACGGCCGGAATGGTCAAAATTACTAGAAATTTCCGGGATATTATGTCGTGGTCTAGAGGATTTATTGTTGGAATCCAACGTTTCGTCCCCGACTGCGGAGGACATTCTCAAGGGGGATCGTGGCTCTTTTGAAAGTCCAATACACACCCTGGCTCGCTACTGACTGAAGCCAAACTCCGTTTACCAGGGCTCGCGCTCAGAGGTGTGACGTCAGATGTTTGACATTCGCGCGCAATTCGTCGTTGTCGATTGCCGCCGTCCGTTAATATCGTCCCATTGTGGAAGACTGTTACATTTCTTCTTCAAAACCCGAACCCAAATTTCATTTAGTTTCACACCCTCCTCCATCCTATTGAAATTATTGGGGTGTTTTATAATTTCTATAGCCTCTCTGTACAGTCTTTCGTGGTATCCATTTGTGACTGCTAAAACCTGAGTCTTATCAAATTGAATAAGGTTGCCCCTGGTTGAAAAACATTTTCAGCAACAGCTGATCTGTCAATCTCTCCCTTTCTGCAGTTCCCTTTATGCTCATCTAGTCGTTTTTTGACTGTTCTTTTCGTGGTACCCACGTATACTCGATTGCAGGGATTGCGTTTGAATGACTCTGTTATTTTAGTATGTTTTGATGTTGTGTCTCTCTTCACTCGCGTTCCTCTGTCAGATTCGATGCAGCTAATTGAGGTTAAGTTTGGTGTCGAGTTAACAAATCTTTTTCGACATGTGCTGACTTCCACTTACTTTTTATTCAATTGTTAGTACTATGAACAAACTGATGAAGATGCAATCGGAAGCCCGTTGTCACCTATCGTGGCCAATTTGTTTGTGGAGGGTTTCGAGGAACGTGCTTTAGAATCAGCGACTCTGAAACCTCAGATATGTAGACGACACTTTTGTCGTTTGGCCGCATGGTAGTGAGAATTTAAATAGTTTTTTGGAACACCTCAATTCAATCCACCCGAATATTCAGTTCACAATGGAGGTGGAAAAGAATGGCTCTTTCCTTGTTATGTTGGTCAGAAGGAAGGTTGATGGTACATTGGGACATTCTGTTTATAGGAAGCATACTCACACTGATTTGCATCTGTGAGATGATTGTTATCACCATCCAGCACCTATCGTGGCCAATTTGTTTGTGGAGGGTTTCGAGGAACGTGCTTTAGAATCAGCGACTCTGAAACCTCAGATATGTAGACGACACTTTTGTCGTTTGGCCGCATGGTAGTGAGAATTTAAATGGTTTTTTGGAACACCTCAATTCAATCCACCCGAATATTCAGTTCACAATGGAGGTGGAAAAGAATGGCTCTTTCCTTGTTATGTTGGTCAGAAGGAAGGTTGATGGTACATTGGGACATTCTGTTTATAGGAAGCATACTCACACTGATTTGCATCTGTGAGATGATTGTTATCACCATCCAGCTCAGCGTGAAGGAGGACTTCGTACCTTGGTTCACGGGGCACATGTCATTTCAGACCCTGAAAGTTTGTCAGCTGAGTTGTCCCATCTCGAGGAGACCTTCCGTCAGAATGGTTATAGTGAGAGACAGATAAAACGTGCATTGCGCTATCAGCATTCTGTGCAACGGTTGAGTGACGATAGTAATGAAGTGGCATCTAAATCTACGGCCTTTTTGCCCTACTCAGGAACTATTTCCAACAAGATGGGTCGTATTTTGCGGAAATATGATGTGAAATGTATTTTTCGACCACTTTCTAAGATAAATGCCCTGTTGTGGTCCGTAAAGAATGATCTTGGTTTGCGCAAGGCAGGTGTATATCGTATTCCTTGCAGTTGTGGCATGTCATATATTGGTCTGACAATCAGGACTGTGGAAGACCGGTGTATTGAACATAAACGTTACACGCGCTTACAACATCCAAACAAATCCGCTGTTGCAGAACACTGTCTTGGCACTGGTAATCCTATGGAATACAACAACATGGAGATCCTGGCATGCTCTTCCACCTATTGGGATAGTGTTATTAAGGAAGCTGTTGAAATTAAACTAGCAAGCGACTTTACAAAACAGAGATGGTGGTTTTTGTTTAAATTCTGCTTGGAATCCGGCACTGTCTCTCGTCAAAAAACAGAGGGGCAAAATTAATGCTGCCTCACCTGTTGATTAACAGTCACTATCGATATTTTTGATGTTTGGTCATCTTTGGTTCTGTTGACTCTGCTGTGACTTGTACTGTGTGTGTTATCTTCCTTGTTTACCGAGGTATTAAACACGCTTTCGCATTGCTTCCTTAAGTGCAGTTGTGCCTTGAGAATGGCGGGGTGTCCTCCTGCCGAAATATCGGCGATTGTCGACGACATCACCCGGCAGCATACCTGTAAGTTGTTTGAACATACATTACGCCGGGAAAAGTTAAGGTCTCACAAAAGGAAAATGTTCCCCCTCTGAGACCAACTGTTAGTGCAATTGCTTCGCCCCCCTGTTTGATTGCCAAGTTCTTGACAACATTATTACGACAGCATGTGGGGCGCTCAGATTCCTATTTCAAGAATTTTATAAGTAAATTGAATGATGTATTGGTCAATCCAGAGGACATACTAGTTACTTTTGACGTGGTACCCTTGTTTACTATGGTTCCAGTCAATGAGGTGCTGAAACAGCTGAATCTCCTCTGTCCACCCGACATTGTAAATCTGTGCAAATATTGCTTCACGACTACTTATTTCAAATGGAACGATGAGTTCTATGAGCAGACAGATGGTGTAGCTATGGGGAGCCATTTAAGCCCGGTTATAGCAAATTTCTGTATGGAAAAATTCGAGGAACAGGCATTGAAAACAGCAAACAAAAAACCAGCTATTTGGTTTCGCTATGTAGACGATACGTTTATTGTGTGGAGGCGTGGTAGAGAGGAACTAGATCGTTTTCTTCAACACCTCAACGGGATTAATTCTAGAATCCAGTTTACCATGGAGAAGGAGGCAAACGGAAAACTGAATTTTCTTGACGTGTCAGTTTTCAAAAAAGGAAATGGTAGATTGGGCCATACAGTGTATCGGAAGCCCACACACACACAGACCGTTATCTGCAACGGGATTCAAACCACCACCCACAGCAAAAGCGAGGCATTTTAAAGACGTTGGCGGACAGAGCAAGGAACATCTGCGAACCGGAATTACTCGGCGCGGAATTGAAATACCTGAGTAATGCTTTACTTAAGAATGGCTATTCATCTACAGAGATGAGGAGAGCTTTGAGTCCGACACGTAGAGTTGAAAACGATGAAAGGGTTGCTGTGAAATCTAAAGTCTTCCTGCCTTTTATTAAGGACGTCACCGAATCAGTAAAATTTTTACGAAACGGAATTTTGCCGTTATTTACAAACCTACTCGGAAGATACAGGATCACCTGAAATCGACAAAGGATGCTCGCAAACCGCAGGAAAAAGCAGGAGTTTATAGGATACCGTGTAGCAGTGGAGACGTATACATGGGTACCACAAAAAGAACAGTCAAAAAACGACTAGACTAGCATAAGGGGAACTGTAGAAGGGGAGAGATTGACAGATCAGCCGTTGCTGAACATGTTTTTCAAACAGGGGACCACCTTATTCAATTTGATCTCAGGGTTTAGCAGCCACAAATGGATACCACGAAAGACTGTACAGAGAGGCTATGGAAATTATAAAACACCCCAATAATTTCAATAGGATGAAAGAGGGTGTGAAACTAAATGAAATCTGGGTTCCGGTTTTGAAGAAGAAATGTAACAGTCTTCCACCATGGGACGATATTAACGGACGGCGGCAATCGACAACGACGAATTGCGCGCGAATGTCAAACATCTGACGTCACATCTCTGCGCGCGAGCCCTCGTAAACTGAGTATGGCTTCAATCAGTAGCGAGCCAGGGTGTGTATTGGACTTTCAAAAGAGCCATGATCCCCCTTGAGAATGTCCTCCGTAGTCGGGGACGAAACGTTGGGTTTCGACAATAAATCCACTAGACCACGGCATAGTAACCCGGAAATTTTTAGTTATTTTGAAAGCAAATGTGTTTTTTAACACAAATTTATGTTTTTTTAATGGTCACCCTATATTTTTTCTTCAGCATGACAAATCACATAAACAATGGCGTTGATTGCATCGCAATGTTCCAATTACATCCCGAGATATTGCGACGAAAAGCTGACGCTTGAACAACACAAAATGCGCTGCTAGCGCACGTCCTGAGGCTCAGGCGTGAATCCCATGCTGCCCGTAATTGCGATGTGATTGACATGCGTAATCGCACTTCCATACTTACCAAGAGGTCCGAGACGAATAATATGGTTTGCTGCCATCAACTCTCATAAGCACATAATGGTTTCCCTCTTGCACGTTTTAAGTGTCTACGTACACAATATGAACCAGTACCGATCGGCATACACCAGTCAGGTTGTTTTATTTATCCTGCACACCCAAAATAAGGTTTATCGAATGTGTCAAATGATCCCTTGTGCCTTTCGTGCACTCGTTCATCCATGGCCTAACTCTACTTAGACACGTGTCCAACGTAGTTCCCAGTACAGCCACAGTTACCACTTCGCCTTGTTTGTGATTTGCGACCCATGCAAACTCCTGTACTCCACCACCCTCCGAGCATCCCATTTTCTGTTGCTTTGGCGTACAGTACACCGATTGCCAGTGTAGTCGTGCATCAGAGTAATCTAGTGACGGAACGGAGGTAGTAAACATTGTGAATAAACGTTGTGTTGTGGAACTTATACTGCATTATGTACACACATGAAGATATCGTAGAAATACTACTGATATACGGAAAATGTACGTTGACGGAAAATGCGTTAGTAGATTGCCTGTTTGTTTATAGTACTGTTAGAGAACACTATAATTATTACGTTAATATGTCTGTTTTCGACCCTACTCTACATACCTGTACTGTACCCTGTTGTAGGCGGGCGAAATTCAGTTCAGGCAGAACGACTGTACAGAAGACGATTCCCTGACAAGTCATCGCCTTCGCATCGGATGTTTGGCCGTCTCACATCTCGTCTACGTGCTACGTAAAATGGGAGCTTAAATCCAAGACCTAGACATCGTCCTAGAACACGCACAGATGAACGTGCTGATGTTGCTGCGCTCACTACCGTAGCTGTGAATCCTCACATCAGCACACGTCAAATTGAACGTGAAGTTGGTTTGTCGAAATCAAGTGCACAGCGTATTCTTCAACATCATAAATTTCATCCTTACCATGTTGATTTACACCAGGATCTTCATGGAAATGACTTCAGCAACAGGGTAACATTTTGTCAGTGGGCTCAGTAAAAACTTCTGAATAATCCAAATTTTTTCGCAGATGTTCTCTTTAGCAACGACGCATCTTTCTCCAACAAAGGAATTGTCAATATGAGGAACATGCATTATTGGTCCGCAGACAATCCAAAATGGCTCCGTCCGTCAGGTAGAGCATCAACGTCCGTGGAAAGTGAATGTTTGGTGTGGGATTATTGGAGATACCATTATCGGACGTTTCTTTTTAAATGGCGTCCAAAATGGTAGAGAGTACTCCAGATTTATACGACACAATCTTCCTGTTCTCTTGGACACCGTACCTCTGAACAGGAGAATGGTCCTGTGGTATCAGCATGACGGATGCCCTGCACATAACGACTTAAGAGCACGAAGACTTCTGAACCGTAAGTTCCCTGGTAGGTGGATTGGACGTGGAGGCCCAGTTAGGTGGCCTGCCCGATCTCCGGACCTTACACCACTGGATTTTTTTCTTTGGTGAGCAGTGAAGGATGCTGTTACCAACATGAACCAACAACACCAGAGGACATGAAGCAACGCATTATTGATGCTTGTACAGCCATCAAAGAGGAAACAGTAGCACGAAGTACGGCATCCTTCATCCGCAGAGTGACCCTATGTATGTAAGCCAATGGTTATCACTTTGAGCATGATATGTGAACGCTATCTTTAGTATGTAGTGCTGGTATCACAGTGCAAGTTTCTACAAAGGGCCATTTTACCCAGTAATGTTCAGAAACATTTGTTTGAAACAATTTGTCATGTAACGCATTATATAAACATAACATTGATAATTATGTGATAATAAAAGTAATTGGTTAAACATGTTTACATTCATCTTCTATGTCTTACCTGACCTCCCCAAATCAAAACATTTTTACCTTAACAGCGGTAAAACCTTCAGTCTACTTGCTCGTTTCACTAAAACCAACAACATGAATTTTACTATTATGAGTGAATGATTCAATGTCACTAGATCTACAGTAAAGTAAAGTTTTAACGTTGAACGTCATTACCTTTTTAGTAACGGATTAACGATAAGCGAAGTTAAATTTGTGACTAATGTAGCGGTACACATATATGTTACAGAACCGCATCACCCCTAGACTATGGGATAAGTACCTGCTGGAATGTACGACTTTAATGCAGGATGGCAGCAGACCGTATTATTCGTCTCGGACCTCTTGGTAAGTATGGAAGTGCGATTACGCATGTCAATCACATCACGATTACGGGCAGCATTGGATTCACGCCTGAACCTCAGATTGTGCGCTAGCAGCGCATTTCGGGTTTTTCAAGCGTCAACTTCGCGTGGCAATATCTCGGGATGTAATTGGAATATTGCGGTTCTGTAATCAAAGCCATTGTTTATGTGTTTGTCATGCTATGGATTGCTGAAGAAAAAATATAGGGTGTCCATTTAAAAAAACATAAGTTTGTTTTAAAAACACATTTGCTTTCGTTTTAGAATGTTTTCAAATATGTACATTCATATGCCCCATCCGTACATACCGGTGAAAATCGTTTTCCAATAGCTATTATTGTTCCAGAGATATTTTGGGTGGACAAGATAGCTGGGACACCTAATATATATATATATATATATATATATATATATATATATATATATATATATATATATATATATATATATATGGCGATGGGATAGATATCTGGTGATTTAAATTTTGCTAATTTCCGGAGAATAATTGCTGTTATTTACTCTTTGACTTTCGAACTGTACCATATTTCTGAAAATGGATTTATTGGCTCAGTTCATTAAATCCGTATTTATGTACTAATATCACAGTCTAACACAAACGTACAGACGCGAAAGCTTATGGAAGTTAACTTCGGACACTTGAATCGACAGCAGCGCTGTAGCGGAAGTTTTGCTTTCCAAGCCTCAGTAAATTATCAAGAGATATGAATAACCATGAAGAAATGTAAAAATGTACGAAAATTAATGATTCTACTAGGTAATCTACAAGATAGTCCTGAAGTTATACCTATTCGCGACACATTTCGCGAAAGTATTAGAAAAAGAATAGAAAACGAAATTGCAGTTCGATCGGTCAAGAAAGTTTTAGATTTGTAGTTTTGGCCGCAGATTGAAATGTAATCAGAAACATCTGAACATTTATACATGATTGTGCATATATTTCACTATGCAGCCAAAACTACAAATCACAGACGAATAGAGGTTTTATACGGTAATACGTATCAGTCTCCCATTGTACATTATGTTGGTTGGGGGTTGATAAAGGGTTGGACAATACGGGTGTTGAAAGTTATCGACTTATATAAAATTCTACATGTTTGTGGGGTAACGCGCTCGACTGGAAATCGAAGGGTCGCGGGTTCGAAACCCGATCGGATCTGGTATTTTTCAGCCTGCACTCTAACTCATCCTTCGCCTCTCATCGATGTGAAGAGTCGCCAGAAACGATACGTGTTTCGGATTCCACGTTAAGCTGTAGGTCCCCTTTTCCCCGTTGGATAACTGGGGTAGGCCAGGGACACGCAAGTTGCCGAAGCGGTGTCCAATTGAAAGAATTGCACCAGGCCAATAAGCCACACGAAATTATTATTATTAATATTTCGCTCAGCAGGAATAAGTACACAACGCGAACGAAGGGTCTCTGTGTGTTGCTGTAGTCCTTTGTCCACCAATGAGCCACACGAAATTATTATTATTAATATTTCGCTCAGCAGGAATAAGTACACAACGCGAACGAAGGGTCTCTGTGTGTTGTTGTAGTCATTTGTCCACCAATGAGCCACAAGAAATTATTATGATTAATATTTCGCTCAGCAGGAATAAGTACACAGCGCGAACGAAGGGTCTCTGTGTGTTGTTGTAGTCCTTTGTCCACCAATGAGCCACACGAAATTATTATTATTAATATTTCGCTCAGCAGGAATAAGTACACAACGCGAACGAAGGGTCTCTGTGTGTTGTTGTAGTCCTTTGTCCACCAATGAGCCACACGAAATTATTATTATTAATATTTCGCTCAGCAGGAATAAGTACACAACGCGAACGAAGGGTCTCTGTGTGTTGTTGTAGTCCTTTGTCCACCAATGAGCCACACGAAATTATTATTATTAATATTTCGCTCAGCAGGAATAAGTACACAACGCGAACGAAGGGTCTCTGTGTGTTGTTGTAGTTCTTTGTCCACCAATGAGCCACACGAAATTATTATTATTAATATTTCGCTCAGCAGGAATAAGTACACAACGCGAACGAAGGGTCTCTGTGTGTTGTTGTAGTCCTTTGTCCACCAATGAGCCACACGAAATTATTATTATTAATATTTCGCTCAGCAGGAATAAGTACACAACGCGAACGAAGGGTCTCTGTGTGTTGTTGTAGTCCTTTGTCTACCAATGAGCCACACGAAATTATTATTATTAATATTTCGCTCAGCAGGAATAAGTACACAACGCGAACGAAGGGTCTCTGTGTGTTGTTGTAGTCCTTTGTCCACCAATGAGCCACACGAAATTATTATTATTAATATTTCGCTCAGCAGGAATAAGTACACAACGCGAACGAAGGGTCTCTGTGTGTTGTTGTAGTCCTTTGTCCACCAATGAGCCACACGAAATTATTATTATTAATATTTCGCTCAGCAGGAATAAGTACACAACGCGAACGAAGGGTCTCTGTGTGTTGTTGTAGTCCTTTGTCCACCAATGAGCCACAATAAATCATTATTATTAATATTTCGCTCTGCAGGAATAAGTACACAACGCGAACGAAGTGTCTCTGTGTGTTGTTGTAGTCCTTTGTCCACCATAGTAGCTCCATAACTGTAAGATGAGGGGGGTGGAAGATGTAATAGAAGTTGAAAGTAGTCAAATTATAAATAATTTGGACTGAAGGCCAGCGATGACGTTTTTGACTAAAAAGCAAGAAGGTTTCTTCCAGCGAAACGTGATGCCACATTTCGTCCGTCTATTCGTGATTCACATTCACCAGAGTGCGTTAAAATCAAATGATATTAATTTTCGACATTACTCTAAATATACGTGTTGAAATAATGCAACACAGTCTTTATGGCATATTGATTGTAAATCATTAATCACTTGACATACTTTTATTTTATCATAGGAATGTTGATTAAAATGTTTATTGTTAACGAAGGTATTTCATTTCTTTTTTCAAAAACAATGTCATAGCACACTATTGAAGGAAATCTTACATATTTTACTCTACCAACACGCGAGGTGAGCTGCGGGTTTAAGCTAGTATATAATACATACAGGTTCATAACAGTAGCGCAAGCTTTTGGATTACGTCTTAAGCCCTGCAAGGCTTCTCGAGCAAGGTGCCATTACATACAGAAAAGTTGAGACGATGGAAAAACGAGTAACGCTTTGCAGAAAGTCATTCTTTTTAGTTGACCGCTGAGTTTGGACGCGTCTATGCCTCTAGTAATATCGCAGCAGGCATATTCTCGCAAACTACTATGACTTTGCAGCGTTTACCTATTCTGATGCGTGCAGGGGTGCGTTGAAGATTTCTTCCCAGTCCCTGATAGTCTCGTGCATCCCTAGTAAATGTAGTTACTTTCTCTTCCTCACAATCACTGGAAGGCAAATCTGTCATCCTCCAATCAATTCTCCTGCGGGTGGCATGCATGAGAGTTTGCCGAAACGTCGGTCTGTATTGCTGTAGTTAATGTTTCTGCAGACATAGTATTCTTACACTGTTCTTGTCTTCAAACATTTCTTTGTCACAGGTAATTCGTCTTCAACTGCAAGTGTCACTGCGCATCAATTATTATTCCCACCTTATTCAGATTTTGCCGCGTAATATGGTGAATTAATCCTTAGCTTAGTTTTATTTTCATGCAGATGGACTACTACCTGGTAATACGTTAAAATCAATGCTAAGGACTGCCGTGATCCTTAAGTTCCGTAAACTTAAGATTTAAGAGTGAGGATATGCATTTGAGATAAGAATATAGTTAGAAAGTATCTAAGTTTTAAAAGCGCTACACATCAGATCAACGAATGTCAACGGTGACAGACAATCGTTCCGATGCCCGTGATGTAAACAGTGTGTACTTGCAGGAAATGTGATAAGGAGAGGGTGTGATTTACGAGTCACCGATTTCGATAACATTTTGCATGACGTTCTGCATTGAATAAAGAGAGACATGTGCTTCGGGTTTTTGCTAGAAACTCAGTAGGTTTTGTAAAAATCAAGGTCAAAGTTAATGTAAAATATTCAATGCTATGCCTAGAAAGATCAAAAGTTAATGCCATTAACGTAATTAGCTATTTGGTGTTTTATTGCTGTGGCTTGAGTACTCGTCAACATGAGCGACTTTCCATGTGCCGATTGACGGGTCAAACCGTGGATCCAGGTTCTAACATCCATCATGGCAATTTTTTGTTACAATTCTATCGATATATTTCATGATATTCTCTTATTCGTAATATATGTTCTCGCCTTATTTTGGAGTATCTGGAACGTTGATTAATATTCAATTAAGTGTATTATCCGTATATAGATGTTTTATTTTAAATATAGAGAGATAATTTGGAAATGTTTTCGTCATGTGCTGAAAATTGGGAAGGTTAACCTCTGAACTGTTTCATATCTTGATCATGTTCTGAAGCCTTATGTACAGAAAAATTAATTTTTCTTGACACTGAAGTCACGGGCAGGCCAAACTCAGATGACGCGCTAACGACAGGAATTTTCTCGATGATGATGATCAACCGCGCTGCACGCTTAAAGTGATAAAATTGGAAATGCACCTTTATTTGTTTCGATAGACCAAGAATTTTATCGCAAGTCTTTAAAATCATGCAATATCACACGAGAGCAGAGAAATTCATGATAGAGCAGATGATATTAAAATTTATGCGTTGGTCCATAATCAGTTTCCGCTCCTGTTTTTCAAGATAGGGTTTTATTCTCTGGGTTGCATCGAAATTAATATCTCAAAGACTTGTCTTCAGCATTATAATTCCGGCATGTTTTCAGTGAACGATATATCCGACAACATGACAAATTTCAGTATATTCTTCGTGTGTTATCCATGGTATGATAAGTATTTTTATAAGTTTGAATCTACTAGCCATGAGAACGCTGACGAATAGACAGTCAGTAATTGTCATTACGTAATAATATTATTTAGAATTTTTCATTTACTTTTGTTTATTTCTTATTTTATTGATTTTGTTGTGTGTTTCACAAATAAAACAGCTGCGAACAGACAACACAATTTAATATTAATCGCATTGCCCGAGGTTGTACTTCAAAATAAGACAAGAAAAGGTATTACAAATATGAGAACATTTTCTCATAGATTGAAAAAAAGTAGAAGAAGACATATCCAAGATGGAGGTCCGAACTTAAATCCTCGGATTAACAAGCACAGGCGACGGGGCAAAGAATGTCACTGGTGTTAACGAGTACCCAAAGTACAGTATGAGAAAAGATTGTGCCCTCTCATTATAGCACCGCCAACCAATCACTCACGAGCAAAACTCAGTACTCCCGAAGAGAACACATAAGGCGCGAGAGGATGATCGCTGGACGCCATGGTTCCGTATGAAAACTTAAAAACGTTAATTACGCGAACTTCAATAACTTTAGTGCACAGGAGTCGCTGAGGTGGAAGAGACATTGTGAATGTGCAAGATAACAAGTTATTTTTGCAAGTTATTTATACAATCACACACTGGTAATAACAGATATAATTTAGTGATACTAGTTCCAGTTCTAACTGTAGATTACAACTTCTCATCATTTACAAAACCAATCAAAATTTCAATACTCAGATTATTAAACCTTAAAATTTAAACACTTTATCCACACATGAGTAGCAGTAACTTCTTACAAGTGCCTCGACTGGAAAATCTAACAACAGCAAAGGTGAAGTTATCACATAGTGATTAAAACCAAAATATTTAAACGGAAGGACAGTACACATTAAAACAGCTCAAATACTGGCAAGCGACTTGCAGGCAACCTTTACATATATCTAAAATCAGGGCAAAATAATATCTCAAAAAGTTTTCTCTCTTGCCCTTCCTTTCTTTTTTATTTTATTTATTTATTTTTTCATTTAAATAAAAGTAAGGCATACTAGTGGCCAGAGTGAAAGTAAAGGCCAACTAACTTATAGAATTAATCAACAAAATCATCAGAGTTCAATAACAAACGTAATTTGACAACCAATCCTGGCAACGCAATGCTGCAGGTGCTTTGCTCCTTACGACCAACAAAGTCACTGGGAAAACACATTACAAATTTTCCATCAGCTGAACTAATTACGGGTTTGTAATCTTCTCGGGCTTGCAGCCGGATACTAAAGTCAACTTGACACAATATTTCAGCGGCGCAACTGCCCGCCATCCTCAGGTGAGCTTGCTGATAGACAATCTCGCCGGAACTGAGTTCCCAGTGCAATCGGCGGCTCCTTTATGCATCGAGGAAGGCCCATAGCGCGTGCGCAAGAAGTGACAGGAACTGCCCTCTGGCGCACAAGACATACAGCGCTCCGGTGGTAGAGTCCGGTGAAATCGATAATCGATGATAAAGAAAATTATTATTCAAATTTCTTAAGTACCAACCGTTGCTTTTTTAACATCTGATAACACAGGGTTCCAGGATTTACTAAGAAGGTAGCCTTTGTCTCTGTTAATCAGATAGATAATCCAATATCTATGGATTACTTTAAGACACAGTCCCAGTAACGAGATGCTGAAGCAACCATGTGAGTTTCGTTATATAACATTCTATGTCCCTCATCGAGACAATGCTCAGCTACCGCCGACATCTCGGGTTGGAGCAAACGTGTGTGGCGTTGATGTTCAATACATCTGTCCTGAATGGTACAGATAGTCTGACCTATATACGTTTTCCCACACTGGCAGGGAATCTTATATACCCCGGGCTTCCTCAGACCCAAATCATCCTTCACAGATCCGAGAAGTGCTCTGGTCTTTCCTGGCGGACGAAAAACACTCTTAATGTCATACTTTTATAAAATTCTTCCTATCTTTCATGAAATACTCCCGGCAAAAGGTAGGAAAGCAACTGATTTGTGGGTCTCATTTAATGGTTCAGGTGAAGGACCAAACTGTAAAGCACAGCGGATCTGCCATTCTGTTGAAACACAACTTTGAGATGATCTAGTTCTTGCGTCAAACTTTCTGCATCAGAAATGGCGTAACCTCTTCTAGCTAATGTCCGAAGAACGCCAGTACGTTGGGTCGGAGGATGCCAACTCGAGGCATGCAGATAGCAGTCCGTGTGCGTAGGTTTTCGATAAACACTATGTCACAGTTTCCCATCATCTCTTCTGTAAACCAGAACACCAAGAAACGGAAGCTTCCCCTCCTTCTCGACTTCCATTGTTGGGATGCATGCAATTAAAATGGTCCAAAAGGCGGTTCATAGCTTCTTCCCCAAGAGGCCACACCATAAAAGTATCATCGACGTACCTCCAAAAACAAGTTGGCTTTTGGAGGTACGTTGATGATAGTTTTACTGTGTGGCCTCAAGGAGCCGCCGATTGCACTGGGAACTCAGTTCCGGCGAGATTGTCTATCAGCAAGCTCACCTGAGGATGGCGGGCAGTTGCGCCGCTGAAATATTGTGGTGTCAAGTTGACTGTAGTGTTCGGTTGCAAACCCCAGAAGATTACAAACAGTTATTACGCCGGGAAAACCTTTGTCGTCACATAATTACGGGTTATTCGCAATGGCTCAAACAAACTTCTGATTATTAAGTCTTATACACGCATCTCTTTCTTCCTTTTCTCTTTACAAACAAAACACAACCGCAAGGCTATTCATCACAGGAAAACGCAATAGAGCACAATTCAGCCATTGACACAGAATCATATGCGGGGCACAGCTCACGTCAAATAACCAGTCAGAATTAGAAAATGTTACAACACGCAGATCAGGGGCACACTAGACGGTCAGAAAGGTACGAGCAACATCGACTCCCAGACGGACACAGCAATAGTTCAGGAGGGCGGATGCGCGGCTCCCACCAGAAACGGTCCACGGCCACACCCGGGCATCGCTCGGCCCACCTCCAGCCACGGTCTGTTTATCTGACAGCAGGGAAGCCAGTTCCGTCACACTCGGGTGGCCCCGCGCAACTACTGCAGGTAAACAGCACGCCGGTGACTCTCGTCACGCCGTTCTGGCCTGCACTGCAACCGTCCGCCTGCCAACAGCACGCCACAGAATAGGGAGCATACAGAAGGGAAAGCTTGGGGCGGCGCCTTTGATCTGTATGTTACCAAGCGTTGCGCTCGACGCCATATTGAAAAGCAGTAAACGCGGAACTATAGCCAGTGAGTACTTTGGCTGGAAATGGACTTTTTACGAAGTGCAGCTAATTTCACCGACTTTTACGAAAGGAAACGGCTTTTCATTATGCTCTCATCTATTTTGCGCCCTCTTCTTGCACTTAATTGTAATCCAACGAAAAAAATAGGCCTAAATTTTAATACAACTACGAAAATGTACGGTGGAATCGATGATCGTTTTATTTGGTGCTTATCTCTAGAAAAATCCCAAATAACGCGGAGTTACGTTTGGGAAATTAGATATAAAGATAAAGTGACTTTACAACTGCCAGGTTTTATTTGACATGAATAAATTCGCACAAAATATTGAGTCAGACTTAGCAGTACAACGTGATTACACAAAACTAATGACGACTGGGCATATATAAAACATGTATTTGCTTTAGGAGTATCATTAATTTACTGATCGGAGAAGGGCATATAGAGGAATCTGTCAACCACAGAGCAGGAACAGCATAAAATAATTATTCCCCTTAATCTACTTGTTTGAGTATCAGAAGAGCATTCGTTGCCAACATTAGCACGCTATGCCTTCAATGTCGTAAGTAAAATTTTACCTGCCTACTTATGCACTATTCTTTGTCATTCATTTTATATTATTTCCTACAACGTTAAACTTATAAAATATAAATGTACTTCAACATTTCGATGATGTTGAACTGCTGCAGCAACAGCAACAGTGAGAGTTATCGCCAAGAGAAAAAGCAAGCCTACTTTTAATAATTATGCACACATTGCTCTCATTCGAAACTGATAACATTTAACTTTCACTGCACATATAGCGACGTTCACTTACTGCTCAGCATGTTTTGGGAAGGTGAAGAAACTTATGTCCTTATTCGTATGAGAATTATTGCGGCAATTAGGTGCTGAACACCATCGGCCGCCTTTACTTTTATTGCTGCTCGCAATAAAAACGGAACAGCTACACCTACTGACACAGAGTTCTTTCTTTTTATTGCACCAAATACTTGTTTGATTTTATGCGATTCAGGCAGCTAAAATACACAATTAACAAACAAAGACGGCGCATTACCACGCCACAGAGTAGGGAGTGACCACGCGTTTACTGCTTTTCAACATGGCCGATTCCGCGCATGCGCACAAAATTTTGGACGACAGACTACAGCGGGAGTTTCCTTTCTGTATACTCCTTATTCTGTGAGCACGCTTCCCGCAGACTGCCGATACGCCGACTGCCAATCGCAGCCGTTGCGCCCTCTCTTCATAGCACCACCAACCTGTCACTCACGACCAAAACTCACTACTCCTGAAGAGAACATATAAGGTGCGAGAGGACGATCGCTGGACGCCATTGTTCAGTATGAAAAAAACAAAAGCCTTAATTACTCAAACTTCATTAACTTTAAACTCCATAGACACTAGTAAAAAGTGCTAATCTGCCGACGATCTTTCGATTTTTAGCATTTAAAACGCGATTTGACAACATAAACATTGACATAGCTTTATTCTCTCTTTTTGGGCCCACTTTAGGTTACGGTAGTAACACTAAAAGTGGGCCATTGCGATCGTTTTTTGACAGCTCGAAATTTAAATGAAAATAATGGCTTAACAATTCATCTGACACGAAAATTGAAGAACCAAATTTGCAGAGGAGAAAATTCTCTACAACGTTTGTCTCTTATGTTTTGTTGATATCTCGTATCGTTTCAGAGATATTTGCAAAAATAACTGTTATTTTTGGATGTATGTCTGTCTGTCTGCCCGACTGTTTGCCCGTAACGTGTTCCCACGAACCGTTCTACCAATCAGCACCAAATTTTACAGACATAATTGTAGGCCGCCAGGAACCAGAACCTCCCTTTTTCAAAATTTTCGGACCAAAAATTCGGCAGTAAACCGTTTGTAATGTAATTTCAAACGAACCGTTAATCTCACACGAAAATTGATTAACCTAATTGGTAGAGGAGAAAATTCTCTACAACTTCGCTCATATATATATATATATATATATATATATATATATATATATATATATCGCGGGGATATTTGCAAAAATAACGGCGATTTGACATCCTCCATTGATTTTACGAAAACCAGACGTTCGCAGATGTCACGTGACATTCCACGCCCAGAACTCTCTCTGGAATACGCCATCTTGCGTTGCGTATTTGATGATTTTTTTATTATAACTTACACGTTGTTAATTCAAAGCAACGGCGCACTGAAAAACTAACAAAAACACGTCGTTCTTCGTACGAAAAATGATAATCTAATTCTAAAAATTTCACATTAGCATGAGTTAACAGCTGCCATCATTAGTACGATAATTAAGGGCGAATTTCGTAATTGTCCGCCATAGTGTAGTAGGCAGCGTGTTGGATTGTGATGCACATGATCCGTAGTTTGGGACCCGCCACTACCAAAAAAAGTTTTTTTCTCCTTTTTTTTCTAAAATGGTTACGTGTTGGGTCCATAGATACTATCACAATAGTACAGTCGTAATCATATCACTATAATTTTTTATTATTTACATTAATTTTGTCCGAAATGTTTCCAAAGAAATTATAAATCTACAATTTTAAAGTGGGCCGTAAAACACGTCAGTGCGATTTTTTTTTCTTTTTTTTTTTTTTTTTCTAAAGTTAGGGAATGTCTAGCGAAATAGCGAAAGAGCTGTTTTTTATACTCAATAGAGAACTTCGATACTAAATTTTATTAGAATTCGTGACCCACTTATCACAACCTCTTCTTGCGAGCAACTTATCTGTTGCAGTTTTCCGCTCTAATGTACAAATGTTTGTAAAGATCATGGGACTTAACTGCGGGGTCATCAGTCCCTTCCTCCGACCTTCGAACTGACTTACACAGCCAGTTATAGGGGGACCTACTGTTTAACGTGGATTCCGAACCACGGTGCACTTTGGTATCTTTCACATCAGCACCACTGCCAGAGGTGAAAGAAGTGGAAAGTGACAGATAAAAATCCTATGACCTGGCGGGGAGCGAACCCATGACCTTTGAATTCATAGTCTCGCACTTTACCAGTGTGAAAACGAGCCGCACTGTGGGACCCTGTGAACTGTATAAAAACAAACCGATAAAGATTAAACCTTGGAAGAGAAATCTGTCAGCAGTTGCTGTGAAAGTTTCACAATTGGGAAAAGAGTATCAGAATGCCAAGATCACAATTAATAAGTTTATTTTTCGGACGACCGGTTTCGATGCATTTAGGGTATCATCATCTGGTTATTTGTGTCTTATGCTTTCATTTCGTGAAGGTGCATGACAGGAAAGAATAGGACACAAGTGACCAGAAGATGAAACCCCAAGTGTATCGAAACTGGTGTCAGAAAAATAAAATTATTAATTGAGATCTTGGCTTTTTAGTACTTAGTAAGGATATCGCCGTCCTACCATGGCAAAATTAAATAAATTTTTTTTTTATTGAGCTCTACTCGCCGTGAAGAACAAAGACAGACCAACATGTGGGACTGGTGATGATGGGGCTAATAAGCAGACGTCGTTTGCTCTTGGTTGAATGTGTTTCACGCAGGACGAATTTCCACTCAAAACAATAATAATAACAATAACTCGAAAGAAACTAATGACGTTTTATGGAAACTTACATAGATTACCTGGAAACAAGTTAACTAAACGTCTTTTGGACTGTATGATTTCAAAGCAGCAATAGCCTGTGTAACTGAAGTTAAGAAGGATTTATCAAAAGACAAAATTGACAAACCAAACATACCAGACAATGAAGCATTCAGGAAAATAATTGACAAGTGGAATTTTACTGCGGGAGCGGAACCAAAATCATACCGAGTAAAGTGTACGGAAAGAAGAAAGAAGGGGAAAATTAAAAAATATTGGGAAAATAAGAAGAACCTTAATAAATATTGAAAATCATCTGCTTATCGTTCTCCCATGGGGACATTCGCTAATAATAATGATAATAATAATTTACCTGTTCATCTTCTATTCCAGTCGTTATTATTATATTTCTTTAACTAAAACTTCCAGTCTAAGATGCCGTGGCCCATCTCTAAGACGTCCTTCTCTCGACGTTTCGTTGCGTACTGAAGGCAATATCTTCAGAGGTGCGTCGACGATCAGCTGCTAGGTGCTGGAGGTCCTGCTTATATAGAGCGCATAGAGGGCATCACCAATAGTCACATACTGTCGACTATGACGCTATCTCTGATCAGCATCATTTCTCTCGATTACAGGTAATCGATTGTCACATCGTTGGTACAAAGTCGACCACCATGTGTTATCTAATTTTAAACCTTCTTTTCTGATGAAATTATGGTGGTGCTTCTGAATCTCTATAGCTGTTCTTTATATATAATAATTATATAATTATGTAATTATATAATAATGGGAGGTCCTGGTTAGCATGCTCTTTTCACTGAATTTTATTTCATGATAACCTACTGTAAAGACCTGTTCCGCTACTGTTGATTTTTTCAAATGTTCAATTTTTTTGTAAATTTATCGGACTCAACTGCGTGGTGATTAGTCCGTAGCTTATAAACTACTTAAACTAAGTTAAACTAACCTGAGGACAACACACACATTCAAGCCAGAGTGAGGAGTCGAACCTCCGACGCGGGAGGCCTCGCGATCCGCAACGTGGAGCTCCAGACCGCTCGGCTACTCCCGCGCGGCCAGTTGATTTGTCGACGTGTCAAAGTCACCCATTCCTTTTATGTTCCATTAAGCGGGTATTAATACTTTGTTGTTCCATATAAACCCTGCCACAGCTACAGCGTCTTTGATCGATCTTAAACATGCCCTAATCTTCTTTTTTGGGCGAAAGATGGTTCCCACTTTAAACTAGGTCAAAACGTTCCCAATACTCCGTGATGTTATGGATAAATGGAAGAAAAAATTTTCCAGCCAATAGTTGTTGTTGTCGGATGTTTTCGGACACTTTTCCTGTTGGATCGAGAGCTCTATATCTTTATCAGCGTATACCATTTCTTGAAAGCCTTTCGAAAATGTTTTATGTTCAAGATAGATTGGCTCACAGATATTATTTGCTCTATCCACCACTATTTTCATGACCCTCTCTTCTGCCTAGGATGATGGTTCGAATCCTTAAGGAGGCAAATATTGGTGTATGTGCCTTTTCCGTATACCTTATGACGTAAGGTCGCTTCTGGCAGTTTGATAAATGATATTTCCAAAAAATGCAGTTGTCATTTTATCTTCATGTTAAATTGTATGCTAGGATTAAAACTACTACGTGCATCCAGAAACCAAGCACTTTTTCATCGTGATTCCATATCACAAAAGAATCATCCTCGTACCGGAACTACTTTGATGGGCTTTTGTTGGCCGACTGCAGCACTTGTTGTAAACATATTTCCATAAATCAATTAGGAAAGCTGCAATCAAAGGGCTACCTACGGCCACCACTTTAATTTAGAAACAAAATTCATTGTTGTATTGAAAATAAGTCGTGGACAGGCAGTGTAGGAACAAATCTACAATATCAGTTGGAGACATGTCAGCTATGTAACAAGGTAATACTTTCTACGTGGCTGTTAATCAGCGATTGTACTATATTAGACTTTTATAACTAACTACAGCCCTCAGTCGCAAGTTACAATTGAATGTAACCGGGTATCTGTGACACAAAGGACACCTTCTTCAGACAATAGGTGGTAAACAGTTAAAAATTACATATCAAATTAATTAAAAACACAATAACTTATCTGCCGTAGGCAGATTGTCATACCGTAAAATTGGAACAGCAGCAGACAGTCGCTAGGGGCTGCGTCCAGTTGCTGTGACCATCAGTTCCTAGCGACTATTTGCTGCTACTTAATGGTACGACCACCTGCCTACGGTGGATATTATATTTATAATTTCTTTGACATTTTAAGCGATTTACCTCCTATTGTCTGAAGGTGTCCTTTGTGACACTCAAACCTGGGTTACATTCAATTGTAACTTGCGACTGAGGGCTGTAGTTTTTATTTTTTTATTTTTTATTTATTTTTTAAGTCTATGTAAGAAGGAGTTTCGTCGACAGGGGCCATGATCAACTAAGATACTACAGCGAAACTGACAAGAACATCACCTGGTCTTAAAGTAATATCTTTCAATTTTTCCGTAAAATGCACAGAATATGTCATGTGAGGGTCAGTTTTTCCAGTGTATTGTTGCAACGTCGAGGCGAGAGTTGGAGACCCAATTACACTAACTATCGGTCTTAATGGGACATTTGATTTATGTTCCTTATGCAACCAGTGTAATGTTGGTTAGTTGTAATCGAGAGAAATGTCGTTGGTCAGAGGTAGCTTCATAGTCTACATAACGTGACAATTGGTGGCGCTCTCTGTGTGCTCTATATAAGCTCGACCTCAAGCACCTAGCAGCCAGTCATTACTTCACCTCGAAAAGTTTTCCCCGCATTAGGCAACGAACATCGGGAGGAGGAAGTTGTACAGATGGACCACGGCACCTTAGCCCGCCAGTTTCAGTTAATTAAGATGTCTGCCATGAAAGCCTACATGTTATGATTATTAGAACTATAATAAAGAAATCATGTTACAATACATAAAACGGGTATCTGTATGTACAGAAAACAGACAAAGACTTCAAAACACGTTTCTACTACTATAACAATATTGGCGACCGACGATCAGCCGATTCCATTGCCTGTCGGTCGTTGGCCTGTGTTGACTTGTGTAAACCTGCCTCCAGCCGCGTACACGTTATGCTACTGGTGTTTGGTCTGAAGTCATACCATATATTTATTGCTGTTGTAATAAAATTAATTGCTCCTGCAAAGAACGACAACCAGTGGCGTCGCCCAAACGTTCGTTACCAACAACCTCTTGTTCGTCCTGTGACGTGTACATCTACATCTACATGGGATACTCTGCAAATCACTTTAAGTGCCCGGCAGATGGTTCATCGAACCACCATTATACTATTTATCTCCCATTCCATTCTCGAATAACGTGCGGGAAGAAATAACACCTGTATCTCTCCGTTCGAGCTCTCATTTCACGTATTTTATTTTGATGGTCATTTCTACCAATGTAATTGGGACTCAACAATATATTTTTGCATTCGGAGGAGAATGTTGTCGATTGGAGTTTCGTAAGTAGCCCACGCAGCAGCGATAAGCGCCGTTGTTGTAATGATTCCCATCCCAGATCCTGTATTATTTCCATAACGTTGTCTCCCCTGTATCATGACAATACAAAAAGAGCTGCCCTTCTCTGGACTCTTTCGATGTCCTCCGTCGAACCCACCTGATAAGGATTCCACGCAATACTCCAAAAATGGACGGACAAGCGTAGTGTATGCAGTTTCTTTTGTAGTTCTGTTGCATCTTTTTAGGGTTCTACCAATAAAACGGATTCTCTGGTTCGCCTTTCCCACAACATTATCTACGTGTTCTTTTCCGTTTAAGTCTGAAGTAATAGTAATTCCTAGGTATTTTGAGTAGTTTCGGGCCTTCACTTTTGATTGATTTATCTTGTAAACAACGTTTAACGGATTTATGTTCGTACTCATGTGGACGACTTCACTCTTCTCATTATTTAGAGTCAATTGCAAATTTTTACAATATAGTGATATCTTAATTAGATCATTCTGCAGTTGGTTTTGACCTTCAGATGACTTTATTAGACGGTAAATGACGGCGTCATATGCAAACACCCTAAGAGAGCTACTCAGATTTTCCCCTAAATCATTTATGTAAATAAGGAACAGCGGAGGACCAATAACACTACCTTGTGGAACGCCCGTCATCACTTCTGTTTTAGTCGATGCCTTACCATCGATTACTACGAACTGTCTGAGAAGAAATCCCCTACACAGTCGCAAATTTGGGGCGATATACCATATGCACGCAATTTGATTAAAAGCTGTTTGTGACGTGGGATTTGGGGAGTGGAAGCACAGTTTGTTTGATAGAATGGCGAGATTCCTCCGAATGTGTTATTCTTACAAAGAGCACTCTTATTATCGTTTCATCGGCCGATATGATTACGAATGAAGGAGAAGATTTAGCAGTCGTTTCATATGAAGAGTTTATTTTACTGTAAAAAGCTGATAATAAGAAATGCTAATAGAAAAGGTGTTCCGCCTGGGTGCACAGTGTTGCACCATCGGCGGCGGACCTCGGTGGCCGTCTGCCGCGGCACTCTGGTGACCAGGGCGTGTAGCGAGACCTGTGGGAGGGCCGCATGCGCAGCCACAAACCGCTGGGGCGGCCGCCGCCTGCTCTCGGCGCTGTCAGCCGCCCTAATAAATCAAGGCGGAGCAGTCCCACTGCGCATGCGCGCCTCGGGGCCCAGACTTCAGCGGTCCGCTCTCTGTGGACCCCTATATCGAGTTGCCGCAGCGGTTAGACAACTGCACCCGCCTTGGTGTTTGTGTGTTCAAATAATACTAATAATATTGCAGCCTGCCACAAAATAGTAAATCTGTGAAGTTTACTGAAGCCAAGATGTACAAATGCCAGAGAAAATAAAAATGTTTTCAGCTGAATGAAAATTTAATAAACACCAGCAACTGGAAGGAACACATAGAAAGCATTGTAGAAAGGTAAACCAAAGCCTCGTATCAGAGGCAGAACACTTCGAAGATGCTATACTTCTGCTAAAGAAAATGCCTACAGTACATTTGGGCGACGTATTTTAGAGCACTGCCGCCCATTTTGGAATCCCTACCAAGCGGGGCCGACGGATGGTACACAGAAAGTTCAGAGAACGACAGTTGCTTTCGCATTATCGCGGTACAGGGAAAAGAGAGTCACGGAAATGAAGAACGAGTTGGCGTTGAAATCATTAAAAGACAGGCGTTATTCATTGCGGCGACATTTATGTGTGAAATTTGCGTCATCATATTTTTCTTCCAATTGCGAAAATATTATCATATCAATAAAATAAAACTGTTGGAAAACGGAAAGATTCAGGTATTATTTTTTTTCACATGATTTTGTATAGTATAACGGTAGAGAAATACCATAAAAGTATTCCATGAACCCTCCGCTATGCACTTATATGTAAGTGGCAGAGAATTTATGTAGGTGTAGACATTTAAAAGAAACGCATTCGTAACATTTGGTGAAAAACCAATGCTGTCTCACTTCCAATCCAAGGAGGAGAACCATCTTACCCTCAAGACTTTCTACTACCGAGCGACGTGGCCCAGTGGTAAAACACTGGACTCGCATTCGGAAGGACGGTGGTTCAAATCCACCTCCGACTATCCAGATTTAGGTTTTCCGTGATTTCCCTAAATAACTCCATGCAAATGCCGGGAGGGTTTCTTTCAAAAGGGCATGGCCGATTTCCTCCTCCATCCTTCCTCAAAAATCCGAGCGTAAGCTCCGTCTCTAATGACCACGATGTCAACGGGACTTTAAGCACTAAGCTTCTCAAGACTTTCTACAGTGCAGTTCTTTGCCAGCTGTATAAAGTCTTGTAAATCTTCGGCAGCATGTCAAAACTTAATGCTAAAAACCTTATGACCGAGCATGGAAAGAAAGCTATGGAAAGAAAGCTATAATCAATTCCTTAATTTGAGTTCATAAAAAATGTGAGAGACAAGTAACAGTGAAAGAAACGTCATCCAGAAGGAAAAATTATCACACAACACAGTTTATCCAGGCAGTGTTCTCTGCAACATGTTATCTATTAAATCTTATCCTTTCCAGCCAAACTATCGCATACGGCATAATGAAGCTTATTTGCATTCAACAGCTTCTACTTTGTTCACAGATGCCATTACTCAACGTCATTTAGTTGCAAGAAACTATCTGGTACTTGTGAATGGTTCAGTAACATTCTCTTGTTTTAGATGTTGACGTCAAGGATTCTTCCTGTCAATATTGCTCACTTGTTTAATCCTGAAAGTTGTAATTTTTAATTTCGTAATAATTCAGCAATTTTCTAGTAGTTAAAGCATTGTTTTGAGTCACCATATGTGAGCATTCTCTGTTACTGAACTCATGTCAACACATGAAAAAGTCCTGTTGCTACATTGGGCACTTAAAAAAAAAATTATTATACAGTCTTATTTTTTGATTAGGCCCATATGAGCAATGCTGTAAATCATATGGCACAGTTTGTACGCAGTAGTTCTATCTTGAAAACTTTATTTTCATATTGAGTTGGCTAATACAGCAAAGACCTCTACTATAAATTTTTGATGTATATTTATATCAATAACAGCTCATTTTACACGAAACTGATTGAAATCGCGAGGTTTTAAATTAATTTGAATATAATAAAGCTGTCTTTCAATTTAGTCCATGTATAGATAACCTCCCGGATGAATCCTTGACAACTGAACCGGAAGAATGTAATTCATTTGATGAATTCAACACTTTTCAAAGAAATATCTAACGATAGTGAAAATGAAGTAAACCTCACAGAGGATGCATCAAGATATTAATTTTAGCAACCGGTTCTTTGGTAATTATGATATTATAATTAACTTTGGTAAAAGCACCAAATTTCGATTATTATTTGGGGATAAGTGTCAATTTCGTTGTGAAGGTAACACAATATTTGCCAAAAAGACAACATTTCAAGATATTTTGCTATAATCTATGTCATACATTATTACTAAATCAGGATTGTATGGTGTCTACAGGTAGTTTTAGATATAACAGGTAGAAACAGTGTAAACTACAAGGTTATGCTGACCTGAATAAATTACAGATGTTATGATTGTAAAACTAATATAAAACAAAACATTTCCGTAGTAAAAGCGTTCGATAATACATTATATCCTTTGGTTAATTTACACAGGTACATTCAACACATTCGTCAAATGAGAATTTGGTCTGTGGCAGAGAAAAAGCGTTTAAAAGTTCGCAATATTGTTATTGCAAAGGAGTAACATGAATTAATGGGTGGGGTATGTTGTGAATTTACATCATAGACTGATTGAGTTTTATATAATAGATATAAGAGAAACTGAAAAATACCAAAGATTTTAACAATTTGGAATGTTCAAAGGTGTCGTTACAAACCGTTGAAATAAATTCTGCGGCGAAGTTGAAAACATCTGCTATTCTTGGGGCCTGCGATCGCCTTGACCCTTTAGGCTATCCGCACCCGCATCCCTTACAGCCCAAATTTTCAACTTATCGCACAATACACTTGAGTTACCCCGTATCCATCGCTTATATTTCCCTTAATCTCAGCTTTTAAAACGATCGGGCGTAATTTTTCATCAGCGCATGTTGGAAAGAACGGAACCCAAATGTATATTCATATGTATGCCTCTAACAGACAAACTCTCTGTAACAGTGGAGATAGTTGAATACTTTGAATCCATATAGTTACAACTTAATAGAAACGTCTGAGGCTCTCGTCTATACAAACAGATGTTAATGGATCAGTATGTGTTCAGTAGATATGTAGGAAGCCTCACAGAAGTGTTTGACAACGATACCGTCAGATCAGTGAGTTTTAAAGACAGTTCATTACTGGCATGAGAAAATGTGACACATCAATGCGAGGAATTATTGCTCATTTGAATCTAAATAATTTTATTCGTTTAAATATTTTCTAATAACGTTTATTCACGAATGTGGCCATATTATTTACGTCCATTATGATTGTGACTGTGATTATTTTGTAATAATTTAGAGGTTCATTGTTTAGAGGTATACCTAATACAATATTGTTTACTTATAACCCAAACATGTTATACAACATTACAAAGATACTTATTTGACTTACAAGAAAAATAAGAAACTTAACTACCTTCTCTAATACCTAAAGGGCAATGATTAATGCGAACAATGTTTTTACACTAACACTTGTTGTCTGAATATATAGGAAAGGCTAGGTGAAATCATAGGAGAAAATTCATATTGGGAGAATGCTGACTTCAACGTCTGCAGTTAAATCAGAGATGCTGGAAAATTAATAGAAACGTCTGCTGGCGCTCCAAATGCGTAAATACGAGTTTCATAAAGTTTGTCACGTTACCGTTCGCTGCCCTAGCTGCTAAGTTCTCTGAAGTGACCAAAAGTTTCAGTTTTATTACCAATGTCGTAAAAGATACGAGAAGAAAAACAAGCTATTACATTGTGAATCGTCAGGAACAGATATTATGTAGTTATACAGAGGCGGCAATATATTCACAGCAAAAACAGGAACATAGATGTCAAAAACTGATTCAATCAGTTACCTAACCTACACAATTTCTACTCTCAGTCTATTTAGTTCAAAGCAGGTCCGATGTACCATTATGGAAATCGCTTTCTACACTGTAGAGAGAGATTTACAATTAATGTAGTATAAATATTCAGTGAAAACTACGACAAAAGACCATTAATATGACTTTCACATGTTTGATGCCAATTTAGATTTATGGAACATTATTGAATCATAGTTTAGGTGCTGTTGACAAAAGACTACTTGTTGAACTAAATGTATTTCTGAAATTAGTGTTATGATATTTAAAGAACTGACAGTAAGACTATACCAGTCGCGGCTTGCTATCCCTATGGTGTGTTTTCTTCATAGAGACTTTTATGGTCAATGGCGAGTTCCATAAATCTAAATTGGCATCAAACAAGTGAAAGTCATATTAATGGTCTTTTGTCGTAGTTTTCACTGAATATTTATACTACATTAACTCGTAAGACATTTGTGAATGCAGATAAGAAAAAGGAGTAAACTTTCTGACAGTATTATTCACAAGACGAATGTTGCAAAGCTTATACGTTAACTAACAGTAAGAGATATTGCTTTAATTTCAGATTGTTGCTCAATAAACACCTATAATAAGTTAGGCACATCAGCCACATCAAAGCAAGCTGCCTTTCTCTGTACTTTCTCTAAATCATCCCTCTTGGGGGGATCCCACAATGCACAACAATATTCCAAAACGCATAATAATGGTGTATGTAGTTTCTTTAGTAGATCTGTTGCATCTTCTAAGTGTTCTTCAACGAAATGTAGTCTTCGGTTCGCTTTATCTACAATATTTTCTATGTATTTTTCCCTATTTGAGTTGTTTGTAATTGTTATTCCTAGGCATTTAGTTGAATGTACGGCCTGTAGTTTTGATTTAATTATGATGTTAATGAAGGTTAACAGTTTTCCTTTAGTGGCCATTATTAAGAGTCAATTGCTATATTTTGCATCGTGCAGATATGTAATCTAAAACATTTTTCAGTTGCTCTTGATCTTCTGGTGACTTTACTAACCGACAAGTGACAGAATCAAAATCAAATGTTTAAATGTTATTATAGCTTATAGGACATAACTACGGGGTCATCAGTCCCTAAACTTACAAACTACTTATGAACTAGCTAACACTAAGGACGGCATAAATATCCATGCCCGAGGGGGGATTCGAACCCCCGACCGTAGTGGCAGTGCAGACTGGCGCATAGCAGTCCCCTCGGCCACCGCGGCAAGCTGACAGCATCACACGCGAACAGTCTAAGAGAGCTACTCAGATTGTCTCCTAAATCGTTCACAAAAAAAATAAGGAACAATAGGGGACCTATAACACTTTCCTGGGAAACAACTGACATCACTTCTGATCTACACGATGACTTGACGGATCAAGTACAACGTACTGTGTCCATTCTGGCGGGAAATCAGGAATCCAATGGCATAACTGAGGCGATGTTTGTAGTGTGGCGGATTATTGTCTCCGCTACCACCTTATGTTAGCTCAGTTTCGCAGCTTATTATACTTATGTTTACGTTGACTAATGATTTCAAAGGTGTATACTTTATTTTAGGTGATTCAAAAGACAGTTTTGTCTGTTTCTTATGTTTCATGTGCTGTGACGGGGATTCAACCTAGGAGAGCAACATCTTCACATCCGAGCCCAAGTAGTAAACATCAGGCCCCTTCAAGTCGCGAGGTCGGGGGTTCGAATCCCCCCTCGGGCATGGATATTTGTGCCGTCCTAGTTAGTAAGTAGTTCATAAGTAGTTTGTAAGTTTAGGGACTGATGACCCCGTAGTTAAGTCCCGTAGACTTTACAAACATTTGAACATTTGAAACAAGTCGCGAGTCGACGGCCACGAGGCAGCAACGTGCTGGTCTCTGCGGTTGCCGCTGAAAATGTTTCTTTCTATATAAATTACTAACCGAGATTATTTGAAAAAGTGAAATGAATCAAATATTAGTGTTTGTTTTGCTCTTACCTAGTGGTGACCTGTATATTGTGAGAGCAATAAAAATGTTATAACGTCTTTAACTTTAATAGTGTGTTGAAGATTATTATTTCAACCTTTTACAAAATTTGCAAGATATATTCACAATGTACGGCTTGCGTGGTTTGTTTTCCCGCCTCTCCTCCGGTATCTTCCTGCCCACACTAGAGGGCTTCCTGGCTGTGCAACTAGGATACAGGGCGCGCCCATCGGGACACGGTGAGGGCGGCGGCTGTGTGAGGGTTGTTGTTGGCGTGTGGTGCCGGAAGGAGGAACACCGATCCTGGGAAAGCAGTGGATGCGCTTGGTCCGATGCGGTCGGTGGCAGTATGGACGGCCGGGATTGCTTGTGATTGGATTTTTGAGCGAGATGGCCTGCACTTGTCTACCTAAACATCAGATATCTTGCCCATGGAATTGGAGTACTGTTACGAAGTTCTCCCTGGTCAGCCTGCGGTTCCTGGTATTCTGAGGCTCACACTGAACTTAAATTTGTGTGCATTCTTATCCTAAGAGTATTTGTTATCACAAGTCGCATATGTTATTTATCTTGTTCAAGTGATGTATCTTACTAATATTTCGTGTTGTGAATTTTGAGTTTTAGTAAGGCCATAGTGCGCACCCCATATTGTCTGTGACCGCGTTGTGTTTAATTGTTGATAAATTTTATTGACTTCCAGATTCTTAATCGGACCGTAATTTTTCGAACAGTTTGAATATATAATCAGAACGTTATTATTTAATTAATAAATGAAAACTGGATGAGGAAAAATCTCAGCTGTACTCTAGTTTTCGAGGGATGATCCTAATCATTTATGAACCATATGTCAATGTCAGATGGAAAACCAGTTCTCAGTAAGGAAGGGAAAGCTGAAAGGTGGAAAGAGTACATAGAGGAGCTCTACAAAGGAATTGAACTGAGAGACTATGTTGTAGGAAGAGAAGAGGAAGTAGATCAAATGATGATGATGATGATTGGCGTTTTAGGGCGCTCAACAGCGAGGTTATCAGCGCCCGAAGTAGATCAAGATGGAATAGGAGATACTGTACTCAGAGATGAATTTGACGGAGCCCCGAAAGACCTAGGTCGGAACAAGGCCCCGAGAGTAGATGACATTCCCTGAGAGCTACTTAAGTCTCTGGGTGATCCAGCCAAGACAAAACTATTTTATCTGGTGTGTAAGATGTATGAGTCAGGTGAAATACCCTCAGACTTTAAGAAAAAATTAATAATCTCCATTCCAAAGAAATCATGCGCAGACAGGTGTGAAAATTACAGAATCATCAGTTTGATAAGTCATGGCTGCAAAATTTTAACACGAATTATCTGCAGGATAATGGAAAACTGGTAGAAGCTGACCTTGGGGAAGATCAGTTTGGATTCAAGAGGAACATAGGAACCCGAGAGGCAATACTCACTTTAGACTTACCTTAGAAGACAGATTAAGGAAAGGAAAAACCTACATTTATAGCTTTTGTAAATTTGGAGAAAGCTTTTGACAATATTGATTGGAATACACTCTTTCAAAATCTGAAGTCAGCAGGGGTAAAATACAGGGAAAGGAGAGTTATTTACAACTTGTACAAAAGCCAGACCGCAGTTATTTGACTCGAAGAGCATGAAAGGGAAGCATTGGTTTGGAAACGAGTAAGACAGATTTGTAGCCTTTCTCCGATGTTATTCAGTTTGTAGGCTGTGAAGGAAAGCAAGGAAATATTTGGAGTAGGGATCAAAGTTCAGGTTGAAGAAATAAAAACATTACGTTTTGCTGATGACATTGTAATTCTCTCGGAGACAGCAGAGTACCTGGAAGAACAGTTGAATGGACTGGACAGTGTGTTAAAGAGGACGTATAAAATGAACATTAACAAGAGCAAAACAAAGATAAGGGAATGAAGTCTTAGAAAATCGCTCGATGCAGAAGGAATTAGATTAGGTAACGAAACAATGAAGGTGGTAGATGAGTTTTGTTACTTGCGTAGTAAAATAACATATGACGGTCGCAGTACAGAGTATATGAAGTGCAGAATGGCAATGGGAAGAAAAGCATCGAATATTAATTTAAGTGTAAGGAAGTCTTTTCTGGAGTGTTGTCTTGTACGGGTGCGAAACATGGACGATAAACAGTGCGGACAGGAAGAGAATAGATGCTTTTAAAATGTGGTTCTACAGAAGAATGCTGAAAATTAGGTGGGTAGATCGCATAACTAATGAAGAGGTACTGAACAGAATTGATGAGAAAAGGATTTTTTGGTATACCTTGACTAAAAGAAGGGATCGCTTGGTAGGACATATTCTTAGGCATCGAGGAATTGTAAATTTAGTATTGAGGGCAGTGTGTGGGGTACAAATCGCAGAGAGAGACCAAGAGACGCATATAGTAAGCAGATTCAAATGGATGTGGGTTGCCACTCTTATGAGGAGATGAAAAGGCTTGCTCAGGATAGAGTAGGTTGGAGAGCTGCATCAAACCAGTCTCCGGACTGAAGACCACAACAACAACAACAACAACAACACACACACACACACACACACACACACACACACACACACTTCATTTGTCATGTTGAAAGCTTATCATCACTAAGTAACCCATTCCACTACCAATGGCGTGTGATGTTACGCACAAGCCAACTAGGGTAAGCTGTTCCTATGTTCTTTCTAGGCCTTAAGCCGTTGTACACAATTACATAAGGTAATCCTTGCTCTATATGTTGGAGCTAGTGTCACGATGTGTATGTCATTCTTATGATAATTATTGATTGCTCCTATCAGTTAACTATGATTGTGTACGCTAAATCCAAGTTTGCCTTAAAGATTGCTTAATTTAATATTCAATGTTCCTCCTTGACGCCTGTTAGTTGGGTCTGTTCTTCGGTAGTCGCCGGCTGTGTCTCGTAGCCACACGTTGCATCTAAAGATGTACATGTTCAAATGGTATTCTTTTTTATTTGTAATTACCTATTCTCTCCTTTAGGAAATTTGTACTGGCATAATTGCCTCGTGCTGTAAAATTTATCAGGCAACATTGTTATTGTATTTTCTATTATTGGAATGACAGCTGTTTCCAGGTTTTGAAAATCTTTTACTGTAATTGCTTTTAGCCTTAATAATTCTCAGTAGAGTAATTGGATCTGATTTTGGCCCTAACGGCGAATCGGTTCCAAATGTTTCTTAAATAATAAAAAAAAAAAAAAATCAGAAAAGTAATGTACCATCTCGCGAATAATGCTTCACACTTAAGGGCGACTGCAGATCCGTTTTAAGAGACTTGTATGTATGTTTCATAATGATTTAGATTAAAGTTATTTTGGGTTTAAACTGCTGTTACTTGTTTACTAAATAATTGTAAATTAATGATTTTGGCCATTATGGCCACTTTTTGTAAAACACCTTAATCAGATTGAAATATAATTATGTTTGTGCCAATAAATATGTATAACAACAAGACTTGCAGTCATTACAAATGAGCTACACCTTCCGTAGCTGCTCCCTCCCTACCAGAAGCATAACTCAGTGATATTATTTCAAATATTATACATCGTCGAGAGTTTCTTTTACAATTTTGAGAGAAGATATTTATATTAGCGAAAGTTAACCTTCCGACAAGAAGACAGAGTTTCAGGAAATCGATTCGTTATATAGATCGATTACAAATGACAGCAATTTATAATATCTGTGTTGACAAGAACAACATACATAGCTACGGAAATTAATTTTGACTGATCATTTCTGTTGGCTAAAGAACTTTGAAATATTTTATCTAAAGTGAGAGTTTTATAAAAAGGTGATGGTGAAATTGAACGCTTCTTCTCTGTGTGAAAGAACCTGACACTGAAATGTGAATAATAGTGCAACAGTCAATGTAAGGATTTTTTTTTATTTTTCGTTGACGCTTGGACGACGTTCGGATCCTGAAGCCCGACACGGTACATCTTGAATTGACATTTTGTCGAACGAACGAGTGGTTGCAGTGTCGTCCTGATGCATGTTCCTTAAGCATGCGATTTAATTAGAAGACGCTTGTGAGGTACAGTGTATAAAGCCTTCGAGAGATCTAGAAATGCAGATTATAGTTGTCGATAGCACTCATCACATCGTGTGAGTAAAGAGTAAAGAGATACTTTCTGAATCAATGTTGACTATCAGTCAATAGGTTGTTCTTTTCGAGATAGCTCATAATACTTGAGGAAGGTATCTATATCTATAAACGTGAATGTCTGGTCAGTGTGCGTTTATCACGTGTGAACCACAAGATACAAATAGCTAAAAATTTGTACAGTTACAAATGTCTACCCGGTGAAGGCTTTAGGAACGGTTTTATGGCTATTGGATATATATATATTAATGTGAATGTCGGTTTGGTATACGCTTATCACGTACGAACGACAATACGCGGAACCTGAAATATTTGTACAGTTACTAATTTACACCTGAGGAAGGTTTTAGGCACGGTTTTATAGCGATCTGATAGATATTTGGTAATTTGAAGAATATAACGCGAAATGCGGAACAATAATGACTCTTTGAAAATTATATATTCTCTTTGAAAATGGTTTTATTGGTTGCATTGGTGCTTGAGGGTTGATAATGATAAAATGGTGGAATATATTGGGATGGAAAGTTATCTGTGTATATAAAATTCTACGTGTGTGTTTGATAATACTTCGCTCTGCAGCGAAAACTACAGAACGCAAACGAATGGTCTGTGTGTAATTGTTGTCCGAAGTCTTCCCTTGTACACCATAGCAGTTCCATGCCGATAGCTATAAGGGGGTGAAAGATATGGTGGTTGAAAGTCGTCAAACTATAAAAAAAATTCGGGCTTAAGGCCAGCGTTGACGTTTTCGACTCTATAGCAAGGAGGTTACATACAGCGAAACGTGATGCCACAGACCATATCTTTGGTCTATGCGTGCTTGAGTGCCTTCATCTATTTCTCTGTAAGGATAAACATACGAATAAGGAAATATAATAATAAATAAATAAAACAGTAAAAAAGAAATGTCTTTTAATACATCTCTTTAAAAAATAGATTTGACGTTTCGCTCATAACATCAAGTGATCGATCTGTATTATTATTACAATCCTTATTATTGAATTTCGTGATTGGATTCTTCGAAACGAGTGCATTTTTACGTGTGATTTAATCTAGACTACTTACTTTCCTGACAATGTTGATTAAAATGTTTGTTTCTAAAGACGGTACTGTATTTCATTTCATCCTTCAAAACCAGTCTCATGGCACACTTCTGAAAGACAGCTTATCTATCATAATCAACCAACACGTGAGAGGAACCGCGGGTTTAAGCTAGTATCCTATAAACTCCTGCTGCAAACCGACGTCAATGATATAGGAATGTAATTCTGGGGTAGCTCCTATTGCTTCCCTTGCTTATTGGCATAACTTGTGCAACTTTCAAGTCTTTTTGGTACGGAATGTACGGTGAGCGAGCGGTTTTGATAGATATGGGGCTAACGCAGGGTGCATAATTTCAATTCTGAAGCTATCAGGCAGTCGAACAACTTTGTCCTGAATATTAAATAATTCCACTTCCTCTACTTGTCATTGTTCAAACAGTATCTTCACACATAATACCGTGTCAAATTGTTCAATATAAAAATACATACCCGTACCATAGTCTATCGGTCTTGCATTTCATTTTTGTGTAGCTTCGTTCTTTGTGCTGAGAAGTACTACTTATCAGCGGTACCATTGGATCAAACTCGGAGGAGGTCTATTCATAGATATTTCCAACAAATACTTCAGCCAAGTGCTGTATACTGCTTTTAGTATTTACCGTTTGGTGCTGCTGTGATTATATGTTTTATCGCGCCATTTCTGGTTGAATTCCCGCGGATGAACCGGCTGACGATGTATGAAGGTGTGTTATAGGATTAAATGTCCGGCTAGGAAGTGTAGTGGACACCATAGTGGGTTGCCTTGCAGTGGATCCGGATTTGATTCCCGGCCGGTTCGGAGATTTTCTCCTCTCGGAGACTGGGTGTTGTGTTTTCCTCAGCATCATTTCATCATCATAGACACGCTAGCCGCCGAAGTGGCGTCAGCTAAGAACGATGAACACGTTCCCAGTTGGGGTCTAACGGCCACAAATGCCACACGAAAGCATCATCATAGTAGGAACTACCTTACAACTGACTATGAAATATACATTTGAAATAGTCGACCGCGAGAACTGCAACAGTTTTCAAGACTTAACAACCGTCACAAATACAAACACGAATCAGGTGCGTCTAACCACATTCCAACTCAGACAGCTCTGCGCATTCGCGAATCCGACAGCTTGGAAGTGCCATAAATAAATTTCCGATTACAGTCTGCCAATCAGGTTGCTAATCGAAGCTTTCTCAGACAGGAAACAGCAACACTTCGAGTAGACAGAAGCAGGAAAAGGTGCAGGTTATACAAAGCATTTCACATGCACGTGAACCTGATAACAGCTGCTTGAACAAATCTGAAGTGTACAACAAGATACGGCAGCCGAGACGTCGAAACTAAACTGGCGTTCAGTGATATCGCTTACTTCCAATAATACTGAGGAACGATGTTAAACAATTAAAAATACTAACACAACTATCTGGAAATGTAGGCTTGCCTTATTTATAATATAATAACCGCTTACCTCGTCAGACTTTTTCAATTTTGAACCTAGCTACAGTGATTTCAAAAATAAAATTTATATTTAACTCTTGATTTGGCACGTACAGAAATCGCGTGAAGAAAATGCATTAAGTTAGAGCTGACGTCCTTCCAGAAGGACGAGAACGACAACTTACTTTTTCAATCTTATATTTAAGAATGTGTGCACAGTGTCGCATTTCATTTCGCTGAGTAGCCTGCTTCCATTGCAGATCAATTTTAGCTTCATTGTTGATTGCAAAGTGGGTAGATACGGCTTCGAAGTTGAAATTCATACAGAAGACATTGAAGACTTCATTATAGTTGGGTTAGTTTTTCTTGAACATTCTTTAATTTTCTGCGACATTATGGAGGTAATTACAAGCTTCTGAAACAAAATTTAAACAAAAAAAATATTATTCTAATAATGTATGTAATGCTTATGGGACTTAACTACGGGGTCATCAGTCCCTAAACTTACAAACTACTTATAAACTACTTACGAACTAGGACGGCACAAATATCCGTGCCCGAGGGGGGATTCGAACCCCCGACCGTAGTGGCCGTGCAGACCTGACTGGAGCGCCTCAGTCCCCTCGGCTACCGTGGCTGACCAAAAAAATATTCCGCTTTGTCTGGGTTAAGTTAGATGTGTAGATGCGAAACATTTTACATAAATATCTTGAGAATATAATTTCTTGTCTTTCAGTAACGTCCAAAAAAGTCACATTCGCGCTACAATAAAAATATTAGATTGTGTTTCCTATGGCAGGAAAAACTGTTTCAAATGGAATGTCTGGAAACAAGTAATTTTTTTTTCTATACATAGCTCAGGAGAATCCCACAGTTGCACACTTTAGCGTCAGTTACCCGTGAAGACAAAATCAACATTTTCCTTTTCATCCCACAATCTGGTAACTGGTCAAATCTGTCCTATCGTACTTCATTCACTAGCACATGAGACGTTGTTTTCTTCCTCTACTGCGTTCATTCCATAGTGGTCTTGCCGTGCCCATCCCACCCAGTATCAATACATTTTTTGTGTCCTAAACAAAAATTCACTAATAATTTTGCATAATAACTAATCCCAAGAGGTTCTGTTACCATTTTCAAACAGTTTTCCTTGTAAAACAACAAAATAACACTGAAAACTTAAACTAGACAGCCACTAATGTATGCTTGTAGTGTCTGCTATAAATTCATACTATTCAGAAGCGTTTCGAAAAAGGTAATCGAACATCAGCGTATATGGGAACTGAAACGTTTGTTGGAAGCGCTACTGCCAATTCAAGGACGAAATTTGATACATATTTTAGAAAATTGAGTGTATTTTCCTTGTTGCTTGAGAGCAACATCGCCAAATGGTGGGTTAAATCCAGATCGCCAGCTGCCAATTTTTGGTCGTCAGTGGCGAGCTAAAGGTAAAGCAGTCAACAATCCGAAGATTGGTTTGAACACCACAGTGCTTTACTATGCACGGTCCCGTTTGGAGGTGGTATGCCGTTGCCATTCTCCGACCTTCGAACTGAATTACCCAGACTGTTATAGGGGGACCTACAGTTTAACGTGGATTCCGGACCACGGTGCTACTCGGCATTTTTCACACCAGCAACACTACCAGAGGTGAAAGAAGTGGGTCGGCCGCGGTGGCCGAGGGGACTGAGGCGCTCCAGTCTGCACGGCCACTACGGTCGGGGGTTCGAATCCCCCCTCGGGCATGGATATTTGTGCCGTCCTTACTTGTAAGTAGTTGATAAGTAGGTTGTAAGTTTAGGGACTGATGACCCCGTAGTTAAGTCCCATAGACTCTACAAACATTTGAACATTTTGAAAGAAGTGGAATGTGACAGAAAAAAAGTATCGTTAGATTTGGCGGGAATCGATCCCGCGACCCTTAAGTTAGTTTTTTATTATTATTATTATTATTATTTTTTAAAGGGTACTGGGTTCCGAACCACACACGTTTTTATTATTTTTTTTTTTCTATGGGCAGTTTAGTTAGTTGCGGACGCTCTTGGTGATTGTTCGTTCTTGTTCGAGCTGTTCTTGGCTCAGCTTTTTTATTACAGAAGGCGTTGAGCCCTCTGACCGGGCGTGCTAAGCCACGGCGCCCGGCTGTAGTCGGGCACCCTACTACTGTGCTACGAAGCCGCCTGCCACAGCCTTGCCTATTGCATAAGCATCTCTGAAAGGAGTATCAAAACTAGTTCGCCGGCTGCGGTGGCCGAGGGGACTGAGGCGCTCCAGTCACGGTCTGCACGGCCACTACGGTCGGGGGTTCGAATACCCCCTCGGGCATGGATATTTGTGACGTCCTTAGTTTTAAGTAGTTCATAGGTAGTTTGTATGTTTAGGGACTGATGGCCCCGTAGTCGAGTCCCATAATCTATACAAACATTTGAACATTTGAACCAAAACTAGTTCATTCGCCGTAGGCGGTGCCGACAGTGGGCACTTGCGCTGCGCCCGGCATGCCGCGCCACCCTGCCGCCAGGGCACGTCCGGTGGCCCGTATTCGCTTCGGCGGCGTCGCTGCCGTATTTGGGTCGCGTGGCGTGGCGTGGGAAGCGGCGGCCGCGCAGTGACCTATCGAATGCTCTTTGACGGCCGGCGGCACCCGCCGCGCCTGCGCAATGCGGCCCAGGCCCCCAGGGACGGAGACGGCCGGAGCGGAGTGTGACGAGCGCTGACTGCCGATACGCCCGCACTGCCAATGAGCGGTCGCTGAAACCCGCGTCGCGTCCTCATCAAAGAGTGACGCTGGAAAATGAGGTGCCTGCGCTCCTGCTTCGGAATATACTGTGCTGTTGATGCCTATCTAGATTGAGACGCAAGAAAATCACAAGCACCTCTTTAGTTTCCAACGGAATCCTGATTATCGTCACCAGCATAGTAGTCCGCTTCCGTTTAGCGCGTTTTACGCACGATTTCTTCCACCTGTTATTGCGCGCAAGGATTGATGTGCAACGTTTTAAAACCAGAAACTGTTGGCTCTGTAGATGGGACGAATCTATAGTGACTAGACATAAGAAAGAAGTTTACGTTTCAATCGAACAAGGGCACTACGTGGCTATCGGATTTTAAAATGTTTATACTTATGGTACGTGAAGTTCAGAATTCAAACAACAATCAGCCAATGCCATTCGACGCAACTCCTAAAAGTTCTCGAGATAATCGACTTAGAAATTTTTCAAAGACATGTAAGTAACAATAATTAAAAAGTTCCACTTTCTGTAGATCTCACAACCGTACAGTCGGTGGTTCGAATCCCGTTTTGGCAGATATTTCTTTTCATTGTTTTAGAATACTCATACTATTTTAATACCTAATGGTGATTTTTAATAACAATGTAAGTATGTTTTAATTCGTAAATTTCTACATTCAATAATGATTTAAATTTCAAAAAAGAATAAATGAAATGTCCACATTTTGTGGCAATACTGAAAAATTAAAAACAAAATCTAACTTGCGATGTGGTCTCAAACAAGCAAAGTTGTTAATCACCGTAGAAACATGGAATGCAATAATTTTCACAGCGTCGAGTACATCGTACAAATACTGCTTTTGGACAGCTCAATTTTTCTTCTGTATGTTAACTGGAAAGCAAACGTTATTTATGTTCTTGAAGTTTTCTCTTGTATCGCACACCTGACAAGCGAACCAAGCATACGTGATCATTTCACCGACCTTTGGAGAACACAGTTGGTGATGATTAATTGAATTAAGTCTGATGAAATCTCTGCTTTCAAGTCGTCGTTCGATCAGATATGAACAATTTTGCAGGTGCTTAATGATAATTTTTACTGGACGGTAGAAGTACACGTTGTAAGTCTGCACCAGCGGAGTTCATTTTAGAAGAATTACTTTTTCGGTGGAGATGGGCACACGACTGACGTTTCGAAAAACTTCGTTGTACAACAGTGCACTTGAAGAATCAATCTGTGACAGAAACCGTTCCATTTTATGTATGTCTTTACAACATTGATTACAAAGTCTTTATATAGCTTTGAAGCCAACTTGCCACATTTCGATGATGTGGAAATAGCATCCACCAAATGGAAAGAATGTCCTATGGCAGCAACGGAAGGCACAAAAAATGGTCGAATGATCTTGTCTTGTCTAGCAATCAAAGTGCCATTCTGAACAACATAGCCAATACCGACTCCTGCTTACTCCATTCGTCCACCACCATGATATGGGTAAGTTTTCTGCATATAACTTAAGCAGGATTGTTTCGAATTCCACGTTCTCTCCTTATGAGTGAACATCATGCGTGAACTGTTACATGCTTATTCAGGAACTGGGAAACGTCATTAAGGAGCCCGTATATATGGAAATTTCCACTGTTCACTTGGATGGATGCTATTATATCACCTGAAGAATACTATCGGACCGTAATTTTGCGTACTGTTTGAATATAAATCAGAAAGTTATTATTTAATTAATAAATGAAAACTGGATAAGGAAAAATATCAGCTGTACACTCATTTTCGAGGGATGATGCTAATCATTTATGAACCATATGTCAATATCAGATGGAAAATCAGTACTTAGCAAAGAAGGGAAAGCTGAAAGGTGGAAAGAGTATATAGTGAGGCTAACTTTGAGGCAATATTGTAGGAACTGGAGAAGATATAGATAAGGATGAAATCAGAGATACAATACTGAGAAATGAATTTGACAAAGCACTGAAAGGCCTAACTCGAAACAAAGCCCCTGGAGTAGATGACATTCCCTCAGAGATACTGAAGTCTCTGGTAGAACCAACCATGACAAAAATATTTCACCTGTTGTGTAAGATGTATTAGACTGGCGAAGTACCCTCAGACTTTAAGAAAAATGTAATAATCCCCATTCCAAAGAAAGAAGGCGCAGACAGGTGTGAAAACTACAGAACCACCAGTTTAATAAGTCATGGTTGCAAAATATTATCAAGAATTATTTACAGAGGGATGGAAAAGATGGTAGAAGCCGACCTCGGGGCAGATGTTTGGGTTCAGGAGAAATGTAGGAACACGGGAGGCAATACTCGCTTTACGGCTTATCCTAGAGGGTAGATTAAGGAAAGACAAACCTACACTTCTAGCTTTTGAGGATTTAAGACGGCTTTTGACAATGTTGATTGGAATAAACTCTTTCAAGTTCTGAAGCAAGCAAGAGTATAATATAGGGAGCGTAAGGTTATTTACAACTTGTACAAAAACTAGACAGCAGTTGTCAGAGTTGAAGGGCAGGTAAAGGATGCAGTGATTGGGAAGGGAGTAAGACAGGTTTGTAGCCTTTCTCCAATGTTATGCAATTTGTGCACTGAGCAAGCTATAAAGGAAGGCAAGGAGAAATTTGGAGAAAGAATTATAGTTCAGGTTGAAGCATTAAAAACATTGCCTTTTGCAGACGACATGGTAATTCTGTCAGAGACAGCAAAGGACATCGAAGGGCAGCTGAACGGAATGGAGAGTGTGCTGAAAGGTGCATATAAGATGAATATTAATAAGAGCAAAACAACGTAATGGAGTGCAGTCTAAGAAAATCAGGTGATGCTGAAGAAATTAGATTAGGTAACTAAACAATAAAGGAGGTAGATGCGTTTTGTTACTTGGGCAGTAAAATAACAAATTGTGGTCGCAGTACAGAGGATATAAAATATAGAATGGCAATGGGTAGAAAAGCCTTATTGAAAAAGAGAAATTTGTTAACATCGAATATTGATTTAAGCCTAAGGAAGTCCTTTCTGAAGGCATTTGTGTGGAGAGTTGTCTTTTATGGGAGTGAAACGAGGACGATAAACAGTGCAGATAGGAAGAGAATAGAGGCTTTTGAAATGTGGTGCTACAGAAGAATGCTGAAGATTAGGTGGGTGGATCGCATAACTAATGAGGCGGTATTGAACAGAATTGGGGAGAAAAGGAATTTCTGGCATACCTTGACTAAAAGAAGGGATCGATTGATAGGACACATTCTTAGACATCAAGGAATCGTGAATTTAGGATTGGAGGAAAGTGTTTGGGATAAAAAACGCAGAGGAAGACCAAGAGATGGCTTGCTCAGGATAGGGTATTGTGGAAAGCTGCATCAAACCAGTTTCCCGACTGAAGACCACAACAAGAACAACATTTCAATGAATGAAATGTTTGTATAACGAAAGGACCTAACTGCTAAAGTCGTCGGACCCTAGGTTTAGAAAATACTTACTACAAGTGAATTCCTAGGACAACGCACACACCCATAACGATTCTTCAGTTATGCAGGCAAACAGCAGTGTTGTTGGCTATGAACAGAAACTCGACTGATGATCGCTAAACTCCAATGGAAGACTCTACAGGAGAGACGCTCTGTCGCTCGGTACGGACTTTTGTCGAAGTTTCTAGAACTTACCGTTGCTGAGGAGTCTAGCAGTATATGGCTCCCTCCCACGTATATCTCGCGAAGAGATCGTGAGGATAAAATCAGAGAGATTAGAGCTCACACATAGGCATACCGCCAATCCTTCTTTTCGCGAACAATACGTGACTCGAATAGGAGGGAAAATCGATAGTGGTACTCAAGGTCAGACACCGCCGGGTGGCTTGCGGAGTATGGTTGTAGATGTAGATGTACTCCAACACAAGCGGACGTCTTTATTTTCATCGTGTACCAAGAAAACAACTTCTTCCTTTAGTGTTATTACAGAGTTATTAATTAGGTATGGAATAACGCTGACGTTGTCAATTTGTATTAAAGTAAGTAGTTTCGTTTCCATTATACATCCAATATCGCTGCTGCTTGCATGCAAAAATAGCAAAAAGGATCATCAGTGTTAGGCTTTTTTGCTTCAAATTTAGACCTTTCCGTAACACGGGATATTCACACTTAATTCACTATGAATATCAGCTGCTGAGAGACGTTTCGCCCAAAGAAAGATACTGTACTATTGCGACGCATATGTTTTTCCTCATGGCTAGTAAACACGCAACAGTAAGATAGGTGATGCTTCTTCTACAGCTAAAAGCGTACTGAGCCGGTGTCTGATCATGACTAAAACTCCACTTCTGCTGCTGCTACTACTGCCAATATGACGTTAGTAACACCATCACTCTGTGTACATCAATCTATCTGTCTGTCTCTTACTCTATAAAGTGAAACGTTCAAATGTTTGTAGAATTTATGGGACTTAACTTCGGGGTCATCAGTCCCTAAGCTTATAAACTACTTATGAACTAGCTAATACTAAGGACGGCACAAATATCCATGCCCGAGAGGGATTTTAACCCCTGAACGTAGTGGCCGCAAACCGCTTGGCCACCGCAGCCGGCTTTATCTATCTCGTCTTCTTGGCCGTGGTCTTTATTTGATGGACCTGGCTGGAGGTGAAGGTTCATTGGGGTCGTTGTCGGGCGTTACGTTGTACAGTTTCTAGAAAGGTCGCCCTGGAGGTCACTGCACTAGGTTATTTGCTTCTGATTACATTGCTTCTAGAAGTTCGCGACGCTCATGTTTCGCAGTCTGTTGTTTCACGTGAGTTCGTCTTTCGATGTCCTGAACGCTGAATCGACGGCTTCCGCTTGTGGAGGTAGCGACAGCCTCCTTGCTACACGTGACTACTCGTCGGGACAATGTCGTGCTAGATCTGCGGCTTCAGCTGGTCGATGCACTGTCGGAATGCGGCGTAGGTCTGCTGTTTTACTCGGTCATGCCTGACTGGACTGAACTAAGTTCTCACTTTTACTTAACGTATTATTCACTTCATTTTTTAATGCATGTTATGTTACTAATTTATTTACACACTTTACGGCACTCATTGCTGTGTAAGGGTAGAAGTGCAGCTGAATCGCTGCTAGCACTCCAAGCGACCAGCAGGTAGTAACATAATAATGCCATGATACAAACTGAGAAGTATCTATATTTAATGCTGTCACTTTAATGTTCACTAGTCATCAAAAGTGTTGTAGAATTTTCTAATACTAATTAAACTAATATTAATACTATAATATCAAAATGTCAGTGCAGTGAAATACATATGGCTCACGGAAGCATAGCATTTATTATATCGTCCAAAAACATTTTAAAAGCAGTAATTAATTGCAACATTATACGCTCAAAGTGAAAGGAGCTCTTTGTGAATGTATGTTAACGTTCGCAGTGGTACATTGCACTCTGGTTTCCTTCTTTCCTCTTTTTCCCCCCTGCTTTCTAGTATTGTAATATGTTAACAAATAAAAACGAATTTTACATTCTTCGAGAATAGGTGCTACATCATCTAACTCCATTTCCGCCTTGTGCTTGCTGCTTTGCCTTGACTGCAATTATCACGTTGTTTTTATCAAAAGGCATACCCTCAAGAACGTGAGGCGTTATTATTCACGGTTTCTCAGTAGCTCAGTAGCTGTACAGAAATAATTGATTAACAGCAATCAGAAAGGTCAAATAATACTTTTATACAGCAGTATAATTATAAGGTAGTGATTAAGGCTTTGCGATTCTCATTAAAATCCGGGGTATGGAAGTGAATGAAATGTTAAAGTATAACTAAACGCTGTAAATGAACACTTGTTTCTTGTAACATTATTCTCTTATTTCTCGGCATTCCTTGTTAATCTAAATGAAAAATTTTCGGGTTATATTTATGATAGCTGCTACAGTTTATGGCTCCACGAAAGCTCCGCAATAGAATCACATTTTCAATGTGCTACCCCTCTCCAAATAAACCTCCAAGGCACAACCGTTAGCGGTCTGCTTATACGACCCAGTTCCTTGGCGGCGCTGCATTTGCCAAGTTGCAGAAGCTAGCTGGCAGTTTGGTGACTTTTTACGTTATACCCTACATGTACCGAGAACGTGCCATTTGTAAGTAACTGTACCACTTCTGCCTTCCCCGCCACTAGACTTCCAGGTACCGCACAGAGCTGCCAACTGTATCACGCATTCGCAATGACTATGCGCGTATTTTAAAATAAAACACATTTTTCCATTAGTAGCCTGTCCTCAGGAAAAAAAGTACTACTACAAGATCTGGGATTTATATGCACTGAAACATATTGATATATGTATGCGTTCATGCATTATAAATCTGGTAAATATGCTATAAAAACTTTGTAATATACATAAAATTAAAATTTATTATTATACATTCCCAACATCTTTTAACAGACGTAAAGTAATCGAACAATGCATTTATTCTTAAATAATTAATTCACAAAATTAATATTTATTATTGTCTGTTTGTCTCTATCTCTTTGTATAATTTAGCAATAGCTACACTTATTGGAATAAACAAATTATTTTCACAGTTTTCTGGAGGAAATAATTTCCTTTTGTCGCTTGAAATGTTTTTACTACAAGTGAAAGATCTCTCTACTTCACACGAAGTCATAGGACAGTACAGAAAAATGGCTATGTCACTTACAGAAAAACCATTATTTACAGTCTCCTTCTAGCACCTTATTCACATCCCAAAGAAACATTAAACCTTGGTTCCTTCTTTAATTAATTAACTTATTTATTTGTTTTTGCTAAGACACTTTCCTATTTCTTCTGGTATATCTCTGACGACAGCTGTTCCGTAGACCTCAAGGACAGATTATAGAGAGATTGCTTTTTATTCCAAACGTGTGATGGTAGCTAGGAGATTACTGTAATAGGTCTTAATAAACGCTAATTTAGTCTGGATCTCTTCTCATTGCAAGCACCAATTGCAGCTGGGATAATTGCTTCTTCGTTTTTTCTACCACGTCCAGCACCCTTTTCACATCTTCTAAATGCTAACTGTAATAAAGAGCTGCTATTATCCATGTTCCCCACCTCGTGATGACCGTCGTTGGTGGTAAACGAATCCTTTGCATCATTTCAGTAAATAATTTTACTCTTGACGGTGCATTCGTGAACAATTGTTTAACACAAGACATTAAGACATTTATTTATGGAAAAATCGCTCGAATTTCTTCAACCAGCCGTCGATGAGCTAGTGTTAAACGAGTTGTGCGAACCGCCTTCAGATAAAATTCCTGCAGAACTTCAGCAGCCTTAACCATATATGCTACTGCAGGTTTTCCTCGCTTTCTTTAGCAGAATACAAAACACGGAATGCATCAAGAATTATCATAGCTGCAGTAGAATGCTTTGTTTCTTCCAGTAATCTGCATGCAATGAGATGATGTGCCAGTCGTTTTGACTCTTCGAACGATTACATTCGCAATAAACCTCCCACATCAATCAGCCGTTTCAGCTATAGGTTAAAAGTTGACCACTGTACGTAATTAAAGCTTAATTCTGGGAGGTACCCAGATAAGTGTTTACTGTTACGTAAAAAGCTTAATTTTTTGCAGTAAACCCAACAAAAACGTCCGTGTAAACTTCCGTCTACTCCCTGCTGCAAAATCTTGTTCCCTGGCTCACATTGAGAACTGACTTGATTCAAATTACTCTAACAACAAGAAGTTAACGATACAGTGATCAATATACGTAGCAACTCACACGAAATTCCACACAGGCATTAATAAGCAAGCTACTACAATTAAAGTTACTTCATAAAGGTGGCTAAAAAAATCATTTATGGCGCAACGGAACTTAAACATAAAAAATTGACTCTGAGCTTGTTCTCAGCCAGGGGGAAAAACAATATAAAATTAAAATTGGGAAGATGCAATAAAGGGTGAAATTTTATCTTCTATCCAAGCGGCCTTGAGTGATTATGTTGGCAACGTCAACAACAAGATAGAAAATCTTTGTCCAGATGTTCAGACAACATAGAATGACTAGATTAGTGTATCGTACAGACCATGAAGTAAATAAATAATGCTGTTCCTGCTCTATGATTCTTATATGTACCCTTGTCCGGTCAGTAAAAGTAACTGCCCTCGTAAATGAAAGGTTTCACGACAAAATATTTGCGCTGTCACGTGATTGGCTAATGGCGACGTCTCATGATTCTCGCTATTCAGCATCTGTTGCCAACATAGTCACAGGAAGCCGCCGGGATGGATAGCAAAATTTAATCCAGTAAAGCACGCAGTTAAGGGAGTAATTTTATTTAACTACTTCAACACTGGTGCAAAGTGAAACATCAAAACCTTTAAAATACAGCAGAAATGTCATGTGTATAGTTATACAATATATCTATATTCTAGAACCGGGACAGAGGGTTGCGTCGGCTATGTTTTCATATCGCTCGTAGGTTGGCAACGCACATTTCGCGTAGCCGAAGACATGTCGCTTTCACGTAATCATTGCGAGCGAGACACGATGGAATATATTTATATCGCAGAAATTGCAGCGCTTTTCTGGTTTGTTGTTTTTGTGAGTGAATGTTTAAACACAATCGCAAACTTTCTGCCATGCAAATCAGTATTTTCCTTACATATTCAAGATTTGGTTTGATATGACACTACTTTTGACACTACAAACTAATCCATTTACGTTTACTCGTCCACATACGAAGCCCCATCCTTTAATTTTTAAAAAAAAGCTAATCAGTTGAAATGTTATTTACTTGCAATGAAAAATGCTTGGTAGAGCCCTGTGCAGAAGAAAAGGCTTACGTTATTTTATCTAAGATCAATTGGTGATAAAATTGCACATACTGGAGATAAATAATCAGTGCTATACTTTTATAGTGGGCTGCAACAATATTCATGTTGTTATTTCACCAAATATATTAGGAAACGGCTTTAATTACACATAAATCGTAGGCGTGTAACATTATTAAGTTTTACTTCGCAAATGTAAACATCAGGTCATTAACCTACATATAATACTACTTTATACCTTTGCAGAAAAAGAGAATGATATTAAACAGTTTAGTTTACCAATGGAATAATATTGTTTACTTAGATCAAAATGATCCTCACAGAAATACACACATGAAGAAGCCGCTATTTCATTTGGATCTATTCGCGCCAGTGTCAACCACTTTTTGCGTATCTTCTCATTTTTGGTACTTGCAACAACCATTTTTCTAGAGTCTTGACAGATGTATTGGTACAGTGCAGTGTAGGTCATTATGCAAACGTTAAAGCCCAAGCACAAGGCCTCGGCCCAAACAATATACAGGTATTTGTTTTTCTTACGGGCGCAGAAGCAGCAGCGTGTTGTTCAAATTATTTGAATTTCATTTCTTTTTCTTTTCTTTTCTTTTTTTTAAGTACTGAAATCCACGAGGTAAAAAAGCATGTTCGGACCATAATATGACATAACTAACAATTTAAAACGATTTCCAGAAAACAGTTAAATGACCTATTACAAAGACGGAATAATAAAAATAAAAACTACAGCATGCAACCCATAGAAATGTTTAGAATCTAATAAGGAAGCTACTGAAGGAAGTTGTACAAGGCTCGGAGAAAATTATTGACAAAGACTGAGTGCATACTACAAGTTCGGACAAGGAAAAGCAAAACTTAAAATAGGCGGGGAGAGAAGATCGCTAAACGTTAGTGGAAATCAGAATGATACACACATATTTGCTCTCCTGATAAGCATGGAACAAACAATAGAACAAAGCTCAAGGCTTATTTCTAAGAACCAACCACGTGGAACATATATCACTAACAGAAGGAAACAATAAGGAAAATTTCACATGCACCATACAAAAACGAACATATCGTCTGTTAAAAACTGGGCCCCACAAAGCTGTAGAGAATTTACACCAAGTTCGTACACTGTCACATAATCGTAAAAGGTTTGAATATACCAGGCCGTTATCAAACTGCAACTAGTAACACATATAGTGCGTTTTTCTGTTAGAAATAACTGCACTGGAAATCACAAAATGAATCTAAGTTTAAGAGTCTAAAATAAACATGCTAGACAACGAATCGCTACCATCTCCGTAGGCACAAGAGCAGAACCAATCTTACCTCAGCGCAATCCGAAAACAAAGTGAAGAACTAGCGGCCAGAAGGCGGGGGAAATCTACTGGAAACTAGGAATCCATGATAACAGTGGTGGTGGGGAGAGAAGATTGTGAGACTCGCCCTGGAGAAGGTTTGTGGACTAGCTTGTAACAAAAGAGTGTAGAAACCTCTTTGGTCACATCAGCAACAGGGGTTGGTAACGTCTAGGTATCGACTCTGAGCCCGAGAGAACCATGCAAAACGAGCTATTACCACCCACAATCCTCGCACATCCACTTAAAAGTAAAACAAGTACACATTCTCACAGAGACAGTGGCGTAGCGGAGAATCCGTACTTGTTGCCACATTCATAACAAAATAAAGTATTAAAATAACAAAATCCTAGCAATATTAACTAACATGAAATAAAATGCTATTCCTCATGCCTTCAAAAGAGTGGGTTTCGAGTTTTAACAAAATGCTAATCTAGCGACATCAAAGAAATTACATTTTTATAAAAAAATATGTGGAAGACGACAGACGGTGGTCTTTCATCACCCTTTCGTTGATTGAAAATTTTGATGTAGGCTGAGGTAATTATATTACATCAGAGACAGCAAACTTTTCTAAGCTAATATGTGGTTGCAATATGGGCATCATAGACAGCTGGGGCACATCACTCAAACCATCAAATACAAACAACAACAACAAAAACACATTGTAAAATACTAATTCCTATAAAAACTAAATCAATGGAGATGCAAATGTGGCTGGTGATACCACGGGATTGGGACAACATATATAACAATCCAAAATTTACAAAGAAACATAGGTAGACAAATCATAAATATAGAACAAATATGACATGGAAACACAAACAAACCAAAATCACATGCTTGAACGTGTCCTGTGTTGTATCACATGATTATTAAGAAATGAAAACACCAAATTTTACATAATTACAGTCATATATTTTAAAATTGGTGAGGGCGGCCAGAGTCGCTACAGGAAAAGGGCCTCTTAGCAAGTGAATCGTATTTCGCACTCTCAGAGCGTCCACTTTTTTAACTGCTAACATCACTTTTCCACCTGATGCACATTGTCGTCCACTCAACAGTTCGAAAGGTAGGCTAGGGCCTTCGAAGGGGAAGGGAGACAATCTTCTAGAGGATTCTTAGGAGGAAACTAAAACCCTCACACAAAAGGAGATATCTCTTCTTCAGTTATTCAATAGCATCCAATGTGAGTAGAAGGTTGTGATTAGTGCACCCGTCTGCAGGCCTTCCCTGCCCTTGTTTCTGAGGCTGGGTGCGAAGGCTGACTACCGGAAGAACTTCCCAGCGGCGATGGACCAGCGCAGCCACGTCCTTTGTGTGCCCTGACAGCTGGTAGCTTGTCAGTCAGCTCTGTGTAGCCAGCCGGCCGCGCAGTTTTTGTGTTGCTGCTAATCATCGAGACTAGCCGGCTGGGATCACTTGACCAAGTACCTGTTATGGAGGTATGACAAGTTGGCTGCTCGCCTTCCGGCTTCCCACCAGACCCCAGGTACCGCTCCCGCTCTCGACGCGGTGTGAATTCCACCTGACACATGCTTCCATCTCGGCCACAAACGCCATCACATACCTGTCAACTCTTTGGTACACATTGTTACCACAAAACACCTGAAACTTACAAGAAACTCCGTCGTGTCACAATCGTGGAGTGCCCTAGAATTCTTTTCAAATAAATATTTAACAAAAGTACAATTGGCATGAACAAAGGATTAACCATAACATTCTAAAATTAAAACGCTTATTAAGATATAAAAAAATTAACACTTAAATTAGCCAAATGGCGAATAGTTCTTTGGTTTCATATTACATAAGATATTTCAACATTAAAGATACAATATTCAAATATATAAGAATTCTGTTTCATATCAAATTGAAACGCGAAGCACAAAATTGACATATTACATTGAAATCAAACAGTTATACATCAATAATAAATTAGGTTATCCTATAACTTAATATAACATTGAGAATAATATTAAACACGGTCCAATATAAGCAAATATACCTAATCCACTAAAATTCAGGCCATAGGGCAGTTCATCACATCAGGTCATAGTCTGTCTTAGTTTGTGGGAGGCAAAGTTACCTTCACCCATGCAGCATGCAGCGCTATGCAAAAACTAACTACCAACCCACTATGCATCTCTACGCAAACTCCAAGTACAAAAACTAACTATCTACAGCCCAGCCGCAAATTATTCTAACTACTGCGCGACGCAGGGATGGAGGTTCCTTGAGGTCGTCGGTATGGTTCCACACACTGCAATATGGAAGTTAGTGCCTGTAAACAGACTTACACCAATAGCTCATGCAGAGGCGAAATACGACGAACAGCTGACCAGGTGGAACTGGCAAGTTGCTGTTAACCATGCCAATAGTGGCGTGCACCTGATAGTACATAAAACTCGCATACAGCATGAAGACGCGTTATGGTGAAATGAAATTGCAGAACAAACACATACATATACAATGGGCACATATAACAAAATACACTATTGAAACAAACCACTTAAAGCAACACTGCAAAAGGAATACCAATTACAGCTTAAATTTATGAACACAAATCACATAGTTGGTAAGAATAACATTAAATCTACCCTAGAAAACACAAAATTAAACAAAACTTAGAAGGTATGTTACTGGCTTGTGCTATAGCTGGGGTCTTGGGGTCGATTGTTGTGCGGATTAGCATACCTGATTTCCACTCTTCTGTTGGCAGGTCACGTGATTTTCGTGGGATTTGGTTGGGTAGGTAGCCCTTATTACCGTTCCCGAACCTTCGCCATTTGTCTGCTCGCTTATCACGCCAATAACCTTGCTCGTACCTCCACTGTGGCTGATTCTCAGCATTGGAAGGACCGAACGACCCGCTGCTAGTGCTTTCCGCTTGGCAGTTGTTCCTAGCGCTATTGTCGCTCTGATTACTCCTCCTAGAAGAGCCGTTGCCGTCTCTTCTAGGTCCGTAATCACCATCAGACTCCAAGTCCTCCAGGTAAGCTTCGAAGGACTCAAAGTCCTCATTTCAGCTTCCCCCAAGGACGGCATTGCACACATTTTGTGGGAGCTTCGACGCGCAAATTCTTATTAATTCGTGCGGAGGGTATGGGTAGTCGAGGAACTGATTTCTTACCATCATCCCTTGGAGGAATTCGCCGAGACGCCTGCAATTGCTGTTTGAAAAGTGGGGCATCACAAAAATGTTACATTTTACTCGTTCCTGCTGCCTCTACGACCAGTAGGCAGACAGGAAATGCTCCCTAAAATCGTCATAGTAGCGACAATAGCCCAACAAAGGTCGCATCCGCGCAGTGGGATCTTCAAGATATCCGCAAACATACTCGATTTTCTGCCCTTCTCGACAGTATGGAGGCAGAGAGTAATCGAATTACTCTATCCATGCACGGTGGTGTATCCGGCTTGCAGAGTTTCGGAAGACCTAGTACTTTTTTTTTACTGTCAAAATGTGGTTATAATCAAATGTCTGCACTGGCTCTTGCACAGGCACTCGGTCTTTATCTTATGGGAGGACAGGCAAGCGGAGGTTCGACTTCCTCTTCCTCGAAAGCCAAATCATCTCCGCGGTCGGGACCACAGGACTGACTTCCACACAAATTTCGGCAGGCGTTTTCTACTTGCAGGAGTGCAACCGATACTTGCTCCAGACGCGTGACGCGTTCTTCTAGCTCGGCCGATACATCAAGATGCCTATCGTTAATTTTCCACTAGTGTTCCTAGAACCGGAGTAAGTCGCGAACTTCCTCCGATTTATTTACAACAGCGGGAACTGCCCCTTCTGTCGCCGTCTACCCGGTCTGTAGAAGCTGCGCCACCGAGGTGGTCAGCTCTTCAAGTTGCACCCCTAGCTCATTGGTACGCGTTTTCGCCCGACAGCCTACCAAATCGACTCTCTCGCTAAGAGAGTGGACATTAGTCTTAACTGATACGACTCTCTCCTCAAGAGAGTGGATGTGTATCTACAAGGAGAGGGTAGATGTAGCTTCTGCATTCTCTGAAATTTGAGTCGTCTTTTCTGAGATACCATGCATTGCTACCTCATGCCGTGCCTGAACTAGCCGCACTATATATGTGCGCGACCCATCCATATTATTGTTAATAACCTGAACGGTGTTACTTTGCGCCTTCCTGCACTGCGCAGAAACTTTGATATGTTCGGCCTGAACTGAAACATTCTGCGCTTCCATCCCTGCTATTAATTCTCTCATGAAAGCCTCTCATGAATTCTCCCGTGATGTCACTTAGAGTCGTATCAGAAACGCACATCGCCCTAGTAACACTGGTTGAACTGGTTTTCGAAGTAGCATAAACCTGCATATTAGTATGAGTTTCACTTTGTTCAACACTGCCCTCACTTCCGGTCACGTCCACGTTTAGACTAGTTGCGTTTTCAATGGGAACGTGGCCATCTGTATTGGTTAGGTATTCCCATTCGGTCGAAAGGTCTGAACTAGACGACTTTTCACAGTCCTCACTTTGGTTTAATCGCCTAGAGCGAGTGGAAACGGACGAGTCAGAGGTATTCTCCATCATCACAAGTGGTTTAGAACAATAAAAATAACAAATGCAAGATTAGCTTTACAAAACCGCGTAACGAAACACGAACTAAAACCTTCACATGCAATGCACTGTGGCTGTGCTCTTTTTACAAAAACAATTAAATAAAATAACCCAACCAAAATGAATAAAAATTACACTGAAACACACGAGTGCTGAAAACATAAAATGAAATAGAATAATGTGCGCAGTTAATATCACACATTGACCCACTGGGAGAGAGAAAAAAAATTTAAACCATTCCCGCACACATTTAAAGCAGAAACTATTTCATTGGACAGATGATCCGCTAGAAGAGCGAATACTGGCAGCGGTAAGCCAGATAGTAGTTGAGCACTGTAGGTAATTATAGCTTTATTCAGTTCAAATGTTCAAATGTTTGTAATTCTATCGGACCAAACTGCGTGGTCATCAGTCTGTAGCTTACAAACTACTTAAACCTAGGTAAACTAACCTAAGGACAAATACACACACCCATGCTCCAGGGAGGACTCGAACCTCCATGGCGAGCAACCGCGCGCTCCGCAGCGAGACGCTTTAGGCCGCTCGGCTACTCCATCGCGGCACTTTATTCAGGTAGGAGGTACCCAGATAAGACTACTGTTAAATATAAAGCTTAATTTTCGCATTAAAACTAACAAAAATGTCCTTGTGAACTACCGTCTACTTCCTGCTGTAAAACCTTGTTCGCTGGCCCACATTGAGAGCTGACTTGGTTCAAATTACTCTGACAACAGGAATTTAACGATACAGTGGCCAATATACGTAGCAGCTCACACGAAATTACACTCAGGCATTAATAAACAAGCCACTACAATTGAAGTTATTTCATAAAGGTGGCTAAGGGAAATAACTTCAATTTATAGGCAAGTCAAAATTATACTGAACATAAATTGTTTATTCTGGTCAAACGCAAGCAAAATGGGAACCAATTTTGCTAATACAACGAAATGCAACCCATATACATTTTTAGTACTGACGGTGCTCAGCATCGAATTTCATAGATTACACAGAACTTAACACTACTGGGGGGAGGATTTACACTCACTCGCTCACACCAACACACACAATGCTACAGTGAAACTCACCAAATTCAGCGTGGTGAAACGAGGCAGAAGCAGGCGCCGCTATCAGGCGAAATTTAGTAAACCCAGAGGTACCACACAATACAAAAAACAAAAAAACTGCGACATTGGCTCTGGTCTCTCGTGCCTGATTTGAGATGGTGCGTAAGTATAGCAAAGTTAAGTTGCATTTAGATTTGACTGCGAGCAAACACGTTAATAGCGACACATGGCTGTGTTACAGGATCGCACTCCACTTAATGTTAATTGGTTAAAAATCGGATTCATTACACAAAATCATGGCGGACTCAGAGAGTAACTATCTAGGCACTGGTTTTATGAGAAGTGGTGTGAATTCAGGTGACTAACTGCAAACCCCTAAAGTCGGATTTCGGACCCACATAGTTCCGAAATCCGATAATAATGAATAAATTCAATTTCTGAAAAGTAAAGGAAATTAAATTCGTACACCACCACATAATCACAAAAGGTTTGAATATACCAGGCAGTTATCAAACTGCAACTAGTAACACATACAGGGTGTTTATCCGTTATAAATCACTGGATTGGAAAACGTGAACACATTTTTCCACACAATCAGAAGGAATGTTCCAAAAACTGAATCTAAGTTCAAGAATCTACGTTAAACATGCTAGACAATGAATCGCTACCATCTTCGCAGGTACAAGAGCAGAACCAATTTTACCCCACTGCAATCCGAGTACAAAGTGAAGACCTAGCGGCCAGGAGGCGCGGGAATGCTTCTGGAAACTGGGAAATCCATGAAAATAGTGGTGGTGGAGAGAGAAGATCGTGAGAGAAGGCTCGTCGACTAGCTTGTAACCAAAGGGTGTAGAAACCTCTTTGGTCGCATCAGCAGCAGCAGTTGGTAACGACTGACTATCGACTCTGAGCCAGAGAGAACCATGCAAAGCGAGGTATTACCACCCATATTGAGACAGCCATTAGATCCTTGCACATGCACTTAAAAGTAAAATAATTACACATTCTCACAGGGACAGTGGCGTAGGGGAGAAGCCGTACTTATTGCCAGATTCATACCCACACTAATAAATTATTTAAAATAAGAAAAATCCTAGCAATATTAACTAACATTTCAGAAACTAATATTTAAAAAAAAAAAAAAAAAAGCTATTCCTCATGCATTGAAAAGAAAGGGGTTAGAGTTTTAAGAAAATGCTAATCTAGCGACGTCAAATAAATGATAACTTTATAAGAAATACATGGAAGAGGACAGACGGTCGTCTTTCAAGGTGACCATATGTTAGAATAGCGAATATCATCTATGATGACTTGTATTACCTAAGAAGGAATATTTTACTGAAAATGTGTGAAGAAGAGACTATAATATGGGGTATCAGTTTGTTTGGTGGTGGGGGAGGGGAGGAGGGAGCACAAGTGTACAGTTCAGAGAGGGTACACAAACACTATAAGAAACAAATTTTGAAAATGTTTTTTGATCCTAAAATCCTTGACAATACAAGTCTAATGTAATTCGATTTTAATATATATTATGCAATACACTTTAAATTTAAATAAAATAAAGTGACAGGTCTTAAAGAATTTCAAAATTCAGGGAGGGGGAATATGTGGATAGCTGACATTCACATTAATGTCATTAAGTACAAGTTTATACTTACTAGCTCGTTAACATTGCAAGGTAGTTTATCTTATTATTCAGTGATAAGGAACTTTATGTGTGATATATTTTTCGAGAGATGTTCGAAATTTTACATTTTTTATATTATTCAAAGGGATGCTAGCTGAAACTAAACCGGTTTATACAACTTTCGAAAAATTATCTTTGCCTTCATTTCCAATTTTGCTTCGAGAAAATGCTGGTCTCTGTCCGGAAATATTTTTATTAACAGCGTTTCTACGAGCATCTGTCTGTAAATGCTGTGTAATATGGTACTTTTTTACACAGGGAACCTATAGCAATGTTATGAAAATTAAGTGTGTTTTTCAATTAGACACTAACTGGAAAATCCCTTTGATTTTTAACTTTAGGAAATCAAATATAGGACACGTGATTTTCAACCACTTCACAAAATACTACGTTATCATCTGTTGTGTAACTCGGTTTTCCATCAATCCATTGTCTAAGTAAAAAAGCTTTACTGCTCATCTCCTTCTTCATTCTGTAATATGGTCCCGTCCTACGGAAACTTCAGAAATCACAAAAACAGCACAATAGTTACTGTTTTATAGATAGCTGACAATGAAATATTTTTATTCTATCAAATGCCATTGTTTCCGCTGGTGGCATCGTTTGTTACACGATTCAATTCGTATTGTGTTTTCTGACGCGATGGCTGACCGAACTTGAAAAGTTTAACCCATGGTTTATGTTAAGCTTTGGAGAGGAATACTTTTTATACCTCAGGAACCGTTTATTATTGATTGGTGATTCCTACGTTTGCCTAATTTTTGGGCGCCCATTTATGTTTTGTAAATTTGATAGATAAATAATTCCACACAAACAGAACAATTTTTTGGCGTCCTTTTATGCTTTGTAAACGTAGTAGATAAATAATTGTACACAAACAAAACAATAAAAGAAAATTTGCTCTGATATTACTCTTCGTAAACTATCATGGGGAAACATATGTATTTCAAGAGTCATTCTTAAGAAAGTAACATATTTCCATAAATATATAACAGTTCGTTATATAAGCAATAACCTCTCAAAATATGCATGTATATACAAGCGTTTAGAAGAAAGATGACAGAAGCATTCTAAACGTGGTCATACAGACGAATGATGAAGATTAGATTGATATATCACATAATTAATCAGGAGGTATTCAACGGAATTGGAGAGAAAAGTAGTGTGTGGCATATCCTGATAAGAGTAGGGATAGGTTGGTGGGACACATTCTGACGCATGAAGGAATAGTCAACATCAGATTAAAAGGAAGTGCACGGAGTAAAGATCGTAGAGGGAGACCGAGGGACAAATACAGTAAGCATATTAAAAAGGATGTAGGTTGCCATTTGTGTTCTAAGATGAAGAGGCTTGCAGAGGGCAGGGTAACGTGGAGAGCTGCATCAAACAGTCTGCGGACTGAAGATCTCAACAACATGGCTAGGTACTGGTTTAACAGAGGCGAACAATAGTTACATATTCTGCTAGATACTCCATCATATGTATAACAGTTTCCGGTGATTTAACTATTGGTTCAGTCTCTTTCTTTTCAGTATCGAGGTAAAGTGATTTATGAAATAGTCCCACAGTACTATTTTCTGAGATAGTTATATAATTAAATTAATACGTCCTGCGTCTCGCATTTTGGAGAATTGACAATGTAATTCATGTGAATGAATTTTACCAAGTTCATAATGGTTTCTTGGTTCGTTGGTATTAGGCACGTGATTGTACTAATGGTGTCACATTACGCTGAATTCTTCACATCCCATATCTAATTTTTATCTATTTTATTTGTCCTAGTAACATCTAATCTACATAAGGTTTAGTCACATGTACATACTATTTTTACTTTCTGGAATTCAGTCAATTCAGACCAACTTCATATTTCTCATGTGCCCCAAAACCCTAATATCATTATCTTTGAAGTGGATTTTTGAGGCATTTGCTGTTGCGTGTACTGTTTTCTGGTGATATGGAATGTATTTTTGATTTTGGCATACCCTGACTAAAAGAAGGGATCGCTTGGTAGGACACATTCTTAGACATCAGGGAATCGTAAATTTAGCATTGGAGTGTGTGCGGGAAGTGTGGAGGGAAGTGTGTGCGGTAAAAATCGCAGAGGGAGACAAAGAGACGGGATATAGTAAGCAGATTCAAGTGGACGTGGGTTGCCGTTCTTATGAGGAGATGAAAAGGCTTGCTCAGGGTAGAGTAGGTTGGAGAGCTGCATCAAACCAGTCTCTGGACTGAAGAACATAACAGCATGGAATGTGAAGTTGATTTTTTTTCTACTTTTTACCTTTATGTTCGGATTACGTGTCTACAGGTATCTTTTTTTATTTATTTATTTTTTTTTTTTTTTTTTTTTTTTTTTTTTTTTTTTTTTTTTTTTTTTTTTTTTTTTTTTTATAGCTTATGCGACTTAACTACTGGGTCATCAGTCCCTAAACTTACAAATTACGTATGAACTAACTAAGGACGGCACAAATATCCATGCCCGAGGGGGGATTCGAACCCCCGACAGTAGTGGCCGTGCAGACCGTGACTGGAGCGCCTTAGTCCCCTTGGTCACTGCGGCCGGCCAACTTGTAAAATTATGAACTGTGACTACCTATCTGTTGATACTTTGTTGTTGGATGATTCACTTTATCTTTAATAAACATTCCTGACCAGGTTTTTAATTGGTTCTGAATTATGTAGAGCATCAGAATTTTTTATTTTCTTATGTTCACAGAAACACAAACGTTTCTAATCTTGTAGAGAAGCAGAAAAACACTACGGACGGTCCCTTCCTGCTATAAGGAATTATTCGTGAATTTAACTCACAGAAATAAATATTTAAAAGGCCTTCGGTTATGTAGCGTGGAGAGCTGAACCAAACTAGTCTGCGGACTGATTCCACAACAACAACATACAGTATCATGGAAATATGCAAATATTCGAACTCTAGTTTTAAATTTAATGTACCTTCTACATCAGAGGTGGGCAATGAGCGAGCCGCGCTCTTGGACCCGCCTGCCTGAGCGGGAGCAGAGCCGCGAGCAGCTGGCGTCCATCACGTAGTTCCTGCTGAAAATACTAGATGGCGTTATGCGCAGCCAACGCGCTAACGTAGCCGCAGAAATGCACCTGGCTGAGTGCATTGTTGTTGTTGTGGTCTTCAGTCCGGAGACTGGTTTGATGCAGCTTTCCACAATACCCTATCCTGAGGAAGCCTCTTCATCTGCACATAAGAACGACAACCTACATCTGTCTGAATCTGCTTACTGTATCATCTCTTGGTATTCCTCTGCGATTTTTACCCCACACACTTCCCACCAACGCGAAATTCACAATTCCTTGATGTCTCAGAATGTGTCCTACCAATCTATCTCTTATTTTAGTCAAGGTATGCCAGAAATTTCTTTTCTCCCCAATTCTGTTCATGGCTAGGGGTATCTCCTGAAAAATGCTATTATGTTTATAAGTAAGTAACTTATAAACATAATACTGGAAACTCTTCTCTAAAATGTCCAGCGCGTGCAGTAGAGCCGGCAAATATAAAGATAAGAGCGAACTACGTGCGCCAGCAAGCATGCAGACCTCTAGCGGCAACTAGGATAACTACCGGCCGGCCGCGGTGGCCGAGGAGACTGAGGCGCTTCAGTCGTGGTCTGCACGGCCACTAAGGTCGGGGGTTCGAATTTCCCCTCGGGCATGGATATTTGTGCCGTCTTTAGTATAAGGTAGTTCACAAGTAGTTTGGAAGTTTAGGAACTGATGACCCCGTGGTTAAGTCCCATAAGCTTAACAAACATTTGAACATTTGATAACTATCGGCCGAGCGCGAACGCTGCTCTTTTTCCGGCCTGAGCCGGAGCGCTGCTCATTGAGCCGTTTTGTGCCCACCTCTGTTCTACATGTACACTATATTGTTGTTCAACGGCTAGAGTCGAAAAGGAGAAATAGTCCAAAATCTTGGTAGGTGTCTGCCCAGGTGCGGTACGTTTCCTCTGGGCCTCTTTCCGCAGTGAATTCGTGAGAACCCTTCGGCCTGCCTCTCAGGGGGCTGGCGTAAGAAAGGCGGTGGCTCCGGCAGGTGGCGGCCGGCACGTAAATTATGAGCAGTCGTTAGCGGCGGGGCGCTGACAAATGACGGCTTCTTACGCGCTGAGGCCGCGCGCACCCAGCCGCCCAGGCTCCCGGCGGAAACACTTTGCGCGGGTCGCCACGTCAGCAGGGAGGGCCGGCGTAAACAGCAGCATTAATCAGCAAGCAATGTTAATTGCCCTATTTCTCCGGGCTTGTATATAGTCATTAAAACATCTAATCCTTTTTACTACTCAATTTACATAAGAAAAGAGACTTTTTTCTCATAAAATAGCAGGTTTTTAAGGAGGCTTTCTATTGTTACGTGTGTCAAAACGTACAACTCCTGTAGAACTGAGACAGTACTGGACAGGAATAGTGACAGAAGATGCTTGACGATATGGAACGCGGTATATTGTAACGGATTAAAGTTGTCCAAGTTTTTTCTGCAGGTCGTTTCAACCACGTCGGAGAAGAGGTAATTTAATTATTCCTGTAAATATGATGGTGTAATTTATTTTCACGTTAAATTATTAATGTACATTAGTGTATGTATGTTGTAGAAAAATTTTATAATCCGGTGTCGGCTGTACGAAAGACGCGCCAAAGAACTTCCTGTCGCGCTCTACGGTTAATGGTACCAAGCCACTACACAGAAGATCAACGAACGTCATGCTATAATGAATGTTTTGTTAATAATAGTGGTGACTCTATTAATTCGTTGAAATGTTTCAACTGATGTTCAGTTACTCTCAATATCTCCCGCTAGATTGCAACATGAACTGAGATCAGTAATTGCTTCCAGTTAACATGCGATGTGTTGTGATTGAGATAAGTCAGAAGGGCAATCGGTATTGATTCAGAGGTGTAAGGGAATTCAATATTGACAGTCTGGAGGAAGTGTCCGAGATTTGTGTCATAGGTATTTTAGCACTGCACGGAAGTAAATGTAAAGTATATGGGACCGTATTTAAAGTAGCTATTTTGGCTGGATTGAGTTTATGAAGTTTGTAGTGAAAACAGGATTCTTAAGTAATCCAGAGTATTCTTATGTGTATAAGAGGTAGTTTTATGATTGTTGAGTGCGGTTTAAGCACGAACCAGGGATGAATATTTAGGAAATAGTATAGCTCACTTTTCTGGGGATGAGTATTCTGAAATGTATGGTGAAGGCGTTGCATGGGTCGTAGAAGCTCACTCTGCGGGGATTACAGGCACCCATTGCAATGTATGAATGGTGTTGCGATTAGGCTTTGGGGGGGGGGGGGGGGGCGGATATTTATGAAATGAAATTTGCTAAGCTGTATAGCGATTTGTGTGAGACTATCGGAAGTAAATTTTGAATTTTTAAAATTCTCACCAGTATACTCGTACTGAGAACCGATAGTTAATCCAAGCCGAGACTTCAGTTGAACCATAAATATAGAAAACAAGAATTAGAGGGGAATAAAAAGTTTTTTTATTCATCATTATTATTTGCTGTGGCGAATGCCAAAGTTCTTAAAATTCGAGTTTATAGTGGGACCGCGAATTTGGCAAAAACTTGAAGAGGATCATTTTGAAATTATTTTATTTATTTACTAACGATTAAAGTGATGGTAGTCCGTAGGCGATTATTTTCTTTATTTTATCATAATTTTGATTCTTTGATTCCGTTGTTGGGGGGTACTTTAGGGACCACTCGATAAATTCGGGTCAATAACTCTTAATGAAAAAGATTTTTATTTCTGATAATAATAACCATTTCTTTATCTATAAAGATACCCCGCTGTTTGAGAACTTCATTTGTAATAGTTACTTATCTGGATGCTCTTATTTCATTCTCAAAAGTAGTTGTGAATATTAGGAATATTCGAATCAGGTACACATCGATACCAGAGAAGTATCGACATCGAAAGAGGACAATAATCACGTATACTTGCTTTAGATTTTATAAGGTCTGTGTTAATGGAAACGTAGACGAAATCAAATTTATAGAAAAGTATCTAAATGTAGTAGATATTATTTCTCCATAAAATAGCTTTGAACGGATTTTTCAAAAATAGTTCCGTTTACATCAAACGTAAAGAAACTGTTAGTGAGACAGCGTTAAGTTTGAAAGTACTAATAACAAATATAAAAGTCTTTGTACTGAACACCGTAACTAACGAGGCTAGAATTAAATAATGACGTGCTTATATTATGAAAACATATCTTAAAAGGAAAATAATCTAACTTGGAAGTTTTACAATTTATCAATGAAGGATTTGTATGCTAATACGTCAAGTAAAACAAAGTATTTACATTTTTACCATTTTTGTAGTATATTCAAGATGTAGGACAGACGTAACTAATGTTATAGAGGGGATAACATTAACTTTAAACGTTCTTAAAGATTTTCGTAGCGTGCAAATCATATTACATAATTGTACTACTTAAATAACGTATAAATAGAGTGGGGCTAAACTTTATCTACGGCAGTGTAAACGTAACAATTAATGCACACAGATTTTACCTAGTGGGGTGGAAGGAGGTCTATTACCACTAGAACCAAATATTAAAACTAGTCCAATACACTACTTCGCTGATTCTCCATAATTCTGTATTTACTGACGCATGTTCATGAAAGACACAACCTGTTTATACTTAGTTTATAGAAAAACACTGTTCGTACTCTTAAAGTCGTACATATATTAATTGCTACGACAAGGGTTATGTTTTAGTAGTGTGTCATAAGTCAGTTCCTGTGTGGCTGTACCACTCGTACAGAAATCACAGCAGAATATACGTAACAGAGATACCACTCGTACAGAAATCACAGCAGAATATACGTAACAGAGATTGGATATATGCAAATCTTCTTAATGTCACGGCGTATTTCTTCTATATTAATAAAAATCGACGTATCTACGTATGTGTGTTCCCTATAGACTCCACGACGGCAGGAAGAACTTTGAGGAAACTTTCAGGAAATATTCAGATTATTCCAGCGGGTGATGTGTTAAGTTTGGTGGCAACGGGATCAAGATATTTGTTAAAGAAGAGAACCCACCCTCTCGAACCAAAGACATTCCCAAGGTGGTGTGGCTTGTGTGCTTTAATGCGACAGATAACCGTATCGTAGATGCAACCAAGCGTAGGTGTATCTTTGAGTTGACCAGAAAAACATATGGTTCCTCAAGAGAGGTAGCCCCTTTTCAGTAGTTACAGACGCAACAGTCTGGATGATTGGCTTAGCTGACCCTGTAAAATTAGCCATGGAGAAAAGCCAGGGTAAACCACGGTCATTACTCTTCCCGACGACATGCAGCTCAACTAATTCAATATATGATGATAGGGTCTTCTTGGGTAACATATTCCGGAAGTAAAATTCTCCCCTTTCGGATCTCCCGGCGAGGATTGCTTAGGAGGATGTCGTCCTCAAGAAAAACAAAAAATGCATTCTACGGATAGGAGCGTGGAATGCACTATTTCTTAATCATGTAGGGATCAGTGAACTTCGGTAGCAGGATGGATGTTTGGTCAAGTGAGTAGAATGACATACGAGAAAATCAGCTGGTGGTAACGCAGGGGTAGGTCTGATAATGATCAAGTAGTTTTGCAGAGATTCACCCAAGGAGGTTAGAGGGTGGTGTTCCTTACATAATGAGTATGGCGGGGCAGTGGGCGATGAGGCTTTGAATGGTGGGGAGGAACTGATGCCATTGTCGGGATTCCGCACTTGTTCCAGAATAGATATTAAGGTTTGTTGCACTCACGTAGGTCTACGTGTGTTAGATAGGCATAGGAGAAGTGGGTGTTGGAGTGGGCGTAAATGGACACATAGGCGACAGTCATGAAAGCAGCAAACAAACAAGTTAGGAGTCGGGTGTTCTGAAGGAATAAGGAGGAGGTGTTGAGGACAAGGGTCATGAAGCAGATTATTTCTTTGGCTGAATGGATGGGACAGACAGGGACAATATATTCAGGGTTGAAAGAAGGGGGGATGGCTTTACATAGGTATGACTAAATAGGGTGACTAGAATGAGTCTCAGTGGGTGGAGGGGGGGGGGGGTTGCGAGGTTGGGTTTGGAACAATATTAAATAAAGTGGGAAAAATTTCATTGCAAACAGGTAGGAGGATTTTTCAGTAATGCGGTCATTGTAGGTCAGGTATTTGTGACACATACTGCTCTGGCCTCCGCCAACGTCCATCAACAAGGTGCCAAAGGCTTGAAGATGGTTCTGTACAACCTAAACCGGTTGCCAGAAAAAACGCAACAACTTGAGATCTAGACTGTCTTATTGTAATTACTAAAAGATTTTAAGATCGCTGTTCCATAAATATGCTTTCAAAAATTAGTAAAATAGTTTTATTTATTTCATTTCCGGTTTCAGTCTATTGCAGACCTCCTTCAGACGTATATCACCGTGACGACAGGCTGTGGAGGGGGTGGTGGACACAGCAGGCCGCACAGTCGTTGACTGCCTGCTATCATAATGGTATTCGTATTAAGATGGTCTACAATATACTGAAACCGGTAAGGAAATAAAAACAACATTTCTGCGATCTGGACTGTTTTCAGTTTTAATTGTGATTATTGTATCAAGTTCGCTGTGTGTTTTGATTATGCTTTCTAAAACACAAAACGTTTTTAGTAAGTGTTATGCTACTTCTATTTGGATCACGAGTGGCATAAAGGCTTTTTTTTTTTTTTTTTTTTTTTTTTTTTTATCGGCTACTTGCTATGCATTCTCGAGGATAATTAAATTTTTATATTCGCTTGCTCTTTTCTGGTTCATTACAACCTCTCTTGTCAATGACTTGATGTTGGTTATAAAATCTGCTTTCACGAAAGAGTAATGGAGGCTCGTCTTTTGTACTTGTCTATGAAGTTCATTAATCTGTTACAAGATCAGATGCAATAGCATGTCAATCATTTCTAGATTTTGTTTCTTTTACTCCAGACGATTGTACTCCTTCGTCTTTCATTTCTTTGCGCCATTCTCGAATACACAACTGAAGATCAGCGTTGAGAGCCCCGTAGTCCAGTCTTTATTACAAAGACTTGAAGTTGTTCCTTTAAATTTCACTTTTGAGGTGCTGATGGTAAGTGTTTGTTGGATGATCGTTTTCGTCTTGTTGTTTACGCCAAGTTATTCTAGAACTCTAATCACGGTTGTTTGATAATTCAAGGCATGTGGCAGGGAACCCAAAAAAATTCATTCCTAAGGTTTATGAATTATCTGTTCTACAGTTTTTGTAGATATGGTAAACTTCATGCACGACAGAGGTAAGTGTAATATTAAAAGTATTGCAAAACATACTAACTTTTCTCCACTAAATTGGAGATCAGAAAACACATACACGAACAATTCATACCTAATTGTAGCTGGGTTTTTCACTGATGAAGCAATTTTTGCTTTAGAACTTAGGTTTCCTAACATATATGTGTTTGGTCTATATTAAATTAATCATCGATTGGAGTGGTCTTATTACAGAAATGTAATCCGGAATACATCGCTATGACAATATTTCGATTTTATTTATTATTTTTATTTATTTTTTATCAAGACGACAGGTTTCGACCCTTAAGGATGTCACCGTCTGGTCTCTGCATCATTTGACATTTACCTACTTACTGATGAACACCACATACTAATTTAAAACTGTGCTAGTGGACTGCAAAATATAAAACCATATTTTCTCGTGGATAGTCAAAGAGAAAACAGTAAAATAGATATACACAAAGAAACACCATAGTGCACATTGCTGTCTACGGAACTCCACTAATGTGGATTAAGCTGGTTCTTTGTACATACCTATTTTATTGTTTTCTTTCTGACTATCCACCACCACAAGTTTAAAATAGTATGAGGAGTGTACAGTAAGCAGATAAATGCTAACTGTAGCAGAGACCAGAAGAACTCGAGTGTCGAAACCGGTGGTTTTGTCTAAGAAATGAATAAGAAAAATTGCGATTCATTATATTACGTGTCTATTATTACTGAAATAATTTTTCGTTTATGACATTTAGCTTTTCTTTTGAGACGATATCTAAGGAAAATGATTCTCAAAGAACCTTCGAAATATATCACGGCTGCAAAGGAAGCTACACAGGGTGTCACAGAAAGGGGTGGGTAGTAATTATACCGGAGGTAAGACATCATATCACTCAGTTGATATTCACACACCAAAACAGTGTTGCATCGCCACGATTCTCGGGTTTCATTACTCTTTAGGTAAGAATAAAAGAGTGATATAAAAAAAATCAGTTCTCTTTATTGTTCAATAAAACATAAATTCATAGGTTGAACGACAATATCTAAGGAATTCTCAAAATGTCTTCTACAGCGTACGCCAATGCCTAAACTACCCGGTAACAAGTACTCTTACACTGATGCATGATTGTATTCGTCGTAGCACACTGTCTACTAAATCATCTATGGTTTGTTGGTCCTGATAGTTCCACTCCTCAACGCGGTTTAGGCGGAGATCTCTCTTCGGGAACAGCCGTTATCTATGTATTCCATGCATGTTCGACGAAATGTCTGAAATGTTGCCCATGTGGTTGGACTACACGCCGGAAGACGGAATTCCTCTATCGTCTAGCCGTTTGATTGCATCCTCCAACCACCAGATGCTTTACGATGGCCTCACATACCGCCACCAGATGGTCTCAACATAAGTATTTAAGGATTGACTGCAGGATTGAAGGCAGGCACGAGACTAACCTGTGAGTAAATGCCAATTATGACGAATTCAGTCACCATTTTGCTATTTTATTTAGCATGGTATCGTTCCTCTTAGCAGAAATGCATAAGTAGGGGACATCATTGTGTGCGATGTGTGACACCTTTTTTACACTCTGCACAAGTTTTTTCTTGATGCATACATATACAATAAACATGGGAATTCAGCAGACCTTGGAATGTAGGTGGTGCAATACGTTTTTTATGTGTTTCTTTGACGGTGAGCTAATGCAACAACAGTTCCAAGTGTAACACAGCACTAACTACAATAATGTATGTATCCCAGAAAGTATAGTCTCCGGACCAATGTTTATTGTCACCTCCCTAGTATTCGCCACTTTCTTTATTTGAACTCACGGTATAACTCTAAGGCAGGAAATTTCACCACCTTACAAGCTATGTTTCCGTATTATTAATTAATAATGTGCATTTCATTTATAATGTAATTGGTAGCATCACTTTGATTCCAGATAAACTCAAAGTAAAAATAGGAAGAGTGGTAATATTAATATTGACTGGGTCACTTAGAAAACTTGTTGACGCTGGTAGGCAAAATTTCTACATGTACATACATACTCTGCAAATCACATTCAAGAGCCTGGCAGAGAGTTCATTAACCACTTTCATAACTTTTCTCTACTGTTCCATTCTCTAATAGCGCGCGGGAAGAAAGAACACCTAAATCGTTCCGTTTTCGATCTGATTTCTCTTATTTTATTGGGATGGTCATGTCTCCCTAAGTAGGTGGGTGCTAGCAAAATATTTTCACATTCAGAACTAAAAGTCGGTGATTGAAACTTCGCAAACAGATCACGCCGCAATGAATAACGTTTTTCTTTTATTGATTTCCACCCCAATTCGTGCAACATTTCCGTGACGCTTTCCCCCCCGTAACGTGATAAAACAAAACGAGCTGCCCTTCTCTGAACCTTCTCAATGTCTTCCGTCAGTCCCACCTGGTGAGGGTCCCACAAAGGGCAACAGTACTCCAGGAGAGGACGCACAAGTGTGATGTAGGCAGCCTTCCCCGCAATATTTTCTATGTGTTCTCTCCAGTCAAAGGTGTCGTAATTGTTACTTCTAGGTATTTGGTAGAATCTACGACATTAAGATGTGACTGATTTATCGCGTAATTAGAGTTCAGCGGATATATTTTATTGGTCATGTGTATTGCTTCACACTTTTCTTTATTTAGTGTCAATTGCCAATTTTGGCACCAAGCAGAAATTTTGTCTAAATCGCGTTGCAGTTGCTTTTGATCCTCTGTTGACTTCACTAACCGATAAACGACAGCATCATCCGCGAATAATCTAAGGGAGCTATTCAGATTGTCTCCTAAATAGTTTATAAAGACGAGGAAGAGTAAGGGACCTATAACGCTTCCCTGTGGAACGCCAGATATCACTTCTGTTTTACTCGATGATTTATCGTCAATTACAACAAACTGTGTTCTTTCTGATAGGAAATCGTGAATCAAATCGCACAATTGGGGAGATATTCCATAAGCACGCAATTTCATAAGAAGCCGCTTGTGGGGTACAGTGTAAAAAGCCTTTCTGAAATCCAGAAATATGGAATCGATTTGAGATCCCTTGTCGATGGCACTTAACACTTCATGTGAATTTAATATTAACAGTATTCGCATGTAGTACTTTTCTTGGTTGGGAACAGACAAGTCAGTGAGAGAGGCCAGAAAGTGACCTGGGGAGTGAAATGGTATCACGGGGACGCGGCTTGTTGACCCGCCGGTGCGAGGTCACAAGTTACTGACTGGCTCATCGCCGCTGCAGCTTCTCGCGGGCGATGGTCAATCTGGAGATGATTTTAACCGCTTACTTTTCGCAGAAAAGATGTTTGGAAGGAAGTAATGGTTGGGGAGAGAGATTTGAAGCTACAGCTGTGATTGGCTCTTGCGAAAATGGTCTTGAGAAACTCGTTGCTTGCAGAAAAGTGAGTCGTCGATTCGGTTAGCTGCACTTGTGGAGCGAGGACGCAGGTGGGCAGTTGTTCGCAGTTTCCAGTGATTTAGCTCACAATTAGTTGCAAGTGTAGATTGCATTACTTGAAGTGTTCATAATTCTTTCTCTGTGACCAAAGGAACCAAGTTATTACTTCAGTACTTACATTTCAAAGCATTAATTTACAAGCATACAATTGAGCTTTTCTTCTGCTTCTGGCCAGTGAGGCAAGCAATTTGCGAGACCCTCTTGTTCGAATTTGATTCTTGAGTGAGTTAGGAGTTTTATGAACTTAGTTGTTCGTTCAGTTGTCTCACAGTTTGAGCTTCACATCGAAATGAGCCATCCACGGTGGCCAGCCGCCGTTCGTCTTATCAGAGCCGTTTTGGGAATTGGTGATGTACGCAGATTGCATTTGCTATAGCGCAGTAAAAGATAAATGCACCTTCCACTAGTTGGCTGTGTTCTTGAGCTTATGTTTGTATTCCCTGCAAAGTTGGATGGCAATCTTTAATTTCTGTTTAACAAATTAACACGTTCTCAATATCAACCATTTTTCATAACAGGTAGCGGCTGTGCCACCCTTGTTACTCATTACTTTTGTATAATGATTCATTCCTCAATTTGTGCACCGTCCCTTTTTATAAATAAATTACTATATAGAATCCTGAATCTTCCGATTTCTTATTTATTAGGATAAGGAATGCCCGCTATCCCTAGTGATAAGAAAGCATCTAAGATTGAAGCCGTGTGTTTTTGTATCGATAACTGCCTAATTGAAAGGAGTAATTAATATTTATTTTCGTAATGATACAGTAAGGCTAGTGAACCACACCTAAATTAGCGATAGGGCCGTTCTTTCTTTTCATCAACTGCGGCACAATCATTACGTAACTAATTGCAAGAGGGTATAAAAGCTTATTGCTCTCTGATATAAGAGATGAGTGTATCGATGTTAAAACATAATTGCAAGAAGGTATAAAAGCTTATTGCTCTCTGATATAAGAGATGAGTGTATCGATGTTAACTTCAGACAGCAAAAAACAATCTAACAGCCCAACCTTCGCCACTGGAGACGATCCATCAAGTTTCGCTGAGGATCTCTCTGAAAGCGGCCATGTCTTCATTTCTTACGTAGCAATCTTTCCCGTGGATCCGGCGTGTATCGAACTTTTATATAACGCAGCGATATACAAGCATGATTTGCTACATTTTTGTGGTGCAATTAATCTGCTGATTGAAAATCGATTACCTACTTCGGTCGAGGTAGGTAATGGTATGCCTTTACTAAAGCGTTTCATCGCTCTCGAAACATAGCTTCTACAAACAAACACTCCAAATTTGCGAAATCTGTAACTGTAAACATGACACAGTTAACATCAACACGCAAAAATTATTAATCCTTCGTTATTTAGTCAAATAGCCTATTTAGTCATTTGACACACATCTGTCACTATCTAACGCTATCTGTGCCTACTGGATAAGATTAAGAAACCCAAAGATTTCAGATAAATTTGAACTGGAAGGAAATTGAGCTAAGTCGCAACGGAAAACCCAAAAGTAGATAAGTACGCTGTGACTTATTCTAAAATTTATGAATTGCTATTGTCTCTCTAATGATACTAACATGCACTGTCACACACATGGTTGGAGAATAGAAAGGAGTGGTTGTATGTGACAAATATGAACCGCGTGAAAATATTCAAAAGTTTGTAAATCTAAGGGACATAACCACTCAATAGGTTTACAAACTACTAAAATTAACTTATGCTAAGGACAACAGACTCCCCATGCCCGACGGAGGACTCAAAACACCGACGGCAAGCAACCGCGCACTCCGCAGCAAGGCGCCTAAGAGCGCTCGGCCACTCCACCGCGGAAATAAACACATGTGACTTTCTGTTAACGTGTACATGCATGTAGTGCAACACTGCTTAATTACGTGAGCATACTGGGCTGAGTAAGGTTGTATCGTGACGAGAATCTATAACCTGCCATAGTTGCAGGACATATAGCGTCTCCTTGTGAAAGGACACCACTTTTAATCGCAATGTTGTGTGTAAAATATAGTGAAAAACAAATAATTTTTATGTACTTAACTGTGTGAGACATCGATAATAAAATTTCAATTTATAATATGGTCTCTGTTATCATCAGTGACCAAACTTTTAACATTATCGCAGGGCATCATACATTTCGTATTTATAGTGTATAATCAAATAAAATTGCCTTTGTCGTTAGTGTATTAAAATGCAAAGATCGCCATTGATCGATATAGGGACATATGATACCCTATTGTTTAATGCAGAACCCTTTTAAAATATCCGTATTAAATTCTCGTTATGAGTATTAATTTTAAGTAATAGTGCACCCTCGTCAAATATTAAGAATCTCTAGTAGTTTTAGTTTGGACGCCAGTTGCATGCAGCATCGCAGGATTGTTGTAGCACGGCACTATTAAGCAGCAAATTGAAAGTCAAATCATTTTTAACGATTAATACGTGGTGTGTAGTGCATACAGATGTTTATTTCTCGGTCAACTTGGCTGCAAACGTAGCAAGTGAACATTGGTTATGATTTTATGAAATAGTAATAAAATACCACGTACGTAAGCTGTGCTATGCAACTACGAAAAATCCTGCTACATTCCAGACGCAGCGGAGGTGTTATTTAAATAACCGAGGGCCTTTTAAATATTTATTTCCGTGAGTGAAATTCATGAATAATTCCTTATATCAGAAAGGGACCGTCGGTAGTGTTTTTCTGCTTCTCTACAAGATTAGAAACGCCTGTGTTTTTGTGAACATAAGAAAATAAAAAATCAAAAAGATTCTGATGCTGTACGAAATTCAGAACTACTTTGAAACCTGCTAAGGGACGGTTATTAAAGATTTAGTGCATCATCCAAGAACAATGTATTAACAAGTAGGTTGTCACAGTTCATTATTTTACATGTAAAACTTCACGTTACATATTACCAAACAACAGTAAACGCATCAGCAAATGCCTCAAAAATCCACTTCCAAGATAATAATTATAGGGTTTGGGGGAATATGAAAAATATGAAGTTGGTCTGACTTGAAAAATTACTGAAAGTACATCAGCATTATGAACATGTAACATAACTTTATGTAGATGTAAGTAGGACACTGAAATAAAATCGATAAAAATTAGACAAGGGATTTGAAAAACTCAGTCTAATGTGACACCATTAGTGCCTAATACCAGCGTACCAAGAAACCACTATGAAGTTGGTGAAATTCATTCATAATAATTACATTGCTAGTTTTCCAAAATGCGACACACACACACACACACACACACAACGTGTTAATTTAATTATATAACTCTCTCAGAAAATAGCAGTTCAGTACTATTTCATAAATCCGTTTTCGTTGATACTGAAAAGAAAGAGACTGAGCCAATAGTTAAACAACCAAAGACTTTTATAGATATGATGGGGTATCTAGCAGAATATGCGAGTATTGTTCGCCTCTGTTAAACCAGTACCTAGCCATAATTATATGTATTTCCATGGGATTGGTCATTTTCCTGACTGACGGAACTAATCAGTAATGCTACCATTTTATTAAAAAAAGTCAAAGGGGGTAATGTAGGTTACTTTTGATTTACTTTTATGCTATCAACTTCTGCAAAGGTTTTTGAAAAGGCTGTATATTCAAGATTAACTGACTAATTTGCTGTCAGATGTAGAGTTCGGTTTCATAACCGAACATATTTTGTTCTCTTTGTGAATAAATATGTTGATTGAACAAAAGACTACGAATTCTTTCATTTAACAAAAGCGTTTGCTGGAGTTGATCACAAAATATTGTTTCACTACATGAAACATTATGAACGAAGGAGAGCAGCTTATAGTCTGTCGATGTTAATTCTCTGCAGTGTCCAAAATGGCTAAGATATGCACTCATAGTGGTGAATAACTAACTGCGGGATGCCTCATGGATCTGTTCTGGGACCACTGTTTTTTTCTTATTTATATAAATATTAAGTAACTTCTGTTTCCTGATGACAAAAGCTTTTACCGCAAAATGTTGCATGCAGTATTGACACAGAATCAATTAACAATGTTTAAGAAATAAGTGGCTTGCAGTAGATAAATTTAAGTTAAATCACAATAGCTCTCGGATTTTACAATTTCTAATATATAAAGACTTAAATTTTGATTACATGGATGGGGCATAAAGATAGTTTGTAAAATCTATTGGATAGCCTGTGTTCAGGATTTTGTTCTAAAACCACATACTGCATGATAGAAAATTATTTTTGCGTTAAACTATCACTAATTTCAGATAAAGTATTTTGCTTATTTTCTTTCGTTACTGATGTCCGGTGTTACATTTTGGGGTAACTCCTCTAATTCGAAAAGGGAATTTATTGCGCAGAACGGGTGGTTGGAGCAATATGTGACGTAAGCTCAGAAATCTCTTGCCCACCCCTGATTAGTAGTCTGAGAATTCTGACATTAGCCTTGCAATACGTATTTCCTTTAATACCTTTTGTTGCTAACAATATCAGAACATTCCCAAGAGTTAGCATCTCCTACTTATTTATTACCAGACAGCTTCCTGACCCGTGTACACAAACATGTGCAGTATTCTGTTGAAGACATTTTCAATCATCTGCCACTATAACTGAAACAGGTTAGTGGTAAACCACACAAATATAATTCTGACATAACCCGCGAGAACTTGCGCCTTTTAAAATTACGGGATCAGGCATGCGTATAATAGTTTGCTCACAGTCAAGAAACCGTTTCAAATTTACTTAATATGTGCAAATAAGCTTTTTAATAAGGAAACACTCATATCTGCTAATTAAAAATGACAAAATAACGATCGATTTAAAATTACTGTGAGCAAAATGCTCGTACCGTGAGTGCCCGCAGGTTAAGAGTTTCCAAGTGGTTCACTCTTTCAATTCTCTCAAAGAATGCATAGAAATATTTAATATAAAATGCTATTTCTGTATCACATTGTTATTTTATTCCGCTTAGGATTATTGATTATATAATATTGCTATACATACTGGTAAAATCAGTCTACTTCACAAAAAAGATTTTACAGAGTATTTTATAATAAAGTGACCGGTTTTGATCCTATGATAAGATCATCAAATGTTTCAAATGTTTGTATAGCTTATGGGACTTAACTACGGGGTCATCAGTCCCTAAACTTACAAACTACTTATCAACTAACTTATCCTAAGGACGGCACAAATATCCATGCCCGAGGGGGGAATCGAACCCCCGACCGTAGTGGGCTTGCAGACCGTGACTGGAGCGCCTCAGTCCCCTCGGCCACCGCAACCGGCGATAAGATCATCCTCAGACCGATTTGTCTCACGTCCATGCTGAGACAATGAGCGTGCGGCGACTGCGAACTAGACTGATATATTTAAATGAAATAAATTAACATAGTAAGATATATCCGCAATGTGGGACAAACATTGATGAACCCTACTTTTCTACATCAGCCCTGTTTTTTTCAGGATACGCATTAAAAAAAGGTTAATTGTTTTATCCACTCTCATGAACCACAGACATTGCCGAGGTGGGGTGGCTTGCGTGCCTCAACGATACAGATAGCCGTACCGTAGGTGCAACCATAGCGGAGGGGTATCTGTGGAAAGGCCAGAAAAACGTGTGGTTCCTGAAGAGGGGCAGCAGCCTTTTCAGTAGTTTCAGGGGCAACAGTCTGGATGATTGACTGAGCTGGCCTTGTAACATCAGCTAATGTGGCTTTGCCACACAGTTACTGCGAACGGCTGAAAGCAATGGGAAACTACAGCCGTTATTTTTCCCGAGGACATGCAGCTAAAAAGCTAATTGTTGTATGTAAATACTATGAATTTGTATAGATTTATTTGTGTATAAAAGTTGTAATGACATGATATAATTCTTAAAATGTTTTTGTTTGATTCCTTTCTGTTTCATGTACGATCGAGATGCAGCAATGAACAAGGGCAGCGTCGTCGCCACCCCAGCCAGCATTGCTGTATCTGGTTACTATCGACAAACAACCGAATCCGGCTGCGCCTTACATATTGCCGCACGTCGATCGTTTATAGAGAAAAAATAAAATGTTAATTCATTATTGTCTGCCGTTACGAGCTAACGTTTTATACGAGGATTGCTTTAGCTGATACATGTTGTATCAAACGGCAATAAAAGTCAATTTGTTATTTGGATGTCATTTTCAGTTTGTTATAAAGTTTTTTTTTTCTTGTGTGTATTACTATTGGAAGAAGATGATTTTGATTTATTGAAAGTATTGAAAGGATTACTGAATGGTTTATTAAATTTTAACATTGACTTATCTTCAGACGTGGCAAGCTCAAGAATGTTACCTATTAATACAAAACTTCAAGTTTAGCAGACTGTGAACTTCGATGAGAGAGTTTAAAAAGATCGATTATCGTTTACGGTGCCTGTGACTGATACTATAAGTGAATTAATAGTAACAGTTAAAACTTAGCTCTCCTGCACCGCTCGTATAAGGACCTTATATATTATTTTATTTTGTTGAAAGAATATTTAATTTTTTTAAATCCTGCTGGTGGAGCATGAATTTCGGATTGAAGTTAATAACATTCACGGTCACATTGACAGGTAATGTTGGTAGGTAACATAAAACTTCATGCCAATAGCTACCTAACAACTAACTGAAACTTTTCTTTTATTTATTTATTTATTCTTTCCTAATGATGTTAACTTATAACTTTTACTAAATTGTTCAAATGTTTGTAAAGTCTATGAGACTTAACTACGGGGGTCATAAGTCCCTAAACTTACAAACTACTTATGAACTGAAACTTCCTGGCAGATTAAAATTGCGTGCCGGAACCGGGACTCGAACCTGGGACCTTGGCCTTTCGCGGGCAACCGCACTACCGACTGTGCTATCCCGACACGACTCACGAAGCCGCCTCACAACTTTACTTCCGCCAGTACCTCGCCTCCTACTTTCCAAACTTCACAGAAGCTCTCCTGCAAACACGCAAGACTAGCACTCCTGGAAGAAAGGATATGGTGGACACATGGCTTAGCCACAGCCTAAGGGATGTTTCCAGAATGAAACTTCACTTATGAACTAGCTAATCCTAAGGACTGCACAAATATCCATGCCCGAGGGGGGATTCGAACCCCCGACCGTAGTGGCCGTGCAGACCGTGACTGGGGCGCCTCAGTACCCTCGGCCACCGCGGCCGGCTAACTTTTATTAAACTGATATGGATTAATATATGTGTGGTTTACCACTAACTTGTTTGAAATATAGTGGCAGATCATTGAAAATGTCTACAACGGAATACCGCACTTGTTTGTGTACGCGGGTAAGGGAGCTGTCTGTTAATAACTGAGTAGGAGATGCTAACTCTTGGGAATATGCTGACATTGTTAGCAACAAATGACATAAAAAGAAATACTTATTGCAACGCTAATGTCAGAATTTCCAGACTTATTTTCGCACGTACCCATCCCAACGCAGCGGGTACACGTGTTGCACAGCAGAGGTATAGAGGATGTCCTGAAATTTTGCAGATTTATGTGCCTTTTGAATAAAGGAAACGAATTTTCTGAACAAGTCTATGATCTTCATATTTTCAATAGGAATGAAAACCGTCCATATCGCAGAATTATGTTTATTAATTACGACGGTTCGGCATCTGGCATGATTAGATCTAAAAACCTCTGAACTTGCACAGTAAATCGTCTATAGTAAAATATCTACGTAGTAGGTAGTTGACGTCCCTACTAGGCAGATAATTTATTATTGACGCTGAATTTTACTGTGTAAGTTTGGAGGTTTTTTAAATCTGATAATGGCAGATGCCGAAACGCCGTAATCAATAAATATAATTGTGGCGATCTAGACGGGTTTTGTTCTTATTGGAATATAGGTGCCATAGATCAAAGACCTAACAACATTACAATTAGCCGGATTTACGGCGCATAGTTTCAAAGCGATCAACGGAGAATGCAATAAGTCGTAACAGCTGTCACCTTCTAAGAACAGTCACAATAACCTCATCCCCTATCGGTTCACTGAATATGGATTTTCTAAAAGAGAGAGAATAAAAGCAGTCTAGATGATGGCAAGCACTGCGATGCTTTTCTTTGCTGCTAAATTCGAGGATTCATGAAGGGACTTCGGCGCACATAAGCAGCCACAGGAAGACCCTTCTGCTACTAATAGAACTATTCTGAGTTCAGATACTGTGGAGAGGCTATTGGCTGTGACCAATCGATCGCATCCTAGCCAGAGCGCTCAGTGCGTCTTTGGCGGGCAATTGAGTTTGTCTGCCAAATTTGCTCACTTGATTAGTTTGGTGATAGCTCTTTCCCTCAATGACTATTTGTACTAGACACACACCCGTCCCTCCTTCACCGCCCTTTCACTCTTGCACTTTCACACCCACACTTTCACACCCACAAAGACGAAGGAGGGAAGGAGAGGGGAGGGTGTGACATGATAACTGTACATTAATAAGTACAATCTTCTTCTCGGTGTTCGAAGAAAATAAATGTGATATGTACATCTTGCATAACAGACTAATGGGAAAAATTATACACCTCGAAATCTGACGTTAAATTTGATCTGATGACGGCAGATGCCACCTGGTGGATTGTAGATTCCCTGATATTGGACCGTATGAATAAGAAAGAGCACATGCTCCAGAGAGGAATCTCGGAACAGAGCAAAAGAACGTTCTCTGAGTAAGTTCTCAATTTTGTATGAATAAATACTTCGAAGCATCGAAGCATATGCTCTGAGCAGGAAGGTAATTCTCGCTAGTTCCCCTCCTTCTTAAGTTTTTTCGTGTATCAATTCCAGCACAGAACAGCTGTTCAATCGTATATTACTTTAAGCTAGCCCAATCAGGCAAATTGTTCATTATACAAATGGAGTAAGCACTACATGATCAGGAAGACGTATACTATGTTTAGATATTAGTTTCTGTGCAGCAGCAGATTGTTTAGACTAAATATGCTCTGACGATGTTACAAACCCTTCGTCATGCGAGAAACTATTTTTGTTCTTAAAGTTGGGTTAGTATAATTTGCGAACGAAATTTTAGGAATGCATCACATTTTCATCTGTTTCAACGTGGAACTCTGTCAGCGCTTTCTACCACGAAATATATTTTGTTCAATATGACACCCAATGTTCTGCTCACAAGATATTGCCTATGCGATTTTAAGAGACTGCTATGTATGTAATTAATAAGTTATTTATTTTCCTGTAGTTTCTCCTTACTTCTAACATAACAGAAGTTACGATTACGAAGTCAGGAAACGTAGCTTAAATAGGTCAACCGGTTTGGGTAGAAATAACAAGAGCAGTACAAAAACACAATACTTTATTACCCCATATTGCAGCAATATTTATTTTGAAATATTGCTGGAAATTGGAAATTGGAAAATACGTCATTAGCCGTCATTAAAAACCCTATTTAAGAACATACAATATTATTTTGCCAAGTAGCTACTGAAAATTATACATATGCACTCAAACAAACGGGTAAAACACGCAGCTGAATTAACTTTTAATTCATTTCTATGTTGGTGATGAAAAAAGTGCTTTGACATCACTCTCGTCACTGTATAAATAGCTTGATGTGTCACACTTATGATTTTTGTGAAGGACGCCACTCTTCGGCAAATTGTTTTTGTTTGCATGATATTTTTAGTTCGTATTTTACTCGTTCAGACTACGTATAAAGGAATTTGTTTTCCTTCTAAGCAACAATGTTGTTTTTATTTTGAACTACAGTAAATCGGACCTTAATAGAAGTTTCTCAGCACGAGGTGTGCTAGAGACCTCACTTCAGAAAACGTATGATTTCCCCGTTTTTGAGAAATTTCTCTAGTTTTATTCATACGAAATCGGAAAATGTTCCCTGCTGTGAGCCACTTCCCCCACCCTTTTACTCATGCTGAGAATACACTCGCATTATTCATGCGAACCTGAGAATCTTCTCTGGAATCCAGAGTATAGATACTCTGTGTTATTGATTCGGTCCAATGTATCACCATCGCCTGCCGACAGATAGAGTAGTAGCATAGCTGACAAAGCGCCATGGCATATACTGTTTAATAGGGCATGTTTACCACTATCAGGTCTCTATCAACGTGTGAATCAAGCAGGCGCCTACAAAGGAGACGCAGTCGTTGCTTCCTACAGAAAAATTGACGAATTTGAAACGAGTCAAATCGATTGTTTCCAAACCGCCGGATGGCCATTTCGGAAAATGGGCACAAAATTTGTACGTGGTGCGTCATTTGTGCAGCGATTGTGGTACAAGTGCTCACACCCGCAGAGGACGTTCTGGACTCCATGTAGCAGAGACATCCGCCAAGGCCATCGTATTGTAAGGGCATAAGTAGCAGACTGAGAAGTTGCCACAGAGCTGAAAAGACCATGTATCAACTTGAAATCTTGACAACCAGTTACTAGCAATGGAACTAAAGGTACATAACCCTCTTCACAGTTTTCCACTCACGCCAAAACATTAATTGCATGGCTGTAATGACACCGTCAGAGGATGACTTGGAACTTGGGACAGCGGGCCGTGGCCTTCAGCGGTGACAATCGATTATGCCTGCACGCAGGTGATGGTAGGATGCTCGTACGTCGTAGACTCTAGAAATGCTGTGTCGTAGAGTGCATTCCTGCAAGACACTCTGGATATCCTCGGCATTCCTTGTAGTTACGTACTTCGGTGTGTCTGGATAGAACGCTGACTAGTCTTCGGTAAATGCAGATTATTGTAAACCTCGTACCTTTGGAATTTTGCCAAAGGTAATGTATTGTTAGACCAGCATGATGCTCGCCCTAACTCTGTGATTAAAGCTCAACGGGCTCCACAATACGTGCACCAACGGGCCTGGCCAGCGTAATCTCTGGACGTGTTTCCAGTCTAACAATAACTAACACGTGTCATTTGTCAGCTCACAACTACATGAACGGATCGCGTGGGCGTGGACTTAAGTATCCTAATAATATGTTGGCCATATTTATGACGGAATAGATTACTGAACCAGCGCCTGAAGGAAGGAAAAAAGCAAAGGATTTAATGTCCCGTTGAGAGCTTGGTCATTAGAGACAGATCTGACGATCGTAGTTGTGGGTAAGGATGGGGAAGGAAATCAGCCGTACCCTTTGAATGGAACCATCCCGGCATTTGCCAGGAATTATAATAATTTCGTGTGGCTCAGTGGCCTAGTGCATGTCTTTCGTTTCGATGCCACTTTGACGACTTGCTTGTCCCTAACCCATCCATTTAACTGGGGAAAGGGGACCTACACTTTAACGCGGAATCAGAACCAGGTGTCGTTTCCGGCGACTCCTCACATCGTTGAGAGGTGAAGGCTGGGATAAAAAGCGGACTGAAAAAATCCGATATGCAACCGGAATTCGAACCCTCGACCCTTCCGTTTCCAGTCAAGCGCCTTATTTCGAAACCAGCGATCAAGTGGTTTCCCTGAGTGATTTAGGGAAATAACCGGAAACCTAATGCTGGTTAGCCGAAGCTGAAATTGAAAAATCATCTTCCCAAATGCAATTCCAGTGTATTCAAAATCATCTTCCCGAATGCAATTCCAGTGTATTCAAAATGTTCAAATGTTTGTACAGATTATGGGACTTAACTACTGGGTCATCAGTCCCTAAACATACAAACTACTTATGAACTACTTACGAACTAGGACGGCACAAATATCCATACCCGAGGGGGGATTCGAACCCCCGACCATAGTGGACGTGCAGACCGTGACTGAAGCGCCTCAGTGACCTCGGCCACCGCGGCGGGCTCCAGTGTATTACCAATGCTCCACCTCGCTCGGTACCAGCGCCTGAATTGCCACCAGTTGAGCCTACACGGCGTCGTATTTTGGCAAACAGGGGAAACCTGAAATTAATAACGTAATATTGGTGGAGGAACGTGTTAACAGTTTGGGTTGAGAGTCAGTGGTTGAAAAAATATTCTAAAATATTGGCGCAAGAGGCCAAGTTACCCGACTGCCTGTGTTGAGCAACGGATAGCATCACCGACTGCGCTGCTGAAGATCGCCGGTTCAAACCCGTCCACCGGCAACATGTTTCTTATGTTACCTGTTCTTCTAATTTCTGTCGCATCCTGTCCGTGTATAAATAACAGAGCATTCTGCCCGAGAGGCAGTCAGTGATGCATGTATGTTTCAGTTCGCACAAACCTGCTTTCAGTATATGTGCTATGTTCAGTTGACAACCAAGCCTTCGAAGTCAAGCCTGCTTCCATTTTAACGCGGCAATATAATCGAACAAAAAGTAGGCATTAATTAATAAGTACCAAATCTTAAAACTTTTAAACACACAAATCAATGGTGCACTGAAAAGGTTAATTTTCAAAGAAATAAAAACTAAGTGCACCAAATTTAATTTTATTTTTATTTTTATTTTTATATTTTTTATTTTATTTATTTATTTATTTTACACTCAATGAGTGTATAGAAATATTGAGAGGTGGAGGACTTCTTGGGGTTCTCTAACCACCAACAAGGATATTACAACAAATTGAAATACACGTACTAAACATAATCAAATGTTCAAATGTTTGTTAAGCTTAAGGGACTAAACTACGGGGTCATCAGTCCCTAAAGTTACAAAATACTTATGAACTACCTAAAACTAAGGACGGCACAAATATCCATACCCGAGGGGGGATTCGAACCCCCGACCGTAGTGGCCGTGCAGACCGTGACTGAAGCGCCTCAGTTCCCTCGGCCACCGCGGCCGGCTAAATATAATCATATATCACTATATGAAGTAGGGGTTTATAAATTTACACGCATAAACAAGTAACTAAAGTAATTTATCAAGGGTAACAATCAATATAAAAAATGTTCAAATGTTTGTATAGTCTATGGGTCATAAGTACGGGTCATCAGTCCCTAAACTTACAAACTACTTATCAACTACCTTATACTAAGGACGGCACAAATATCCATGCCCGAGGGGGGATTCGAACCCCCGACCGTAGTGGCCGTGCAGACCGTGACTGGAGTGCCTCAGTCCCCTCGGCCACCGCGGCCGGCCAATCAATATAATTTATCCGTCCCCTGTGGTGCGAGTTAGTCAGCAATAAATAATTCTGCTGTTGTTGATATAGACGAGTGATACTGGTAGATAGGCTCAACATGTAAACTCTCAGAACTCTTTTACGGTTCCGTGAGGACAGAAAATACGGATAGGAGTACGAGCAGGCAGAAAGCAAGCCATACTACTACAAGGGTTAACATGGGAAAACATTGTTTTTGGAACTAGTCAATAATGGAAACGGACCGTCCGCCTCTCGGAGCATCAAAATGTTCGCCAGCGGCGACGCAAGACGCCGGGGCCGGCGCGCTAAGGAATCAGGAAAGGACACCGCAGAGATGGGCAGGTAGCGCGGAACACCTGATTAATGGTGCATCAGCATGGATAACAAACAAGTATTAGCCAGGTAACAAATAAAACGAAAGATATCACCACAGTCCCTTCAACAACTAACAATATTAGCCGCGGCGGAGTGGCTAAGCTCATTGAAGCGCTATGCTCCGATGCGGGAGGCCGCTCCCCGTCGGGGGTTCAAGGTTCAAATACCCCCTTGGTCATTTATGTTTGTGCTGTCCTAGTACAAATTAGTTCATAAGTAGTTTGTAACTTTTGGGACTGATGATGCTGCAGTTAAGTTCCTTAAGCTTCACAAACATTTGAACATTTTAACAGTATTATTAGGTAAAAATGTTTTAATAACCTTAAACAGGCAGGCTTAACGCCCATTAAGACAATAAAATAACCGGTTTCTTGCATAACAGAAAAACAAAGATATAGAGAAAGCCAGTTTTAAAAGGACACACACAGTGGTGGACAAAAGTCACACGCGTATGAATGGACAACTGTGACTAATGCATATACGAAATGTGTATCTGCAAATTTGCCGTAATGCAGAGAATATTTGAGAAGACGTCGACTATGCGAAAGTCGCCATACCCTCTACGTGGAACGATTGGTTTTGTGTTACAAAGGTTCGAATTGTTCGAATGTTTGTTACGCTACATCTACATCTACATACATACTCCGCGATTCAGCTTAAGGTGCGTGGCGGAGGGTACACTGTACCACTACTATGCATTTCCTTTCCTATTCCACTCCCAAATTGAACGAGGAAATAGAGAATGCCGATATGCCTCCGTACGAGCCCTAATTTCTGTTATCTTGTTGTTGTTGTTGTTGTTATTTGGATGTTTAAGGGGGACAAAACTACAATGGTCATCAGTCCCCCATTCCATTACAGAATGTCAAAAATAAAAGTGCGAACGTCAAATGAATTCGCCCAGAGATTAAGTTTGCGAAGTGGGATGGAAATCCCACTGGGTCTATAAAACATCAACAAAACGGAGAAGAAACTAAAAGAAAAGGGGGCGAACACACAAAGACACCTTACTACAAAGAGGCCGAAGGCAGTGGTTGACCGACCATAGGAATAAAAAAGGAAAAGTCAACCACTCGGCAGTGCAAGGAAAAGACCAGTCATAGAGACTGATAAAAACCTCCTGCTCGAATAAAACTTAAAACTGAATTCGCTGCGGAAGCATCGTCACGTAAAATATCTGATAAAACGCCAGGAATGTTAAAACGACGCCGCAAGGCGGCTAAAAACGGGCAGTCCACTAGGATGTGAACTATTGTCAAGTGGGAGCCACAACGACACTGTGGCGGGGCCTCACCTCGAAGGAGATGTCCGTGGGTGAGCCACGAATGGCCAATACGGAGTCGACACAGCACCACGGAGTCCCGGCGAGAGGCCAGCACGGAAGAACGCCACGCGGTGGTGGTCTCCTTGATTAGCCGAAGCTTGTTGGGTGTGCCCAGGTTATGCCACTCGGCATCCCAACGCTGATGTACGCGATGGCGCAACAACGAACGGAGATCAGACGCCAGGAGGCCGATGTCCAAAATGGACGCACTGACTGCCTGCCTGGCAAGTCTGTCAACACGTTCATTGCCCGGGATGCCGACATGACCCGGAGACCAGACGAACACCACCGATTGCCCGGACTCTCCAATGGCACAGAGCGTCTCCTGTATGGCCAACACCAGAGGAGACCGCGGGTAACAGTGCTCCAGAGCTCGGAGGCTGCTCAGAGAGTTGCTGCAAACAACAAAAGACCCGCCTGAGCAAGACCGGATATGCATGAGAGCTCTGTGAATGGCCACCAGCTCTGCAGTGTAAACACTGCAGCCATTCGGCAGGGAGTGCTGTTCCACATGGTCACCATGAGTATAGGCATATCCCACACAGCCATCAACCATGGAACCATCTGTGTAGATCAGGTCATATCCACGGAATTCCGCTATGACAGCAGAGAACTGACGGTGGAGCGCCTCCAGTGGAACTGAGTCTTTGGACCCCTGGGCCAAGTCCAGCCGAGTAGACGGCCTTGGCAAACACCACGGAGGTGTACGGGCACGGACCCGATAGGAAGTTGGAAGGGGAGAAGACTCAAGCTCCCGCAGGAGGGACTGAACCCGATAGGCAATAGTATGACTTGATCTGGGGCGTCGCTGATGGGGACGGACTACCACATCAGGAAAGAGGAGACGATGGTTTGGGTGGCCTGGGGAGCAATACACATGGGCTGCGTAAGCCGCAAGTAGGTGTTGGCGGCGGATCTCCAAGGGTGGAACCCCAGCCTCTACTAGTAAGCTGTTCATTGGGCTGGTGCGGAAGGCACCCGTCGCGATGCGAACCCCACAGTTGTGAATGGGGTCCAGTAGGTGCAGTGCCGAAGGTGCTGCAGACCCATAGGCTATGCACCCAAAATCGAGACGGGACTGCACCAGCGCCGTGTAAAGCCGCAACAGTGTGGAGCGGTCTGCACCACAGGTCGTATGACCCAAGTGTCTGAGAAGGTTGAGATGGCGCCAGCACTTCCGTTTCAGCTGACGAATGTGGGGGAGCCAGGTCAGCTGGGCGTCAAAGACCAGTCCTAAAAAACGGTGAGTTTCCACTACAGTAAGTAGTTCGTCATTAAGATAAAATTCAGGGTGTGGGTGGACGGTCCGACGCCGACAGAAGTCCATCACTCTGGTCTTGGAGGCAGAAAACTGAAAGCCATGGGTAAGCGCCCAGTCCTGCGCCTTCCGAATAGCACCTTGCAACCTGCGCTCGGCAACCTGGGTGCTGGAGGAACTAAAAGAGAGACAAAAGTCGTCAGCATAAAGAGAGGGCGACACCGACGACCCAACCGCTGTAGCTAAACCGTTGATGGCGATTAAAAATAAGGGAACGCTTAAAACGGAACCCTGAGGAACCCCATTTTCCTGGATATGAGAGGAGCTCAGAGAAGCACAAATCTGAACACGAAAGTTACGGACGGCTAAAAAATTCTGAATAAAAATCGGTAGGGAGCCCCGGAGGCCCCAGTCATGTAAAGTATTGAGGATGTGTCGTCGCCAGGTTGTATCGTATGCTTTGTGCATATCGAAGAAGACGGCAACAAGGTGTTGGCGCCGGGAAAAGGCTGTGCGGATTGCAGACTCGAGGTACACCAGATTATCGGTGGTAGACCGACCCTGGCGAAAACCGCCCTGGCATGGAGCCAATAATCCCCGAGTCTCAAGAATCCAACACAACCGCCGACTGACCATCCGCTCCAACAGTTTGCATGGAACGTTAGTCAGGTTAATGGGCCGATAGCTATCCAAGTTCAGAGGATGTTTGTCGGGCTTAAGCACTGGGATGATGATACTCTCCCGCCACTGTGACGGGAAAACACCATCACACCAAATGCGGTTATAGACCGCAAGGAGGTTACGCCGACTATCTGCTGAGAGATGTTTCAGCATTTGACTATGGATGCTATCAGGCCCTGGCGCCGTGTCTGGACATTGTTGAAGAGCACTGAGGAGCTCCCACTCAGTAAAGGGAGTGATGTAAGATTCAGTGCGACGGGTACGAAAGGAGAGGGGCTGGCGTTCCATCCTCTCCTTCAATGTACGGAAGGCCGGTGGATAGTGTACAGAGGCAAAGGCGTGGGCATAGTGCTCAGCAAACATGTCTGCAATAGTGGCCGGGTCCGTACAAACGACCCCATTTGAGGAGATCGCAGGGATTCCCACTGGTGTCCGTAATCCCTGTAGCCGCCTGATTTTACTCCAGACCTGCGAGGCTGAGGTGCCTGTCCCTATAGTGGAAACGTACCTCTCCCAGCACTCCTGTTTCCGTCTTCTTATTAACTGGCGAGCACGAGCGCGAAGCCGTTTAAAATCAATGAGATGCTCCTGAGAGGGGTGACGCTTATAGCGCTGTAAGGCCCGCCTACGATCTCTAATAGCCTCAGCTATTTCCGACGACCACCACGGCACTGCCTTACGCCGTGGGCACCCTGTGTAGCATGGAATTGCAGCTTTTGCAGCAGAAACAATTGTGTGAGTACGCCCTCAACCACCACATCGATGGAATCGAGTGGGGGAGGTTGAACAATAGCAGTGGACGTGTAATCTTCCCAGTTAGCCCTGCCTAAAGCCCACCTGGGGGGGCGTTCTGGGGACTGACGTTGTGGGAGTGACAGAAAAAGCGGAAAATGGTCACTGCCACACAGATCGTCGTGGGCTCTCCAGTGGACAGATGGTGGAAGGCTGTGGCTGCAGATCGATAAATCAATGGCCGAGAACGTGCCATGTGCCACACTAAAGTGTGTGGGGGCACCAGTATTTAATAGGCAGAGGTCGAGTTGAGAAAATAAAGACTCGACTACTCTGCCTCGGCCAGAAAGCGAAGTACTACCCCACAACGGGTTATGGGCATTGAAGTCGCCCAATAAGAAGAAAGGCGGGGGTAGTTGCGATATAAGTGCAGCCAAAACATTCAAATAAATATCACCATCTGGAGGGAGATAAAGGCTGCAGACGGTAAACTCTTGTGTTGTCCTTACCCTGACAGCCACTGCTTCTAGTGGTATACGAAGGGGCACAGGTTCACTATGAACAGAGGTAAGGACATACACACATACACCACCTGAGACCCTGTTATATGAGCTACGGTTACAGTAATATCCCCTGTAGCCACGAAGGGCTGGGGTCCGCATTGCTGGAAACCATGTTTCCTGTAAGGCAATGCAGAAGGCAGGTGTTGTGCTTAAAAGGTGTCGTAGCTCAGCCAGGTGGGGGAAGAAACCGCCGCAGTTCCACTGGAGGATAATGCTGTCTGATAACTGGGAAGACATGGAGATTACAAATCAGCGTCACTCAAATCCGCTGTCTGCCTTTGTTCTGGCTCAGTATCCATAATTTCTGTGATGTCCCCGACGGCGAGGTCGTCTGGGGACGCTAGAATTTCCACCTCGTCCCCAGAGGTCGAGGTGGAGTGGTGAGGTGGCTCAGGAGCCACCGTGGTATCCTTCACGTCGTTTTCAACCTTTTTCCTCCGGTCCTTCTTGCCCCTCTGGGGCTTCGCCGGCAGGGCTGGCTTCTCAGACTCAGCCTCAGGGACTGAGGAGGAGCATGAGGCCCTGCGTCCAGCAGCCTTCAGTTTTGCCTGCTGCTGGCGTGTGTCAGAAGTGACACGGGCGGAACCCTCGGAAGGGAGTGTCCCAAGGGACCCCTTCCGAACGAGGGGTGCCGGAGTGGGTTGTTGTGTCTCCGGCAGAAGGGTGGAGGTTGCTCCCGAGGCAGTTACCTGGGGAGCAGAAGAAGGAAGGGGGCCCCCAACCACCTTGGGGGCAGATGTAGGTTTGCGGCCCTGGGGGCCTACAGAAAAAGAATGAGCAGACAAGATGGGTGTCGCCACAGATGATGAAGATGATGCAATTGCCGCAAAAGACGTTGTCATGGCCACTGGGTGTAAGCGCTCAAATTTCTTTTTTGCCTCAGCATAGGTCAACCGGTCCAAGGTCTTATATTCGATGATTTTCCTTTCTTTCCGGAGCACAGGGCATTGTGATGAGCAGGGAGGATGCTCCTGGCCACAGTTCACACAGATGGGCGGCGGAGTACATGGGGCGTCCGGGTGGGCTGGACGTCCACAATCCCGGCAAGTGGCGCTGGAAGGGCAACGGGACGACATATGCCCAAACTTCCAGCACTGGAAGCATCTCATAGGAGGAGGGATGTAGGGTTTGACATCAACCCGGTAGCACATCACCTTCACCTTCTCTGGCAGTGTATCGCCTTCAAAGGCTATGATGAAGGCACCGGTGGCAACCCTATTATCTTTTGACCCACGATGGATGCGCCGGACGAAGTGAACACCTCGCCGCTCGAGGTTGGCGCGCAGCTCCTCATCGGATTGTAAGAGGAGATCCCGGTGAAAAATAATACCCTGGACCAGATTGAGGGACCTATGTGGCGCAATGTTGACCGTGATGTCTCCCAGCTTATCGCAGGCAAGCAATGCCCGCGACTGGGCAGGGGATGCGGTGTGAATCAACACAGAGCCATTGCGATCTTGGAGAGGGACTCCACATCTCCAAACTTCTCCTCCAGATGGTCTACGAAGAACTGAGGCTTTACGGTCGTAAATGATTCCCCATCAACCCTTGTACAGACTAAATATCGAGGCGAATAAGGCTCATTGATGGTAGTAGCCCTGCGTTCCTCCCAGGGCGTGGCCAAGGAAGGGAACGACTTGGGGTCATATGAAGAGGCATAAAACTTACCACGCTTAGAGACGGTGGTTATACGTCCACCAACGGTTTCTTTTGCTCGTTTCATGTTGTTCCCACGAGCAGCTAGGGATCTAAAGGTCCACCCAGGCAGAGCCCCGCTTGCCTGGGTAAGCCTTATACAACTGAGGTGCGGCAGGTTCCCCAGAGGTTGCTCGCTAACGACTGTTCAACCTCAACAGCCATTCATCTCCTCGGCACGTAGCACACCTTGAGATTGAGTTTTTTTTTATAGAGGTTTGTACCGTCCTCGCGACCCGGGCGATGAAGCCAAGATCCCCGGGCTCTGAAACGTACAACGTTCCACCGTCGCGCCGAACGATGGTCGTTGAAGCACGCACAGAGCTTACGGTGTAGCGGACTGTTGGCGCGACACAGCCCACAGCTCAGGACCCCGGGTTCGCCAAGCCCGTACTCAGCAAATTAATGCTGAGCCCCTGAGGGGCTGTTATCTTGTCTTTGTGATCTTTACGGGAAATGTAAGTAGGCGGCAGCAAGATCGTACTACACTCAGCTTCAAATTCCGGCCCTCCAAAATTTACTCAACAGAAATTCACGAAAAGAACGTCGTCTTTCCTCCAGCGATCCCCAATTGAGTTGCCGGAGCATTTCCGTGACACTCGCGTATTGGTCGAACCTACCGGAAACAAATCTAGCTACTCGCCACTGAACCGCCTCTGTATCTTTCTTTAAACTGATCTGCTGCCGGTCCCAAACACTTGAGCAATACTCAAGACGTGGTCGTACAAGCGTTTTATACGCGGTCTCCTTTACAGGCGAAGTACATCTTCCCAAAATTCTCCCACTAAACCGAAGTCGGCTGTCCGCCTTACTCACAACTGTCCTTACTCGTTCGTTACATTTCATATCGCTCTGCAATGTTACGCCTCGATATTTGAACGACGCGACAGCATCAAGAATCTCAGAACTAATGCTGTATTCGAACATTATAGGATTGTTTTTCCAACTCATGTGCATCAAAAATGTTCAAATGTTTGTTAAGCTTATGGAACTTAACTACGGGGTCATCAGTCCCTAAACTTACAAACTACTTATGAACTACTTACAAACTAGGACGGTACAAATATCCATGCCCGAGGGGGGATTCGAACCCCCGACCGTAGTGGCCGTGTAGACCGTGACTGGGGCGCCTCAGTCCCCTCGGCCACCGCGGCCGGCATGCGCATCACCTTACATTTTTCTGCATTGAGAGGTAGCTGCCATTCTTCCCACCAACTAGAAATTTTGTCTAAGTCATCCTGTATGCTATTACAGTCAGTTAAAGACGACACCCTCCCATACACCACAGCATTATCAGAAAACAACCGCAAATTACAACTTACTCTGTCCATCAGATCATTTATATAGATAGAATGTAATAGCGGTCCTATCACACTCCCCTGGGGCACGCCTGACGATACACTCGTCTCACTCGCCGTCGACAACAACGTACTGCGTTCTATTACTTAGGAAGTCTTCCAGCCAGTTACAAATCTGTGAACCTATTCCTATTTTCGTTAGCAGTCTGCAGCGTGGCACCGCGTCTAAATCCTTTTTGAAGTCGAGAAAAACACAATCCGCCTGTTGCCCTTCATCCATAGCTCGCAAGATGCCATGTGAGAAAAGGGCAAGCTGAGTTTCACATGATGTTTCCTAAACCCGTGCTGATTCATGGAAAGAAGCTTTTCCGTTTCAAGGAAATTTACTATATTCGAACTGAGAATATGCTCCAAAATTCTACATGAAACTGATGTCAACGATATTGGCCTGTAATTGTGTGGGTCAGTTACTTTCCTTTCTTATGAACGAGAGTCACCCACGCTTTTTTTCAGTCACTATGAATTCTCCGCTGAATTAAAGATTCGCGATAAATGCAAGCTAAGTAGGGGCCAATGCCGCAGAATAGTCTTTGTAATACTGAACTGGTATTCCATCCGGACTAGCAGACGTTTTCGTATTTAGCTCTCTCAGCTGCTTCTCTACACTGGAAATACCTATTGCTATGTCCCCCATTTCGGAATTAGCACGTTGATCAAATGATGGTACATTTGTGCTGTCCTCCTGCGTGAAAGATTTCTTAAAGGTTAAATTTAGAGCTTCAGTTTTCCGTTTGCTTTCTTCTATTACCGCCCCGGAATGATTAACTAGTGACTGGACATTGGGCTTTGACCCGCTTATCGATTTTACATAAGACCAGAATTTTTTCGGGTTCTCTGAAATATATTTTGCTAAGGCATGGCTGTGATATTTATTGTATGCTTCGCTCATCGATCTTTTTATAGACGCACGAATCTCTACTAACTTTTGTCTGTCATCATTTGCGTGTTCTTTTTTGAATCGAGAGTGCAACAGTCTTTGCTTTCCAAGTAGCTTTCTAACATTATTATTATACCACGGTGGATCTTTTCCATCCTTAATCGTCTTTACTGGCACATATTTCTCTAACCATTTATTTACAATGCACTTTAATTTAGTCCACAATTCCTCTACATCCACAGTCCCGGGACTTAAATGCTGGGTGATCAGTCCCTAAACTTACAAACTACTTATGTACTACCTTACACTAAAGACGTCACAACACCTATGGCCGAGGGGGGGGGGGGCGTATTCGCAACCCCGACCGTTGCGGCCGTGCAGACTATGGCTAACGCGCTGCAGGCCGCTCGGCCACTGCGGCCATCTTATGTGATACCATAGAAGGCGTGTTTTTTTACATGGGACAAAAGTAAGCAGACGCTTTCCCGTTTGACAAGGTAACCGCAGTCTGAAAGTGCAACTCGGTGGCAGCAAGCAGTCAGCGTAGGCCAGTCATCTCTCTCGTCCTACAGAAAAGCACACGTTTCATCGAAAACGAGCAATGTAGCGTATTGCCCCGTAAAGGTAGGGAGACGACAGTCGAAGGGAAGGCATATTGTGCGGCTGCATCGTCAGAAAAAATCATATGCAGAAATAGGCAATGTCGTCCACGACAGGAGCGTCCTCAGAAACTCACTAATAGAGACAAGAGGAAGACAGTTGGAATTATGTAAGAAGACCCGAGGACTATGGTCCCTGCTATAGCGCCAGAACTGGCAGAAGTCGTTGGTACCGAAGTTAGTGTTATAAGATTGCGCAGAACCCGAACAGTGCTGGGTACAATGCCAGTAAGCTAAGGCGCAAACCGTTCGTCAGTTAGTGCAACGCAAAACAGCAGATGGTTTTTGCAGAAGAATTCGTCGACAAGGATGTTACCTTCTGTCACAAGACTCTGTGGAGTGACGAATGCAGATTTACTTTGAGCCACGTGGATGGCCGCAGTTTAGTGTGGCCTCATTCAAACATAGTGCGGGAACCCAGAAACATGCAAGCAAGCATCAAATGTGGAGTCGGCAGTGTGATGGTGTGGGCACGCATGTCTTCCTGAGGTGTTGGCGAACTTCAATTTATTGAAGGCACCAGGGACAAATTTTTGTATCCAGATTTACTCAAGCAAAACGTGAAGAAAAGTGCAAAGAAGTTGGCTCTTGCAGATGATTTTTATTCGCAAGTCAATGTTCCCAATCATACTGCGGAAACTGTTAAACTGTGGCTACTATACAACACGCCTCATCGCCTCGTTACCCCACCACAGTCAGCGGATCTCAGTCTTATCGAAAACATCTGGAATGGATTGAAAACGAAACTACAAAAACTACATGTGCGCAGTTTGACGCATTTGCGTGCATATATAGAAGAAGAATGGGTGAACATCAGTGCGGGTATAACAAAAAAGTCTGTTCACTCCATGGCACAAAGACTGAGGGCTGTAATGCAGAGAAAGGTAGCATTACCAAATACTGACTGCTGAGTGTCTGAGTACTTTTGCCCATTGTATATTTCTTTTTTCTTTCTTACCAAAGACGTGTTTTGTTTCTTGCTGTTCCGCGTATGTTGAGGTTGACATATGTATTACACATTTATAAAGAATAAATTTGAGAAATGAAATAGTGAAGGTAGCAGAGGGCAAAATAGGTAGGAAGACAAGACCTACAAAAAATCCTTGGATATCACAGGAGATACTAAATTTAATCGATGAAAGGAGAAAATATAAAATTGCAGTAAATGAAACAGGCAAAATGGAGTACAGACGACTAAGAAATGAGATTGACAGGAAGTGCAAAATGGCTAAGCAGGAGTGGCTAGAAGGCAAATGCAAGGTTGTACAAGAATATATAAATAGGGGGAAAATAGATACAGCCTACAGGAAAATAAAAGAAACATTTGGAGATAGGAAAAACAGCTCTATGAATATCAAGGACATTGATGGAAAACCAGTTCTCAGCAAAGAAGGGAAAGCTGAAAGGTGGAAAGAGTATATAGAGGGGCTCTACAAAGGAAATGAACTTCGAGACAATATTGTAGGAAGAGAAGAGGATGTAGATGAAGATGAAATAGGAGACACTGTACTGAGAGAAGAATTTGACAGATCCCTGAAAGACTTAAGTCGAAACAAGGCCCCTGGAATAGATGATATTCCCTCAGAGCTACTGAAGTCTCTGGGAGAACCAGCCATGAGAAACCTGTTTCACCTGGTGTGTAAGATGTATGACCATGTATCACCATTCCAAAGAAAGCAGGTGCAGACAGGTGTGAAAACTACAGAACCATCAGTTTAATAAGTCATGGTTGCAAAATATTAACACGAATTATATACATAAGGATGGAAAAACTGGTAGAAGCCGACCTCGGGGAAGATCAGTTTGGGTTCAGGAGAAATGTAGGAACTCGGGAGGCAATACTCACTTTACGGCATATCCTAGAAGATAGATTAAGAAAAGGCAAACCTACATTTCTAGCTTTTGTAAATTTGGAGAAGGCTTTTGACAATGTTGATTGGAATAAACTCTTTCAAGTTCTGAAGCAAGCAGGAGTAAATTATAGGGAGCGTAAGGTTATTTACAACTTGTACAAAAACCAGACTGCGGTTGTCAGAGTTGAAGAGCATGAAAGGGATGCAGTGATTGGGAAGGGAGTAAGACAGGGTTGTAGCCTTTCTCCGATGGTATTCAATTTGTACATTGAGCAAGCTATAAAGGAAAGCAAGGAGAAATTTGGAGAAGGAATTAAAGTTCAGGGAGAAGAATTAAAAACATTGCGTTTTGCCGACGACATAGTAATTATATCAGATACAGCAAAGGACCTGGAAGAGCAATTGAACGGAATGGACAGTGTTCTGAAAGGTGAATATAAGATGAACATTAACAAGAGAAAAACTAGGGTAATGGAGTGCAGTGTAAGAAAATCAGGTGATGTTGAAGGTATTAGATTGGGAAACGAAGCAATAAAGGAGGTAGATGAGTTTTGTTACTTGGGCAGTAAAATAACAAATGATGGTCGCAGTACAGAGGATATAAAATGCAGAATGGCAATGGGTAGAAAAGCGTTTTTGAAAAAGAGAAATTTGTTAACATCAAATATTGATTTAAGCCTAAGGAAGTCCTTTCTGAAGGCATTTGTATGGAGTGTTGCCTTGTATGGGAGTGAGACATGGACGATAAACAGTGCGGACAGGAAGAGGTTTGAGACTTTTGAAATATGGTGCTACAGAAGAATGCTGAAGATTAGGTGGGTGGATCGCGTAACTAATGAGGAGGTACTGAACAGGATTGGGAAAAAAAGAAATTTCTGGCGTACCTTGACTAAGAAGGGATAGATTGGTAGGACACATTCTTAGACATCAAGGAATTGTGAATTTAGCATTAGAGGGAAGTGTGTGGGGTAAAAATCGCAGAGGAAGACCAAGAGATGGATACAGTAAGCAGATTCAGATAGATGTAGGTTGCCGTTCTTATGTGGAGATGAAGAGGCTTGCTCAGGATAGGATATTGTGGAGAGCTGCATCAAACCAGTCTCCGGACTGAAGACCACAACAACAACAAAGAATATAATTAAGGGTGACTTCTCTGATTACTCCCAGTGTCTGAATATTTTTTCCGCCTCTGTAAGTAAAACTTAATCGCTAAAAGACCCAAAGAGGAAGCATGAAAAAATTATTGGAAGTCGACACTTCATGAACTGACATTGGAAGCTTAGTTTCGGCGACACTATAAGGCAACAGCTGCGGCGTCGTTAGCAGAGGATATATCGTTGTCCAGAAGGGACCGGCAGGGACGTGCGGAAGGCAAGAGCAACGCCTTCACAAATAAGGACACGATCTAACCGAACACAGAGGCAAACAGATGAAAACCGTCAATCTCCGGGATCCCTGTGCAACCAAATATTTCCTTGCTGTGAAACTAGCAAACCCGACGCAGCGACGCCTGGTCCGCACACTATCGACAGAAGTCCCTGCAACAGTTCCCCAACAGCATGCCAATAACTTGTCCCCTGTACAAGCAAATCCTGCGCACGTTCGTCAACAAGAGCTAGCCGGAAGCAGCCAGATATGCGGGCACAAACAGGGAAGCAGTTCCCAATAGCCGTACTCGAACTGCCGTTATGGGATCCCCGGAATCAATAACTGTCCGCCACACCGTCAACATCCGGAAATTTCGGCCAAAGATCTCTCACACCAACGGAGCGTAGCGTCACAAAGTGAAGAAACAGACGACATGGCGGAATGCAGAGATGGAAACCTCAGCCACACGGCTCACTCCATGTACTGAGTATGTACTGTCACAACAATAATCTTGTGTGAATTGGAAAACTCTAAGAGGGTGTAGTGATTTTTGTTTCCGGTCGTGTACTACGAAAACGAAACAACACTTCTGTTTCCTTATCAGTACTTGGAAAATTGGAAATGAATAATCACCAGAAGTAAAAAAAAAAAAAAAAAAAAAAAAAAAAACTTACTAAACGAACAAGCAAACGTCCGGCATACTCCTTTCCTGATTCTGATAATCATTACTGTTCATGCAATAAGTGTTTTTAACTATGTCATTCACTGTAAATCAAAGTCCTTACATGTGTAGCTGAATATTCAGCGGTGCATAAGGCCATAGTGAGTGTCCGATTTTAATTATCACTACTTTCAGGAATTGTCACTGTGAAATCCTACATCCCCTAAAGAAAAGCAGAACGATGACATTATTGGAAATATTGGAAATCAATAAACATTTGACTCAAGATGCCAGTGTAGTATTAAACGATCAGATCCAGTTCGCGTTTACGCCTCTACTGAAATAAGTTTGATTTTCCAACTTTCCTTTTCAACAAAAATAATCATGTCTGTTTTGATCCTTTACACATGTGGTGTCGCACAAGTCCAAAGCGCGCGCCACCTACTTTCGCCACGCGCCGCCATGCACGCACGGCGCGGCGTTCTTACGACGTCAGCCACGAGCGCCCTCTGCTGCAACTCCGCTCGTGGCCACCACTGAACGACATCGTTCACTTGGGACTGAGATAGGAACCAGTTAACTCTTCGGAATCAGATAGGCACCAGTGAAGACTTGACTATCGGATAGGCACTAGGCAGGCCTCTAGCTCAACTATGTATCAGCATTCTGCAGTACTGAGCTATGTAAAAGTTAAGTATTGTATAAATTCTGTGCAATATATATCTCGTTCTAATTTACTCTAGTGTTTCTAGTTTCTGCTGTCCCACTGGCTGCTCCCCTCCGGACCTGCACAAGCGTGCTACCTTTATTCCTGTGTCGGTCATCCTACTCGGCCACCGACACCTACGACGGAAACGAGACACAAAAGCGGCGACGAGGCTGGGACACAAAAACACACACTTATTATATTGTTACATAAATATTAATAACTTTCATAAACATTTACTTGTTATGAACTTTCCTGTAGAGTATCGATTTTCTGTGACAACATATTTGTAAATGGTAACATGTTTGTAACATCTTTAAAATGTATACTACAGCCAGTTGTCACCTTATGATGGCCTAAGAAGCCGAAAGCCAGTTTGTGACGAATAAATGAGTTTTGCAGAACAGCAGGAAGTTTTCCCTTTTTGATATTATTATCATGTTCTGTCAAGCACCGGCGGAAAAATCAATTTATTTTAGAAAATGAATAGTTAGTAGTGCAAAGTATCTGACTTGGTCGCAATAATTTAAGCTCTCACTTCGGAAACCGCATGATTTTAATACAACACTCTCATTATTTTTCCTCAACAGATATTCGTCTTTTTTGTGAGCGACAGATACGTATAGACAAGTAACAGACGTATGCACATAGGTGATCACTATACAGACATATACAGATTACCTGACAAAATAATAGCTTGTGTTTCTATAGCGGAATGAAAATTCATATATAGATGTGGAGGGCTCAAATAGTTAATATAAGTTTGCAAACATTCTGCCTTCCTACTCGGTATGTCAAAGATATATAAACTAGATTTGTTTCATCTCTTTTAGCCGAGAGCCACACCACATTATGATTACAAATATTCAAATGTTTGTAACCATAAGGTACCAAACTGCTGAGGGCATCAGTCCCCAAACTACAAACTACTGAAACTACCGTAACCTAAGGCCAACACACACCAACCTAGGAGATCTCAGACGGTGAGCTGCCGCTTAACCCATAGCATACCTACTCAAACCACGCGGCCATTTTCGAGCGATTGCTGATTACACTAGACCAGTTGACAATCTAAATCACAATCGCAAAATACGTACTTCGTAAAAATAAGTATTCTGTGTAATCAGATTTGGAAATGTCGGAGATCGCATGACTTCTACTTTTCTTCCGTGACTCGTATAATGTATGTGCTTACTAATTATGCTGGAAAATTGGGTCATTAAGGAATATCGGGAAATCAATAGAAGCTATGAGAATGCTGCATATATTAAAGGGTCTAGCAAATTCTAAGTGCAAAGTTTTTTATTCAACTGGTCTGTCTTCCTATCTCATCACAAAACAAACCTTTCATTGCGTATAGTAATTCACTATGGAAAGCTCTTACTTTAAATCCTAAAGAGAATAATACTCTTATCATGATGGTCAATTAACAGAAAACACGTCGTAATAGTCAACGGCTCCTTTATTTATTTTTTCAATTTGTGTAATACCTATTCGCACACAAAATTCTTAGATGTTTGTTCCATAGATCATTTGTACGACATTTCGTAATTATAAAGAGATGCCAGTTTGTAAGAAGATGACATTTCATTAAATTCTTTTGGTAAAACAGCTATTTCTTTTGGATTGGCTTGGGTTATATATTATACTCGTTTCAAAGTACAAGATAACATGAGCAAAAGTGTTTCAGTAAACTTGTGTCCGCAACGATCCGTTTGCGATAATTACGAATGTATGAACCCAAGCCATCACTGGCGTATTTGTCAACATCTTCCTACTTAGCAGACATTAATCTGAAATCTAGACTTTACTATCAACGTTTACATCGCACTTAGTTCACATTTCACTGACTTCAAACTTTCAAATGTTTGTAGAGCTTATGGGACTTAACTACGGGTTCATCAGTCCTTAAACTTACAAACTACTTCTGAACTAGCTTATACTAAAGACGGCACAAACATCGATGCCCGAGGGGGGATTCGAACCCCCGATCGCATCGGCCGTGCAGACCGTGATTAGCACGCCGCAGACCGCTTGGCCACTGCGGCCGGCCTCACTGACTTTATTGTAAACATCGTCCTAGTTAGTAATTAATTTGAAATTTCGATTTTTCTATCAGGTTTTACATCGCATTTAATTAACAATTCAAGTATGGGTTACATGGTAAAGGAGGTGTTCGAAGTGTCTTCCTTGCATCTCGATGATATACTGTGCTTGTCTGTGCAATGAATTTCGAATTCTTTCGACAACCCATGCATCATTTCGAAATTCTTGACAAGCGTGTAGAACTCTCCGTTCTACTTTCTCAAGCTTGTAAACGGTCGTGCTGTACACATCGCTTTCAAGGTGACCCCAGGCACAAAGATCCTTCTTATTGGGATGAGGTGATCTTGGAGGCCACGGTATAGGTCTGCTTCGTCATATCCATCTTTGACGTATCTGCGCGTTAGATGCCATAGCAGCAGCAAAATGTACCGGAGCTCCGTCAAGCATGTACCACATAGGCTGACGTTGCTGAAGGGGAACATCGTCAGGCAATCTTGGAAGATATTAAAATCTAAATTTCAAATTCCTGTATACTAACGAGGAATTTGTTTACAATGACGTCAGTGGTGGCTTGGAATCATACATTCGTAATTATCTCGGAAACGGCTAGTTTGCAGACCCATGTTTACGGAGACATTTTTGGTTCTATTGTCGATTACTTTGGACCGCCTATGTTTGAGCAATCCTGTTTGATACACCACGTATACATCTTATATAATGTGACTCTGCTGTATAGGTCCTGTGTAACTATTTGTAACCATTGATTGCAATAACCCTAATAGCATAAGTTGCTGAACTCAAATCCTTCAGTAGATAATAAACGTGCTCATGAATGTACACCCCTAAAATCTTTGAATATTTAACATGAGCTGAGGACTTATCTTTCAAGATTATATTTATTACTCTCAAAACTAATAAGAAAATTGTTTGTTTTACTGAAAACTGCTGTAAGAAAAATTAACCAATTCTAGGAAGCAAAGAAAGAACTGCTAGTTAAGGAAAAAAGTTGTGTATTTAACCATACTTATTATGTATGACTAACACATTATCTTTGTCATACCATAATATTAAAATTGACTCTTAGTTGCTACGTATCATAATGTTTTATACAAGAACCTCTATAGTCAGCGTAAAAAAAATGCGTCTTACTAATTTTCACATTTCCCTACTTCACCAGACTACACCCGAATCTCTAACTCACTGACTAATGCATATGTGTCTACATAGATTAACCTACTATTAGCAACTAACATCACTTACGAAGTTTACGAGATTATCTGTAGTCACAAACATTTTATGACCATATCAGATGCAATGTCTGCTGAAACCACATGATTAGATCCCATAGAATCTTTCTGTTTCATCAGCTCATCAGATATTCAAATTGCATGTATATCACAAAGTTTTCGAGAGACATTCATATTTCCGAGTAAGCACATTCGCTTGACCGTAACAACTTTACATTCTAAAGTTTTTCGGATACGATGTTACGTATGATAAGATGCCATTTCTCCACAACGAACAAAACGAGGTCCCATTTAGCGATCTTGGATTCAGATGAAATTTCATTTCGATGAATACACCGATCGCTCCCATCACGCAGAGTCTACATGATATTTTCATTGTATTCCAATGTCTCACCGTGTCTTTTATATTTTTACCGCAAAGTGGAGTCGGGAAACATATTAGGATTATTGGCATAAGGGGTATGACAGAAAGCGTCTTGTTGAATCTGTGAATATAGTAACCCCAGAGTTGTTATTTCCTACAATTTCACTTTGCGAATGGAGAGCGTTATAAAAACACCATGCATCATCAATATACGGAGATACAAACTTAACTGATATATTCTTCAAATTAGGAATAAGTATATAACTCAGATTTTTCCAGTAAATGTAGCATAATTTTAGTTAGATTGGAGTGGAAGTACCATTCGGTAATTTCCGCCAATAATTAAGGAATAACACTGAGATAACTACTGTCTTCTGACCGTGTCATATGCGTGGTGATCGGTGCTACCTGTGACAAGAAAAGCACTAATAAATCTGGAGTGAAATTAAATTTATGATTCTCATGGCATACGATATGAGATTAATCGTGGAAGCATAAAAGTGCTTTAAGATAATAATGTAGTGCCGCAGAAGATGTGAATCTCTTTCTCCTGTTCAAAGAAAAGCTGAATCACCGAAGAACAGTGAATTGGCGCTATATTCGACCCGGTTGAAACTTCCATCGAGAGATCTCTCAAGAAAGTCATAATATTACTTTTGGTAGCGTCTATAACATCGTTATTCTGTTGTATCATCCATGAATTTATTTAGTGGGAACTCCGTTCGTTGCAGCGTTCAAGGAATTCATCCAATTGCCAAATGGTTTGTTCCAATGTTCCAATGTTTGTAAATCTATCGGACCAAACTGCGTGGTCATCAGTCCGTAGCTTACAAACTACTTAAATCTAGGTAAACTAACCTAAGGACAACACACACATCCATGCCCCAGGGAGGACTCGAACCTCCACGGCGAGCAACCGAGCGCTCCTCAGCGAGACGCTTTAGACCGCTCGGCTACTCCACCGCGGCTGGTTTGTTCCATCTACTCACTCTACCCTTTCTTTTACCGAGTAAGGAAGCTGTCGTACACAATATAGAGGTTAGTGGAACTGTGAATGCCAATACAGACTACAGTTCAAGGAAGAGTGCCTGAGATAAATACACGTATCAGAAACAGATCGTCGCTATTATTCCACCGCCACTTCCTCAGGTTGACTGAGACAGTGAATACATGTAGTAGTCGTAAAAATGAACAGCCCAATGTGCACATGTCGCTTCTACAATCGTTTCACTTCATAACCAGAATGCATCGCCTGTGAACCGACTATTCTATTAGCTACATTGTTTGTACTATATTCTATTAAATTTCTCTTCTTTTGCAGTAAAAGCTGTAAAAAGTTTTGTGACCTGTGTCTAGTTCCGTGACTGGTAAATCATGTACACGGTGGTTATAATCAAAACTTTCCCTTCCTGAGCCAGTGCAGAAGGAACACTGTTTGCAGTACGGGTTCCACAATAATGTAGCATGTTTTTGATCTGTGTCCAAGAAAACAGTCTGTGGATATTACATACTCAAATTAGGTGTCTCTAACGCTGTTTTGTGGTTTAATGGTAGGTATAATTGCGAAATTAAAGCTCTGAAGACAGTTGTGTAGCTTTAGGTATGATTAAAAGAGTATGGATGTAGTCAGGGTCACCACTGCCTTACCTTCAGATACAGGCCAGACGGATTGGAAGGGTAAGAAGAAAAATGTGAAGGATAAAAAGTATCAGTATGAATAATTTTAAGATTGAGGTAAGCTTCCTGCGTTTGAAAATATGAGATGTCTGAAGTATCTCAGTTTTAGATTTATTGCGTTATGAAAAAGCTTCTCTCAAAATATTTCGGTAAAGTATTTTTGAGCTATTCCAAATATGCTGATGTCTCACTGGAAGTCAAAATTACTAACTGATTTATGGAATGGTCAGCCAAGGAAAAAACAAATAACTTTGTGTGTCCATCATATAAAACTAGGTAAATAATAAATGTTACATAGTTAATAAAGTACTCTAGTACTGTGATCTTATATCGGTGTTAGGAAATTTTAAATTTCATAACATGATTAGTATCTGAGTTATCACATTTTATAAAAAAATAAAGTAAGAAAATCTGTTATATATATATATATATATATATATATATATATATATATATATATATATTAAAAGCTGTACGTGTGTTGTGTGGATGTTGAACTTATCGTTAGATCAGACAACAAATTGTTCCTTGACACAGCAATTTGGTTTAATTATGGCCCTGATACTGATGTATATGCTATTAAGTGAGAAACAGTGCATGAAACTGATTATGTGCGCAACGGATATTTTTATCAAAACAACTGTGACATGTAGCCTTTTGAAACAGACACTGACTATACTCAAAAATTTTGACTGCGAGAAATATATTAAAAAAACCACAAATCACTTTCTTAATGCTTGACTGTGAGAATTTTATGCAGATCAGTTTCTAATTATTGAAATTTAGTATCAATTTAGTATCATAGTCAATTAACTATCATTTACTATGGCACCAATAATGAAATCCGTTCAACAATATTATTCACATCAATACTGCACTTTAAATCCACTAATAATTAATTATCAAATGAAGGAAGTAGGTTAATTTTCTAACTACGTAAGTGAAACGTGAAAGAAAGTTTAAGTTACTTATTATTAATAATCAGCATTACATTACCTACATAATACAACTTCTGACTTGCTGGCAAAGCAGCCTCTGCTCTACATCGGAGCCATACACACAACCCAACCGCTCTCTAATCGAGCTGAACCACTAGTACTACTCTCTCTCAGTGCGAGCTACAATGCTATGCAATACATGATCTTTGCCAAAGATGAAACTTCATAAAGGACACATATCGATACACACAGTAGAAGCGATATTATACATTTTCTTGCAAGCAAGTTACTCGATACAAAACAGGAGGCACAATATTGGACATTTTCTTACAAAATAATTTTTTATGGACACGTTTCAATATATATATATATATATATATATATATATATATATATATATATATATATATATATATATATGTGTGTGTGTGTGTGTGTGTGTGTGTGTGTTTTAACATTTCCCTTCTCTTTACATATAAATTTGAGAACCGATCATTAATAACTGTGGCTGTAGGTTGTTTTGAGTAAATATTTATATGTGCGATTACACTCTCCCTGAAAAGGATACCTGCAAAATTGCTACTAAACATCTTCGTAAGTATGGACACTTTATGTAAATTCGAGGATATGAGAACAGTTATGTACGAGTTCATTGGTGATGGCTCCTGGAAGTATCAAAGGTATGCCTGTGTTGAAAGAGATCTACAGTAGATTTTATTAAGACTTTCATTAGGTGACAGATGGAAGTTACGTTTCAGGTTTGATGAAATACATTGATTTATTGAGGACGATACACTGAGTGTTGAACTGTAGATATCCTGCATTTAGAAAACACCTTATCGGATCTCACAACTAATGCCGTTAAAAGGTAAACTAGGTTTTACAGGGAAGTAGATAAAACGTTTATGAATACATAGCACGCATGGTTAGTGCTACATAAACGTTGTGATGGTATATTCTCGAATCAGAATAATATCTCCGTTTTTCCACGTACCTCAGTACGCTACGCCTGCTTCCTCTGCATTGTAGACGTTCGCTAAAGGCGGAAGACTATCGCAAAGGAAAGCTCTTATCGTAAATGCTTTTGCATTATGCAACATGCAGATCGTTCCATTTTGTTCCCAGGACTGCGTTTATTGCGCTACCTGAGAACGCTTCGTCTTCGTGAAAATACGATCATGGCACGCCTTTGGCATTATTATTCTTGACCGGCTTTTCAGATATGCGGGCAATAGATACCGACCAGCCCATTATTCCGCATATTGTTTGTGCATCATCTACCATGATGTTACGTGGATGGCCTGTAGTTCAAGTAGCGATACTGACGATGAGATGTTGATGTTGTATTTAGTGTCAAATAAATCGAATTTGATTCATCCGATACATGTTAGAAGAACAGCATTTGGCGAATACCACCACCTAATGCTAGACTTACAGCTTGACGGTGAAAAGTTTAAAACTTGTTTCAGGCATAATGCAGAACAGTCCAATGAAGTTTAATGACTGATCAGCAGCGACATTAAAAAAAAAAAAAAAAAAAAAAAAAAAAAAAAAACAGAAAACAAACTGCAGAAAATCAATACCTATTGAAGAATGGCTAGCTATTTGTCTAAGGTAAGAATTCAGATGTCTGTAAATCTATTTGACCAAAGTGCGTGGTCATCAGTCCGTAGCTTACAAACTACTTAAAGCTAGGTAAACTAACCTAAGGACAAACACACACACACCCGTGGCCCCAGGAAGGACTCGAACTTCCACGGCGAGCTTCCGCGCGCTCCGCTGCGAGACGCTTTAGACCGCTCGGCTACTCCACCGCGGCAAGGTAAGAATTGCTTGCCCGTAATTTCAAAATAGAAGCGTAGCCTATTATTATAAGGTTGGAGGAAATTGAGTAAAAACATATCTTAATTCTACATCTACATCTACATCGATACTCTGCAAATCACATTTAAGTGCCTGGCAAAGGGATCATTAACCACCTTCACAACTTTTCTCTACCGTTCCATTCTCTAATAGCGCGCGGGAAGAAAGAACACCTACATCGTTCCGTTTTCGATCTGATTTCTCTTATTTTATTGGGATGGTCATGTCTCCCTAAGTAGGTGGGTGCTAGAAAAATATTTTCACATTCAGAACTAAAAGTCGGTGATTGAAACTTCGCAAACAGATCACGCCGCAATGAATAACGTCTTTCTTTTAATGATTTCCACCCCAATTCGTGCAACATTTCCGTGACGCTTTCCCCCCCGAAACGTGATAAAACAAAACGAGCTGCCCTTCTCTGAACCTTCTCAATATCTTCCGTCAGTCCCACCTGGTGAGGGTCCCACAAGGGGCAACAGTACTCCAATAGAGGACGCACAAGTGTGATGTAGGCAGTCTCTTTGGTGGAGCTGGTGCATCGTCTAAGCGTTCTGCCAATGAAACGTAACCTTTGGTTCGCCTTCCCCACAATATTTTCTATGTGTTTTCTCCAGTCAAAGTTGTTCGTAATTGTAACTCCTAGGTATTTGGTAGAATTTACGACCTTAAGGTTTGACTGATTTATCGCGTAATTGAAGTTCAGCGGATTTCTTTTAGTGGGCATGTGTATTACTTCACACTTTTCTTTATTTAGTGTCAATTGCCAATTTTCGCACCAAGTAGAAATTTTGTCTAAATCGCTTTGCAGTTGCTTTTGATCCTATGTTGACTTCACTAACCGATAAACGACAGCATCATCCGCGAACAGTCTAAGGGAGCTATTCAGATTATCTCCTAAATCGTTTATAAACACGAGGAAGAGTAGGGGACCAATAACGCTTCCCTGTGGAACGCCAGATATCACTTCTGTTTTACTCGATGACTTACCGTCAATTACAACGAACTGTGTCCTTTCTGATAGGAAATCGTGAATCCAATCGCACAATTGGGGAGATATTCCATAAGCACGCAATTTCATCAGAAGCCGCTTGTGGGGTACAGTATCAAAAGCCTTCCGGAAATCCAGAAATATGGAATCGATTTGAGATCCCTTGTCGATGGCACTTAACACTTCATGTGAATAAAGGGCAAGCTGTGTTTCGCAAGAGCGATACTTTCTGAATCCGTGCTGACTATTGGTTAATAGGTCGTTCTCTTCGAGGTAGTACATAATATTCGAACAAAGTATATGTTCCGAAATCCTACTGCAAATCGACGTCAATGAGATAGGCCTGTAATTTTGGGGATCACTCCTATTGCCTTTCTTGAATATTGGAGTAATTTGGGCAACTTACCAGTCTTTGGGTACGGATCTTTCGCTGAGTGATCGGTTGTAAATTATAGCTAAGTACGGAGCTATTTCATCAGCATACTCTGAGAGGAATCTAGTTGGTATACTATCTGGCCCGGAAGATTTATTTTTGTTTAGTGACTTAAGTTGTTTTACTACTCCAGGAACATCTACTTCTAAGTTTCGCATGCTGGCAGCTGTTCTTGGATTGAATACTGGAGTGTTCACTTCGTCTTCTTTGGTGAAAGAATTTCGGAAAGCTGTGTTTAGTAATTCTGCCTTAGCAGTACTGTCGTCCCTGTGGAACGCCAGATATCACTTCTGTTTTACTCGATGACTTACCGTCAATTACAACGAACTGTGTCCTTTCTGATAGGAAATCGTGAATCCAATCGCACAATTGGGGAGATATTCCATAAGCACGCAATTTCATTAGAAGCCGCTTGTGGGGTACAGTATCAAAAGCCTTCCGGAAATCCAGAAATATGGAATCGATTTGAGATCCCTTGTCGATGGCACTTAACACTTCATGTGAATAAAGGGCAAGCTGTGTTTCGCAAGAGCGATACTTTCTGAATCCGTGCTGACTATTGGTTAATAGGTCGTTCTCTTCGAGGTAGTACATAATATTCGAACAAAGTATATGTTCCGAAATCCTACTGCAAATCGACGTCAATGAGATAGGCCTGTAATTTTGGGGATCACTCCTATTGCCTTTCTTGAATATTGGAGTAATTTGGGCAACTTACCAGTCTTTGGGTACGGATCTTTCGCTGAGTGATCGGTTGTAAATTATAGCTAAGTACGGAGCTATTTCATCAGCATACTCTGAGAGGAATCTAGTTGGTATACTATCTGGCCCGGAAGATTTATTTTTGTTTAGTGACTTAAGTTGTTTTACTACTCCAGGAACATCTACTTCTAAGTTTCGCATGCTGGCAGCTGTTCTTGGATTGAATACTGGAGTGTTCACTTCGTCTTCTTTGGTGAAAGAATTTCGGAAAGCTGTGTTTAGTAATTCTGCCTTAGCAGTACTGTCGTCGGTAGTATTACCATTGCTATCGCGTAGTGAAGGTATTGTTTGTGTTTTGCCGCTAGTGTACTTCACATATGACCAGAATTTCTTTGGATTTTCTGCAAGATTACGAGACAGGATTTCGTTGTGGAAACAACTATAAGAATCTCGCATTGAAGTCCGCGCTAGGTTGCGAGTTTCAGTAAAAGATTGCCAGTCTTGCGGATTCTGTGTCTTTTTAAATTTTGCATGCGTTTTCCTTTGTTTCTGCAACAGTGATCTGACCTGTTTTGTGTACCACGGGGGGTAAACCCCCTCTTTTATTAATTTATTTGGTATAAATCTCTCGATTGCTACTGATATTATGTCTTTGAATGTAAGCCACAACTGATCTACACTCGCATTTTTAATTTTGAAGGACTGGAGACTATCACTCAGGAAAGCGTGAAGCGAATTTTTATCTGCTTTATTGAATAGATATATTTTTCGTTTATTTTTGGTGCATTTGGGAATTTCGATATTCAGTCTCGCTACTACAACTCGATGTTCGCTAATCCCTGTATCTGTTTTGATGCTCTTTACTATCTCGGGATTATTTGTTGCTAGGAGATCAAGAGTATTTTCGCAACCACGTACTATTCTAGTGGGTTCATGAACTAACTGTTCGAAGTAGTTCTCAGAAAAAGCATTCAGAACTAGTTCGGACGATGTTTTATATTTGCCCCCGGTTTTGAATATGTAATTATGCCAACATATCGAGGGTAAATTAAAGTCGCCACCGATTATACCAGTATGCTTCGGATACCTATTTGAAATATGATTCAAGCTTTATTTGAACATTTCTGCAACCGCATAGTCTGAGTCAGGGGGCCGATAAAAAGATCCAATTATTAATTTATTTCGGTGGTCAGGTATAACCTCTACCCAGACCAATTCACAGGAAGTATCTGCCTCAATTTCGTTGCAGGATAAACCGTTTGTAACAGCAATAAACACGCCACCCCTTGTTTTATTTATTCTATCCTTTCTGAAGACCATTTGGCCCTTTGAAAAAATTTCGGCCGAATTTATCTCAGGCGTCAGCCAGCTTTCAGAACCTATAACGATTTGTGCCTCAGTACTTTCTATCAGCGCTTGGAGCTCTGGAATTTTCCCAACACAGCAACGACAATTTACAACTGTTACACCAATGGTTTTTATGTCTACTTTCTTCCCGTGTCTAACCTGCCCCCTTTGAGACTGAAACCCATTTTGTGTATTCCCGAGGCCATCTAACCTAAAACACCGCCCAGTCCACGCCACACAGCCCCCGCTACCCGTGTAGCCGCTTCCTGAGTGTAGTGGACTCCTGACCTATTTAGCGGAACCCGAAAACCCACCACCCTTTGGCGCAAGTCGAGGAATCTGCAGCCGACACGGTCGCAGAACCGTCTGAGCCTCTGATTCAGACCCTCCACTCGGCTCTGAACCAAAGGTCCGCAGTCAGTCCTGTCAACAATGCTGCAGATGGTGAGCTCCGCTTTCATCTTGCAAGCAAGACTGGCAGTCTTAGCCACTTCTGATAGCCGCTCAAAACCAGAGAGGATCTCTTCCGATCCAAAGCGACACACATCATTGGTCCCAACATGAGCCACCACCTGCAGTTGGCTGCACCCTGTGCTCTTCATGGCATCCGGAAGGAGCCGTTCCACATCCGGAATGACTCCCGCCGGTATGCACACGGAGTGCACATTGGAATTCTTCCCCTCCCTAGTAGCCATTTTCCGAAGGGGCTCCATTACCCGCCTAACGTTGGAGCTCCCAACTACCAACAAACCCACCCTCTGTGAGTGCCCGGATCTTGAAGGCAGAGGGGCGAGTACAGGACAAGCGACACCATCCGCATCAGGAACATCCCCTGCCACAGACAGCGCCTCGAATCTGTTGGCAAGACTAACCGGGGAGGCCTCCACTTCGGTCCCCCGGGAAGTCTTACGCCGCCTGACACGCGCTGAGGGGACCTCCCAATCCACCACGGATTGGGGGGCTACCTCCTCGCGGACAGTGAGCGGGCTGGCCACAGCCGCAGGCCGATTGGAGGGCACAACAGACGCACAGGGCGTCTGCTGTACCCCTGCGAGCGGCCCACAACAGCGGCGCCCACCCACCGCAGTCTCAAGCGTTGCCAGCGAAGCCAACGCCGCCTGAAGCTGCGAGCGAAGAGTCACCAACTCTGCCTCCATCCGTTCGCAGCAGTCACAGTTCCTAGCCATTCTAAAAACCTTTGTTTCTTCCAAGTAAGTACGTCAGAGGACTCAGTAGTTTGATAAACAGTGAGCTTTGTAAAGTATAGACCTAACGCTGAACTGTTTATTAACGGCGAATCTGAAAAATATATACGTGAGCTAATAAATAAAAAATTCAGTAACTTAGCTGACAAATAAAGGCGATTCTTAATAAACAAACACGCGAGCACACTAAAGTATAAAGAGCTGCAAGAGAAAGCACACACGAAATGTAAATAAGTCGCTTCTATTAAGAAGCCGGTTGCAGTTATATTACACAAATATGTCGGTTGCTGTTATAAGTCAAAATGTAAAAGCTGATGACTTGCTTACTTCCTGTCGTTCCCTCTGGAACATAGGGCCGAAACGAAATTACTCCACCTGATGCGATTTCCACTTCACTCCAGGTTTTCCCATTCTAGCGAAGGTTAGGTAGAGAGTGCGTTTCCACTCTGTACTTTGTTTCGGAATTATTAGGAGAGTATTGCTAAGGTCCACACAGCTTCGATGTTATTTAAAAGCCGCCTGCTCTCTCCCACAGAATCCTTAATGTGGTTTAAAATAATCCTTGAAAGCACCTTACTCGGTACTGATAGACATAAATTAACAAGCCACAACCACAATAAAAATCATCATAAGATATTTTTGTTTGAGTTTAAAGTTCATGAGGTATGTGCTTAATTATTTGAAGAATGCTTCAGTTGCTGGTCCTGAATACTTTCCCACTAACACATCAGCATCTGTATCTTCTTCCAATGATCGAAGCAATGTGCCTGTTTGAGTAAGTAATAAGGACTTAATATTGCAATCTTACTTACACCTACGAGGTGCATTCATGTTCTAAGGCCTCCGATTTTTTTTCTAATCAACTACTCACCCGAAATCGATGAAACTGGCGTTACTTCTCGACGTAATCGCCCTGCAGACGTACACATTTTTCACAACGCTGACGCCATGATTCCATGGCAGCGGAGAAGGCTTCTTTAGAAGACTGTTTAGACCACTGGAAAATTGCTGAGGCAATAGCAGCACAGCTGGTGAATGTGTGGCCACTAATTTTGTCTGTCATTGATGGAAAAAGCCAAAAGACACTAGGAGCCAGGTCAGGTGAGTAGTTGTTATTATGAAGAAACTGTTGCAAAACGTTAGAACGATGTGCGGGTGCGTTTTCTTGGTGAAACAGCACACGCGCAGCCCTTCCCGGACGTTTTTGTCGCAGTGCAGGAAGGAATTTGTTCTTCAAAACATTTTCGTAGGACGCACCTGTTACCGTAGTGACCTTTGGAACGTAATGGTTAAGGATTGCGCCCTCGCTGTCCCAGAACATGGACACCATCATTTTTTCAGCACTGGCGGTTACCCGAAATTTTTTTGGTGGCGTTGAATCTGTGTGCTTCCATTGAGCTGACTGGCCCTTTGTTTCTGGATTGAAAAATGGCATCCATGTCTCATCCACTGTCACAACCGACGAAAAGAAAGTCCCATTCATGCTGTCGTTGCGCGTCAACATTGCTTGGCAACATGCCACATGGGCAGCCTTGTGGTCGTCCGTCAGCATTCGTGGCACCCACCTGGATGACACTTTTCGCATTTTCAGGTCGTCTTGCAGGATTGTGTGCACAGAACCCACAGAAATGCCAACTCTGGAGGCTATCTGTTCAACAGTCATTCGGCGATCCCCCAAAACAATTCTCTCCACTTCCTCGATCATGTCGTCAGACCGGCTTGTGCGAGCCCGAGGTTGTTTCGGTTTGTTGTCACACGATGTTCTGCCTTCATTAAACTGTCGCACCCACGAACGTCTTTCGACACATCCATAACTCCATCACCAAGTGTGTCCTTCAACTGTCGATGAATTTCAATTGGTGTCACGCCACGTAAATTCAGAAATCGAATGATTTCAAATTCAAGTAAGGAAAACGTCGCCATTTTAAGTATCTAAAACAGTTCTCATTCTCGCCGCTGGCGGTAAAATTCCATCTGCCGTACGGTGCTGCCATCTCTGGGACGTATTGACAATGAACGCGGCCTCATTTTAAAACAATGCGCATGTTTCTATCTCTTTCCAGTCCGGAAAAAAAAAATCGGAGGGCTTAGAACTTGAATGCAGCTCGTATAATACTGGACGATAAGAAATTTTCATACTTACTTGGCTTTTCCCAAGGTAAGTCACGCAAGGTAGCATCTCTGTATTCCATTTTATAATAGCCCCACAGCACTGGATACTTGCGCACTTGATCAATTAATGCAGACATTGTCAACAATAAAAACGAAACGCGCAATAATAGAGCTGTCCAGAACAAATCACGTCGTTTGTGGAGAAGTGTAGTGCACATGCGCCAGCCGAGATACGCAGCGACGCTACGTGTGCAGGCGTAGCCGGAGATACGCGTATTGTGTGTCCCGGCTGAACGCGACGCCAGCCAGCTACGTCGGTCTCAAATTCCCCATTCGATTTCTTTACAAGAAACGTCTGCGACTTCTTTCCGAAGTCGTAGGTCGAGATACGCTACGCCGGTGTGAAATGACCTTAACATTATAGCCTTTTTCGACAAATATCAAGTAAACGCAAACAGGTTTCTGAATATTTGAAAACTGAAAAGTATAAAATTTCTCCGTCATCTTTACCTATACAAATATGCCTCACTATATTGTGCCATTAGCATAACGATAAAGATTATACAATAAAGATTAACCAAATGTACTTTTACGTCTAGATAATTACTCTGCAGATGGAGCATATGGAAGGAGCCTCCCCGGAGGGTGTGGATATAACTGATTTAAATCACATAGAGCGTCCCCTGGTAACAGCATAAAAGTCGGCTAATCCTTCCACATCAAAGGCATCAGAATTAGAAATGACAACCCAGAATGTATGAAAACCGTCCTTATCAGGATCAGCTTTGACTATAGTCTCTGTGAATATACGAGACTTAAGCAACCAGATTTGTGCCAGCGCAGTTCGTGGCATACTCTGCATCCAGGAGATACATCGAGGCTTTCAAAATAGACGCCCCAAAGTACTGGGCTTGACACCTGTCGGTGTGGTAGCGCTCTTTTTTCAAAATCCAGTGTCGTTATTAACTCCACTGCCAGCATTGTAAAGAACTATATCGAAATCATATCATTTCAATTACGCGTTTTCACGGTAACGTCAGTCTACAAAACTACAGAAACCTCCACCGTTCAAGAAACTCCTACTTTCCGCAGCCAGCTACTAAAGTGTGTTATAGGTGACTTCATAGTACCCTCTGGGGTTGTAGTAAAGGTGACAACGGAGTCGCAGTTCTAAATGGGGGAGATTCCAGCTATATGCACGGTAGTAAGCTGCCACCATTTTTCACCTCTATGGAAGCTTGGATACGTCAGCGTCACCAACACACAGCTGAGAATGAAGTCAGTATGTTAGCTGATCCCAAAGTTTCAACATAGCCCAATCATGTGCCATATCTTTCCTGCAGTACGTACACACACTATTTCATTTCACCGCACAAATAATTTAAAAACAAGCAAAGTTTATAACTCTCATTGATCCAGACGTAGGACATATTTGCCCAGATCCTGATCAATATGATCGCTGTGTAAGATCTGTGACCAAATATTCCAGGATGTCCATCCCTCGTTGATGTCTAACTACATATGTGGAAGGAATGAACCCAGAGGTAGTCTCAGACCTCCACTACTACTACCCAGCATTTGAGCAAGATACGTTTAGCGAAGAAACGTCTAGTGGACAGCAATGACTCAAATGAATTTCAGCCGCCAAGTCGGAACAGTAGATTAGGCTTATCGAAGAAACTGATTTTAGCAAGAACAGCCAAAAAGCCAGGCAATATTTTAGACGACTGAATATCGACTCAGCTAACGCAGCGCTTCATGCAAACAGACAATGATATTATTAATCAAATATTATTAAATGGGAAATCGGATAACAGAAAGGTCAAGCTAACTTCCAAGAACATGCCTACTTGTATTACGGACTCGGTTTGACCTTTCTGTTTGGAGAAGCTACAGAATGCGATACGTGAGTGTAAAAGAAGAAAGGCTGCTTAGCTGGATGGCATGAGGAATGAACAAAAAAAGCGTTTAGGATCAACAAACAAAAATTACCTTTTTTAATAAAGCTTATTGCCTGGAAAGCTCCCGAAAATCTGGAGGAAAGCTCATATCATCGCTATCCTTAAACCTGATAACGTTAAGAATGGCCCTAAGAATTACCGTCCAATATTTCTTTGCCACGTGTACAAAATCGTGGAGGGAATGATTCTGATCCGCTTGACCGAAAGAAAAATAAATAACGCAACAGGCTGGTTTTCGACCGGGTAAAAGTTGCACGTCTCAGATTCTCAGTGTCACCCAGTGCATTTAAAAATGGTTTTAAATGGTTTTGAAAATATCTCGTGTAATTTCAAGGACGGCGCAGTAGATGGAGACTACATAGAAAGTGGCTACCCCAGGGCTGTGTTATAGCCTCTATATTGTTTAATGTATTTGTGAATGATCAACCACTTCCCTCATTCGCCGAAAGTATTCTATATGCTGATGTTCTCGCATTGGCCACGCACTGAAAGAATTTCCACGACGTTGAAAAGAATTGTTTGGAGCATTGGGCAAACTAGGACAGTACCACAGAAGAAATAATTTAAGAACTAACCATAAAAAAAACACAAGTCTATGCTTTCCATCTAAACAGCAGATACACCAACCAACAACTAAATATATCATGAAATGACACTGGTAACCAACAATATTCATTCTCTAGGCGCCACTCTTCAGTGCAACTGCCTTTTGCGCCCGTCCTTCTGCACTATAGAATATTTAAGGCTGACCAACACTAATACCTCGGGCGTAGCCCGTTTTTAGCCAAAAACAATTTAACGGCTGATAATATGTCTAAATATAATTGTATTTATAATTGTTTATGTGTGTAAAATACAACTGTGCGCTAACTTGAATAGCTTGAACATAGCCCAGGATGAAAACAATTTAATTACTGATTTACCTTTTTTCATTTAAAACGTTAATTCCTGTTGTCCAGGCACTTGTTTATTCTAAGCTTTCTTGAAATTATATTGTAACTGGTGCCTTTGACACGAATAAAGAAGGTCTGTAAATCATATTTAAATGCATGGCACAGGGTTCATCGGATCGCTTTTATGACATTTCTCTACAGTTCTACTTTCTTAAAGAGCTTGGGAAAAAGAAACATCTGAAGTTTTCCGTTTTGGATCTTATATCATTATGATGATCATTACGTCTTATGTAGTACGCACACGGAGAAGAAAGTTGATGAATGGAATTTCGCAATCAGATCTCATCGCTAAACGATAACGCCTTTATTTTAATGACCTCCACCCCAACTCGCCTATCTTTTCCGTGACACTCTCTCCCCTGTATAGCGATAACATAAAACGAGGAGCCCTACACTAAATCGTCCCACTTGGTGGGGATCGCACGATGTGCAGCAGTACTCCAATAGGTGACGGATAAGTGTAGTGTAGGCAGTGTTTTCAGTAAAACTGTTGCATTTTCTAAGTGTACTGCCAATGAAACGTAGTCTTTGGTTCATTTCCCCTATAATATTATCTATGTGTTCATTCCAGTTAAAGTAGTAATTGTAATTACTAGGTATTTAACTGAATTTAGGGCCTATAGATTTGACTCATTTATCGTGTAAATTGAGTGTACCGGATTTCATATAGTGGATGATTTCACACCAATATTGAGGAGAATTTCCAATGTTCGCTCCATGCAGATATCTAAATCGTTTTTCAGTTGCTTTGGATCTTCTGATGACTTTACTAACTGATAAAACAAACATTCGCGAACATTCTAAGAACGCTCTTCAGATTTTCTTACAAACCTTTTATAAATAAAATGAAAGAAAGGTGTGCTGTAACCCCTGGGGAACGCCACACGCCACGCGGGAGTAGCCTAGCGGTCTGGAGGGCCACGGAGCGGATCACGCGGCCTTCCGCGTCGGAGGATCGAATCTTCCTCGGCCATTGATGTTTGTGTTGTCTTTAGTTTAAGTTAAAAATAATTAGTTTGTAAGTTTGATGATCGCGCAGCTAAGTCCCATAAGCTTTACAGACATTTGAACATCTTGAACGCCACACATCTGCTTTACTCGAAGACCTTCCGTCAGTCCTTTCTGACAGGAAATCTCGGATCCAAACGGACTGCTGTAGCGATATTCTGTAAGCATACAATCTGGTTAGAAGTCGCTTGTGAGGTACAGTGTCAAAAAGCCTTCCGGAGTTTTAGAAATACGGATTAGATTTGACGCCCGTATTCTATAGCACTCATCACTTACTTTGAGTAAAGAGCTAGTCGTGTTTCGCAAGCACCGTACTTTCATAATCCGTGTTGAATGTGGATCGTAAAAGAAACGTCGATACACGCTTGATTGTGAGTGTTATGTGGCTCATATACCGATAACGATACAATAATCCTCCTGTGACACTCATTATTGTAGACAGTACGACATCTTTAAGTGATCCATGCGTCATCTTACGGATGTACAATTCCCGCACAATCAGCATAGTATTGAACAGAGTGGAAAAGAATCACCGGTGTCTACTGTTGTAACGTTCGGTTGTGTACGAAGGTACTAACTTACCAAATATGACTACAGCAATATTGTTGACTTATTATCCCAAATGTACGAGCTAAGGTCAAATGAAAAGGTACGAAACATCGTAAAGACCAAACAGGTGGAGATTTCAATTTTCCGCTTTGCTTAAACGTAGTGCAACATCCAAGGTCGTGAAGCAGGCATCGTCAGCTCCACTTAAGAAATTCGAGTCTGTGCCCTCAGCAGGCAAGGTGATGCTCACTGTCGTTATGCAATGCTTACCGGCATTGTAATGTTCCTTTGGAATTCGATACACAGTGCATAAGGTAAAAATACCGCTACATGGGACGCAATATTTCAGCTCAAGAATGAACTGCGCAACCTGCTCATTCTCGGATCTCGTTTTCCTCATGCCGCTCGGTCCCGTACCTGCCAACATTTTGTATTTCTGTAAATATGTAAAATTTTCATGTCACTCAAAGTCCGTATTTCCATAACAAAGATCTCGGCTTACTTGGCATATATTTTATGAACAGGTATGAACTACTCGCCGACAGTATCATTTTCCCGTCTATTGTAGAGTTCAGAAAGAATCTCTAACCTTGTCTCAACGACAGTACTAAGGTCTCTTTCTAGTGGGCCTAATAGTCGCAGAATATTTATCGCTCATGGTCGTTAAGATACGTTTTGCTCTGTAGTGCTATCTCACAAAAGTTTTTCTGAATTCTCCATTTGATAAATATATACCCCCAAGTATGAAGACTGCTAAGTGTGCATTTTAAACTTAATTATCAGAGTTTGATGAATATCGAGTGTGGACTTGCTGTCTCTCAATACTTCACGTCTCTCAAATCATTTTACATCGTCCTTTGTTCCAAAGCCGGTAAATTGTAGGGCACCTAGAATTTAGATATCATTTGAAGTCGGCGGGCGGCAATAATTTGTCGGTGTAAGTGCAAAACTGTATTAATATTTTTCGAAAGGACAGATTACACACTATTCTGCACACACTGTGAACTCTTGTAAATGCGAGAAGAATATTTGCATCGTGACACATTAGTGCCTACTATCGTTCGTTTGAACACCAATCAACGAACTAATGGTAACAATTTAACAATTGAGATGGAACAGAAATAGTAAATAATCAGTTTTCATGGTATTTGCAAACATAAAAAGGATTTAAGATAAAAAAGTTTTTTTTAAAAGTAGTGTGTTTTTAAAACGATATCTTGTAATCATTTGAAGTCGGCGGGCGGCAATAATTTGTCGGTGTAAGTGCATCCAGCATAACAATGTGCTATAATTCACAACCCTGCTTCGTCGTAAATCAGTAAAGAATGTTTAGTTTCTTATAAAATATCACATACGCCACACGACGACGCTGGTCGAGGGACATAGCGTGCGCCTCATAGTGCTCACACGTTTTTGGATACTGAACGAAGTCACAAAGATGTCAGAAAAATTAACTAATGGGAAATGAAATTACATCTGTTTTCTGACATACGGACACTAAGGCAGCTTGCAGGGTGAAATCTTCGAGCAGAAAGACTTCTTATTGCTTTATAGGACGATAACGTTAATAATTTTTTATTTCATACTGGACAGTTGTGACAGCAGATTGCGTTGTCAGTTTGCAGGAATGATTTATGTAAAGCATATTATGCTTTTCTTTGGATTTCTATTCATTCCAGTAATGTTCTAAAGAATGTGATTCGAAACTAATTTAAGGGTTAACCTCAAAAGGTTTTTATACTCGGAGGTTTTCAGACCTCGCTCATTAATCACCATTTTAGCCTCTCAATAGCCGAAGGTCTTTCCTCTGCTGGAGCTCGTTAGGTCTTTCTCTCGATTTATGCACTCAAGCCTAATACTTAGTATTTTTGAAGTAATTTTTCAGCAACTTATCACCACCATGACAAGAACAAGAACCTTAGCTCCAGCGTTTATATTTTTCTGGAGAATATATGTATAACTTGTGTATAATTTGTAGATTATAGCCTTCTATGAAGAGCATAATTGGATTATTAATATACGCCGCATGGCAAATGATAAAGCAACTGGAAAACATAGTTAGACGTCAGTGTAACACTATTACATAGACACTATTTGTGACTGAATTGCCGGCCGAGGGGACTAAGGCGCTTCAGTCACGGTCTGCACGGCCACTACGGTCGGGCAAGGATATTTGTGCCGTCCTTGTTTCTTAAGTAGTTCATAAGTAGTTTGTAAATGATGACCCCGTAGTTAAGTGCCATAGACTATACAAACATTTGAACATTTGAACATTTGTGACTGAATTTTTCACACTGCAGCGGAAAATACGTTGATATGTAACTTCACTGAAAAAAATGTTTAAATGTTTGTACGACTGCTGGAACTTAAATAGTGGCGACACTGCTGTGGAAACACTATCCAATGGTATCTACTGTTGTCGCTGATAGTATACAATTTTGACGTACCTACCTTACCTCCGAGCAAATGGATGCGCCCGTCCCACGTCACAGGCGTGCGCACAATCGTGGGAAAAACAGTCACTTTTCAGCGAGCGGCCTAACGTAACGGTGACACTATGATTTAAAAAGATTTAGAAACAGAAACAACGAAGGCCGTCCTTGCGCAGTATTACTGTTCGTTGTTTGGAGAATTACCTGCAACCTGCTTTGCGGAAGAAGCGGCAACACTTTCTGCGAAACCCACCCATCATTTTGCACGAAAATGTGCGGGCGCTTACAGAGCAAGCTATGGCAGCTCTGTTCAGTCGATGGGTCTGGGAAGTATTATACCACGCACCTTACTCCCAGAACGTCCGTCCTTATGACTTTGATTTGATTCCGAAGATGTAGGAACCATTACGTGGCGTTCGCTTCCCCACCATGAACAGCAGAGGTTCTGCTAACGGTATAGACTACTACGCCTTCCACATCGCTGGCAACGGGTTCTACGCAACGCTGGCGAGTACTCTGAAGGACAGTGGAAATGAAATGAGCGTGTGGCTTTCTTGGCCGGGAGATCCCTTGCGGGATTGTTCGGCCGCCTTAGTGTAAGTCTTTTTAGTTGACGCCGCGTGGGCGACTTACGTGCCAATGATGATGAGATGACGATGATTAGCGCAACACACAACACCCAGTCCCCTGCCGGGAATCGAACCCGGGCCCCCAGCGTGGTAGTCAGCGACTCTGGCACTGAGCTACGGAGGAGGACAGAAGGACAGTAATAAGTGCAAACAGCATGTAACGCTTTTGTATCGGTTGTGAATTAATAGTTGCCACTGTTTAAGTTAGAACCCTAGTAAATTTTCGGATCAAAGTACGTAAAATATGTTAGACTAACACACGCACACCCATGCCCGATGGAATACTCGAACCTACTACGTGAGCAGCCTCGCAGCCAGAGGTAAGGCGACCAATCAGCTCGGTTGATGTCGCACAGCTTCAATGAAGGTTCAACCGTTTGCCGGACTAAGACACGAAATTTCTTTAGCAACTAAGAGCTCTACCGATCATTTTTAGCGATGGGTAGTTTCCTTCTGATCGTTGGATCGCAGTCGTTTGTTTTGATTTATGACTTTTTGATTAAGTCTCTTATCACAGATAACGGCTAATCCAACGCTTTGCGCTGCTGCGCCATCAGCTGGCATCGACTGAGCTATCGTGAGCATCGTGAGTCGTGTCGGGGTAGCACAGTCGGTAGTGCGCTTGCCCGCGAAAGGCAATGGTCCCAGGTTCGAGTCCCGGTTCCGGCACACAATTTTAATCTGCCAGGAAGTTTCATATCAGCGCACACTCCGCTGCAGAGTGAAGTTTCATTCTGGAAACATCAGGCTGTGGCTAAGCCATGTCTCCACCATATCCTTTCTTCCAGGAGTGCTAGTCTTGCGTGTTTGCAGGAGAGCTTCTGTGAAGTTTGGAAAGTAGGAGACGAGGTACTGGCGGAAGTAAAGTTGTGAGGCGGCATCGTGAGTCGTGTCGGGGTAGCACAGTCGGTAGTGCGCTTGCCCGCGAAAGGCAAAGGTCCCAGGTTCGAGTCCCGGTTCCGGTACACAATTTTAATCTGCCAGGAAGTTTAATATATCAAATGTTTCACCGACGTTTCGGCCACTATTGCAATCGGCCATCTTACACCCAGAAGATCGCCGCTTGCAATTGTGAGCGAAACGTCGCTGAAACATTTGATATATTGACGATGCGGTCCAATACCTAGATGGGTTTTATCAACAATGGTCTGGATTTTTCACAATTATCGCTTAAGACCGCGGAATACATATTGTACAATGGAGAGCCGCCGAAAATGGCTAGAACTGGTATCTCTGTCCACAAGGGGAGCTGAGTAAGGAAAGGATATATGGCGACAGGGAGGTGTCATAATGGACGCTCCGGACCATATTATGAAGATCGACTTTATTTAAATAATAAATCACTGTTATAATCCCATCAATGATGTCAGAAAAATTTTGCGTATCTCACGAACCAACAATAATTGTAATATCTATAAAATTACATAAGTCAATGTTCACAATATCGAATGGAGCGAAATTAAAGAGAAATTACTATCAACATGTGATTTCTACAAAGTGTATCTAAGAATAGCTTATTACCTCAAGCTATTATCTTTAATGCACAAAATATATATATTTTAGAACATATTACACTTGTAATATCAATTTATTACTGTACATAGTCGTATCTCCCATAGGGATACCTATGATGGTGTAACTATTTAATGAATATTCGTATTGTGTGGTATGATCTGTAAAAATCTTGAATTCTGGTGTTTTTATTTATTTCTTTGTACTGCTGATAAATAGTTCCAAGGTGAATGCATGTTTCTAACTTTTCTATTGCCTGTTGTCAAAATTTTAAATTAGTATGAAAAGAATCAATTCCTAACAAATTGTTTCATATTAATAAGTACCCACGTTTTGGAGGATATGGTCAACTCCCAATGAAAGAGGGAGACTAGGAAAGTACAGTGATACTGACGGACATTTTGTACTTAAATATATAATAGTCGGATAGGAGTGAGACTGAAAAATCTTCACTCTAGACTTCATACTAAATGATGTCAAAAGCCACAATCGCTGTACAACATTATTAGTTTATTTAATTATTTATTCACTTTATGACACGACAGTTTCGACGACCATTGCTGCCATTTCAAATTACGTTAATTGTACGTTATATCAAATGTGAGTTATATATTAAGACATTTGATGACACGAAACAACACATTTGTACTTTTAATAAAATTTGAGAAAAGAATTGATTTTGTCTGTTACATCCTTTTGTATGAGGTCTAGAACATGAGCTATAGGAAACCATTCGTCTTGATATATCAGGGTAGCTGAAGTGATACCTTTGCGGAACGATCCTTTCTTGGGGACTTTATCTTTGGTAATAGATAATGTGTGACAGTTCAAGACCTGTTTCCCGTTTGAGGTGACTATTACTTCGTGTCGTATGTCTGAGCACCGTCGATGATTACTTAGTTGGTGGTTTTGCTACCATTCTCATAATGAAGTAAATGCACCTGTTCTGCTAATTTTATAAGATTTATGTCTATTTATTACTATTGTTTGTGTAGGATCACTTCCGATGTTTTTCAATAAGAAATATTAAAATTATCCGGTATATCATAAATCATTTGCATACATTAGAATAGAAGTAATTTATTAATTAATCATTTATCCTTATTATATAGTTCATTAATGATGTTAAACTATGCATAGACTGTCTAACAGTGAGACCACACGTGAAATGTACTACTAGCAGCTAAAATTGTTACTCAGCATGAAAGCAGGCGTGTACGATGTGAACTTGGGACTAAATCCAGCCATAATTCTGGAACAGCGGCGTACGATATGTGTAAGATACGTTTGCTTCATACAGCATAGACTGGTCAACACACACACAAATGCAATTGTAATGTGGCAACCGCTACGTGAAATATACGAAGAACTGTTGCGAACATAAGATATGCTACTGATAGTAACTGTTAATTCCCTGCTTAACCTTCGACTGATCTAAACTGGTCTTTAACTGTGTATTCAGAGAGGGTAATCTTGATAATATTCATCTCGGGTATGCAGCCGGATACCGTCGTCAACTAGAGATACGTCGATGACATTTTCATGGTTTGGCCTTATGGAATGGATGCTTTAAATCAGTTTTTAGATCATTTTAATTGTCTCCATCCCAATATTAAATTTACGATGGAGGTAGAGAAAGATAGGAAACTTCCTTTTCTGGATGTTTTGGTTCAAAAGAGCAGTGATGGGACCTTAGGACATGGAGTGTATCGCAAGCCCACACATACTGATCTTTATCTTCATGCGACGAGCTGTCATCCGCCACACTAACATATGGGGGTCTTGCAAACTTTAGTAAAATGAGCGTACGCCATTTCTGTTGCTGAAAATCTGGGTGAAGAACTGGATCATTTCAAAGTTGTCTTTAAACAGAATGGGTACACTGCTCAACAAATTTGTCGTGCGTTTCAATTTGGTCCAAAAGGTGAACCATTAGAGGACAATTACAAGTCTATTGCCTTTTTGCCTTTCGTCGGGAATATTTCCTCGAAAATTTCAAGAATTTTAAGAAGATTTGACATTAAAAGTGTTTTTATGCCCCTACCTAAGACTAGGGCCTTCCTTGGGTCAGTCAAAACCCGGTGTTGACAGTATTCCATGTGATTGTGGTAAAACTTACATCGGCCAAACGATTCGCACAGTTCAGGATCGCTGTGTCGAACACCACCACATACTCGTTTGCTTCAACCTGAAAAGTCAGCTGTTGCTGAACATTGCCTGAATGAGGGACACAAGATGTAACCAAACTGATTGCTCCTGCTTCCCGCTACTGGGAATGTGTTATTAAGGAATCCATGGAAATTCGTATGGCCGATAATATTATTAATAGGGACAAGGGCTTTTCTTCAAGTAAAACTTGGAACCCGATCTTAGGTGACATTAAGCAACAACGGTCATCATTTCGACCTGCTGTTTCTTTTAACTAGCCTTGTTTCGACACATCGTTTTTGCCGATTTTCTCCACCGGCGAGCTACTAGTTCTATCGCGCCTAGGTGCCTCTACTTTGGTATCGCACATGCGCGGTGGGTCGTCAGTGGTGTATAAAGGGTCCACTGTTTCTTGTTCCGATTCCAGCCATTATACCTCCCCATCTCAGGCCTCCACCACCACTACCTGGAGTGTCGCTTCCCTCCCCCAACCGACAGTTCCTTTGTCCGTCCTCATTTCCTTCACCTCTGCATCCCAAGTCCCTCCTCCACCACTCTACACACCACTGACTTTGCCACATGAATTCCCCACTCTCACTCCCGCTCGCATTGAACATCGCCAAGCCACGGTGGCTGACACGCCACAATCGCCCCCACCGTCCCTTCTGCCCCCACACCAAACTACTGTCATCCCCCTAGACCCTGTCTCCATTTCTTCTGCCCCTTCCTCTGCCGTTTCTGCCGCCTCTGCCTCCTCCTCCACGGGCGCCAAGCCCAAAAACCATCGAAACGTGGAAGCGCGGACCCTACTCCAACATTACCCAAGAAGGCTCCTCCCCCTCCTCCCCCTCCGCCTCCACCTCCTTGCGACGACATGGACACTGCCCCCATACCCGCCAACATGCAACCCGACCTCTACACCTACGTCCTCTCCCATCCTGACGCACGTTTCCTCGATAACAAAATGCTCTCCCTTGAGATACGGAAACACTACCCCAACGTCCCTCTTGCACAAATCACCCCCCGCCGAGACTCCGTCCTTCTAAAGTCCCACAGCCCCACCCCCCACACTGACATCCTACAACGCCTTCCCAGAATCCACTTTGGTCCTAATGCCACCCTCACTCCATATTATACCGCATCTGCAGCTCGTCAGCCGCCTCCTTCCCGTCGACCACCCACCCTCACTGCTGTGATCACGAAGCTGAGTCCTCTGATCACGGAGGAATAGGTGTTGGGACAGCTCAACGCCATGCCCGATATCACCATCCGCTCCGCCAACCGGATCTTCAATGCCACCGGCCCAACGTACCTGATGCGGATCTTCACGGAGTCCGCATCGTCCCTCGACCACCTTTTCCTTCATGGGGCCCTAATCTACAACTGCCGCCACAAGGTGGAACCCGCCCATTCCCCACCTCAATCGTACTGCTGTGCCAGGTGTCTCATGTACAACGACCACCTGACAGAGAACTGCTGCAACCCTCCCACATGTCCTCACTGCAAGTCTCCTCACCTCCGCAAGCAATGTCCCAATCTTGCCTCCCCTCCCACATGCAACACCTGTGGCGGTCCCCATCCCACATATTCCTACAAGTGTAAATCCGTCCTGGCCCCCACCATCCCCGAACTCACCGTCCCCATTCGCCCTGTCGCCCCACCCAAGCACCCCAACAACTCCTTGCTCCCTCTCCCCACTGCTGAAGACGTCATCCGGTTTGTAACCACGGTCCTTGCAAACATCCATCCTTTCCAATGCCCTCACACCCTTCAACAGATTGCGCTGGCCGCACGGTCACTGTTCCACCTTGAAACCTTTGCCACCATCTCCCGCGCCCACTCCCACTTCGCTTTTACCCACCTAGAAACCCAAGTCTAAGCACACCCACTTCCCCTCTTCCTGTCACATATCCCGTAAGCCCCCCCTCCGCCACTATGGCAGGCTCATCGTACACCTTCCTCTACCATAATGTCCAGTGTCTCCCAATCAACAAGAACCTCTTAATGCATACCCAACACCGCATGGACGCCTTCCTCTTAAATGAAACCTTCCTCCAACCCCGCCGTCCCATCAGCACCAATCCTTACCTTCTTCGTTGCACTGATGGCCCCCTCCCTTGGCAAGAGGCTGAGTGGCGATGGGCCATCTCCGTCACCACCCCATCCAGCTCCACCCACTCCTCAATGATCCAACTGAACATGTGATTCTTAGTCTCTTCCTCCCTTCCCTCACCATCACTCTCGCCACCATCTACATCCGCAGCACTTCTCCTCTCCCATATGACTTCCTATCCCACATCGACCGTAACTACACGACCTATGTGATTGCCGCTGACTTAAACCTCTCTTCCCGTCCACCTGCTGAACTCCGGCGGTGGCAGCAGTTTGTCACCACCTCGCTCCGGGGCGATATCCTACCCCTCCCTCGCCCAACCCACTCCGAAAGCAATACCACCCCCAACGTCGTCTTGGCGTCTCCTAACCTCCTTGGGCGCATTACGGCAGATGTCCTCGACCTTATAGGCAGTGCCCACGCCCCTGTCCTGCTCACTGCTCACCCTTGATCACCGCCCCTGCCCTGACCGAGCTCCCCGTCATAGATCTCCTCCCAAACTCATTCACGACTACTCCCGTGTCGACTGGAATGCCTACCGTCGATCCATAGATACCTCAGTCGAAAGTCACCCCCTTCCCCTCTGCACACCTGAAGACATCGACCACGCCTCAACTTTTCTCCACCAAACAATTGTTGATGCAGTTGAAGCCCACATCCCTACCAGAACAATATGCCCACACAGTCCTAGCCTGCCTCCAAAGGCCGTCCTCCTCCTCAGAAAATCCCGACGCCTCTACCGCTTATACCTCCGGACCCGGGACCGGGACACACTCACACACCACCGGCAAATCCAACTTCACATTAGAAACCTTTTGTCCTCGAAAAAATGCCGGGACTGGCGACAGACAAGCACCCGCCATAACTACACTCTCCTCATTAACTCCTCAAAGTACTGGAAAGCCTTCAATCGCCTTACTGGCCATCACTCCTCCCCCTAATACCCGCTCATCCATGATAACCATCACTTTCCAGAAAACGCCAGTAAGGCTGAACACTTTGCCACTTACGTATCCGAAGTCTTCTCCCTTCCTGATAATCTTCATTTTGATTACTCCCTCTTTCCTGATGTCCATGAGTGTACTGACACCTCCTCTCCCCGGCTCGCCCCGGCTTCCAGTACTTGGAGCACATTCCTCCCTCAGATTTAAACACACCTATTACAGCACAAGACATCATAGCTACATTTTGCACGAAATGCAAAACAGCTCCCGGTCACGACCGGCTCACCTACAGGCATCTCCGTGCCTGTCCCCTCTCCTTCCACACCATCCTTGCCAACCTCTACAATACTATCCTACATACTGGTTTCTATCCTCACCTGTGGAAAATCTCCTGCATCCTCATGTTCCCTAAACCCAACAAACCCCCGTCCCAAACCTCTTCCTACTGTCCCATCAGCCTCACCTCCGTGTTCAGCAAGGTTCTGGAATCCATCCTCTCCCATCGTATCCATCAACACCTCCGACCGCATCAGCTCCTTCATTCTTCCCAATGTGGCTTCCGATCGTCCTTCTCTGTCGACGGCCAACTCCTTCGCCTCATCCACCTCGTATCCGTCCAGCTAAATTCCCGCCGCTCCGCCATCTTTGTATCCCTCGATATTGAAAAAGCCTATGACCGTGTCTGGCATTCCGGCTTCATTTTCAAACTCCAACTCTATGCCCTTCCTATTAACTATGTCCGCCTCATTGTATCCTTTCTCACCAACAGCCCATCCTATGTCACTGACTGCAATTCCAACTCCCGCTTGTTTTACCCCTCTGCTGGGGTGCCCCACGGATCTGTCCTCTCCCATCTCTTTATCTTATATAGTCTGCCGACATGCCCCAACCTCAACCTCCAGTCCATCTCCTCCAATATGCTGATGACACCGCCTTCCTAGCCCTCGCCCCCTCCCTTGCCCGATCCCAAGTTTTACTCCAATCTCACCTCACCGAGTTTGCTGCATGGTGCAACTGGTGGCTCCTCTCTGTCAACCCTGAGAAATCCCAGGCGATCTTTCTAGGTCATACCACCCGTTCTTTCCGCCTTCCCGACCTCTACCTCACCTTCCAAGGCCGTCCCATCCACCACACCCCCACCCTAAAGTACCTTGGTCTCACCCTTGACCGACAGCTTTCCTGGACCCCCCACCTAAAAACCATACGTGAAAAAGCCATGTCCCGTCTCAACCTCCTCAAACTCCTCACTGGCCGGACGTGGGGATTAAGCCCTTCCACCATCCTCCACACCTATAAATATGTCATGCGCCCCATCCTCTGTTCCTTCCACCCCACCTGGGTATCCGCTCCTCCCACCTTTTATCAGACCCTTCAAACCCTTGAACGCCATGCCCTCCGCCTCGCCTACTGTATCCGACTTCCCTCCCCCACGCGGATCCTATATGAACTCATCCCCTTTCCTCACCTCCTTCAACACCTTGAACACCTCCGAATCCTATATGTCACTCGCAAAATAGATTCCCGCAAGCCACTCGTTTACCCCATCCTCACGAACCCTGGGCCTCTGCCACGCCTACACCACTGCATTCCTCCCTCTCTCCACCTGCACACGTTACATGTCCTCTCCCAAGGCAACTTCCGCACCCTTCCCCTACCGGATGATGCCCTTCGTCCCGAAATATTCCCCTCCTATCAACTCTGATCCCATCCCCGTAGCATCAGCGCCCCCTCTTCCCGCCCCCTCCTCCTCCCTCTCACCACTTGGTCTTCCCCCCCCCCCCACCCCACCTGGAGTCTCAATCGCACCCGTCTTTCCTCTCCCCTCCCCCCATCTCTCTCTCTTTCTCTTTTCAACCTTCCCCCGAGCTTCCTAACCTTCCCCTCTCTTTGGCCTGCTGGGGCCGCAGTGACGCATTTTAAAACCAGTGTCGTCTAGTGTCTAGTGTCCAGTGCATCCATGTCTCAGTGTGCGTTTATAGTGCGTCGAATAACGTCTCCTCTTCACCTGTCGTCGTGTTACATCTTCGTGTGTCTGGTGATGTTACCCAATGTGATTTTCTCGCCACCGTGGCACAGACTGTTTTTAACTGTTTATGTGTCTGTCTCTCTCGCCTGTTCATGTGTTTTAAGCCTGCACTATTGTCTCCAGTGTCCAGTTTTTAAGCTTCATGTTTTCTCTTCGTGCCATGTTTTTTCATTCCTTGTTTTTACTCTCGTGCCATTGTTTATTTTAATCTAACCTTACAATATACACGTATGCTCGGCTAAACAGCAGCGCCTGATGCTGCTGCCAGCCTGCCGACTCCGTACGCGTTGAAATAACAATAAAGGAAAAAAAATGTTCTGCTTCAGTTTCCGGCGAGTTAGTGTATTAGAGCTCTCACCTGAAAATGGCAGCTAGTTGGTCTGTCGAAATACCGTGTCTAGTTGACGACGGTATCCGGCTGCATACCCGAGATGAATATTATCAGTTATTACGCCGGGAAAGTCTACGCAACCACAGGGTAAACTTGAATGGTGGGTACTGTACCTTCCCCTGTTGTTCCCTCGGTATGTCCGGCGATAGTCGAGAATGAAGATCTTGTTTTGACCATTGTCGTCAGGGAACCCGGAGGGATGTCTCACGTGTTGCCATACCGTTGGCATCTCCTTCAGTCTCCGATGTCTTCACACAGTAGAGTGTGGCTCCAGCTTGTGTTTTCTCGAGGATCCGCACGGTATCAAGGTAGCGCTCACGGAGTCACCACCAGAATGGAGTCAACTAGCTATATCGAGGGACATTGGTTATAGATTGAGGCACACTGGTTTAAATTCAGCTGTGATTTATTGCGACACTGAACCTGGCCGGAGGTCTTACGAAAAATTAGTTCTCAACGCATCTAGAATGCACTAGAACTGTATATTAAAAAGAAGTATAGAGTGGACGTCGAACTCAGGAGTCTTTGTTTCAGGGTCCTACACTTTATCCACTACACCCCACAGATAACGTCTCTCAGCACTAAAATTCATACAGTTTAATCGATAGGTATCACTCCGTGCACACACAGACACACACACACACACAAAATCCTACAGCTACAATATTTACACCATTATGGACGGTTATCGAGGAACATTGCTCATATACCTTCCGAGGGTTTCCATTTGAGTTCGTGTCAAGTCGTGTTTCTGCACTTCGCCCCTCAAAGGGGGTCCGAAACGATATTTGGAGTTATCTTTCAGCTTAGGTTACTTTCGGTAGTCCCTTGCGGATTACAATCAAGAGTTAAAGTGACGTATAGCCATGCGTATCCAACTACAGTGTAATATAAACATAATACGGAGCTACAGTCGCCAACGCATATATAAGGCAATGGGTGTGCCGCAGGGTTTAGATCGGTTACTGCTGCTACTGTACAATGGGAGGTTATTACGATCTAAATGGTGTTATAGTCGCGGCACGATAGGACAGACTCTCCGACGTTGCGGTGAGGTGGGACTTTTTCGTACTACCACTTCACGCGTGCGGCGTGAATATCGGGAAAGCAGCAAATCGTCAAATTTCCGACATCGCTTCGATCGAGATAAGATTCAGTAAGAATGAGAGCATGACGACTGAAAAAATACGTTGAACGTGACAGAAGTGCAACCACTCCGCAAATTTCTGCGGATTTCACTGCCGGGCCATCTGCAAGTATTCCCGTGCACACCATTCAGCGAAAGATCTTCGATATGGGCCTTGCTGACTTATGGGAATCTTACGGCTCGCCTGGACTTGTCAACACCGACATTAGAACCATGTTGCCTGGTCTGACGTTTCTCGTTTCTAATTGTATCTAGCCGACAGACGGGCTGGGGTATGGAGACAACTTCAAGAATTCATGGACGCTGAAATTAAAATGTTTGTGATGGTATGGGAATAAACTACAGTGGTTATCAGTCTCTATGTTTACGAACTAACTTACGCGAAGGACAACACCTTTGATCACATGGACATTTCCAGGCGGGCCCTGCATGTTAGCTGGGGACTGTACAAGGTAGTGAAGGGACTCCAATGGTTTGCGGTGTGTGTAGTTCGAACATGGGGCCCCTGATACGTCTAGGTGACATGTACGTACGCATGCTGGATGATCACCTGCATCCAGTAGCATCCATTGTGCATTGAGCATATCGGAGATGCCTTTAACGAGCAGTTAAGAAAATACAACTCCTCATAGCCTTACGAATTTATAGACAGCCCTGCAGTGGTGACATTCTCCGCTAACACTACTTCAGACATTAGTTAAGTAATTTACGGGTGCATTTTAAGGCAGGCGTAGCAATTTCTTTGGAACTTCATTGTACTCTCCAACTTCGCAGATGTTATTCTGCCTTTCTTGCGGCAGTAACATTCCTGGAACAGTGTGTAGTGTCCTTACTTGAATGAACCGATCCTGCGTTTAAGATCAGTATTGTTCACAATGAATAATGTGCTCTTGGTAGGCCATGTATGCGCCAATACGTTTATTCAGGAGTGAAAATGGTGTAAGTAAGGAACGACTTCCGCTAAGGTAAAAAAAAAAAAAAAAAAAAAAAAAAAAGTCAACTATCCGAAGATTGGTTTGAACACCACAGTGCTTTACTAGGCATGGTCCTCTTTGGAGGTGGTATGCCGTTGCCTTCCTCCGAGTTCCGCTGTGAAGTTTGAAATACAGACCAAGAAGACGGATCGTAAATCGTACTCGATAAGCTCAGTCGTTAGGGCACTGGTCCGCTACACATGTTTGATATTCCAAGAATGGGGATATAATGACAGTGTGTGATGGGATATAAAAGGGGAATGGATAGTGAAGTATATTGATCACTCTGGACACAGTGATGCACCGTACTTGGCCGGCCGCGGTGGCCGACGAGATTGAGGCACTTCAGTCACGGTCTGCACGGCCACTACGGTCAGGAGTTCGAATCCCCCCTCGGGCATGGATATTTGTGCCGTCTTTAGTATAAGGTAGTTCATAAGTAGTTTGTAAGTTTAGGGACTGATGACCCCGTAGTTAAGTCCCATAAGCTTAACAAACATTTGAACATTTTATTCGTACTTGACATTGACTCGATATTGTCTGTAGGAGAATATGAGACCAAGTTTACGCATGGTCACCGGGCAGCGGGCACTGTCTCCACTACTAGAAAACAAGTTATGGGCTCAGTGTATTATACTGTTTTAACTTGCAGCGTTGGCCACATTCCATAATAAGGCGGACTGGGAAGTTATAGACCCATCAAGTGGCTGCTGTTCACACCGGAACACAAAGACATCTCAAAAGAATTCATGGCGTTAGGCATCTAAGTAAATCGATATTTCCTACTGCCAAATGCCGACATAAGTTCCTTTGTGTGAGCTGCAGGATCAGAAATCATGTCTGTTCTTTCGGATCCGAAAGAACGACATTAACTATATACCTGGTATAGTCAATAAGTTTTTAAACTTGATGACTGGAAGATGGGCACCCACACGACTATGTTTCTTAAGAATCACACAACCAGACTGCATTCGTATCATGTGTGAAACACCAATCGAGGGAAGGCCCAGGTTTTTTTTTTTTTTTTTTTTTTTTTTTTTTTTTTTTTTTTTTTTTTTGTGGGGGGGGGGAAACCTTGCACTGAAAATTAATTTTTTTTAACATACGTATGAAACTTTTATCTTTCTTTAATCACACCAAACACAAACCTTCACGAACATACAGGAACGCACTTCACAACGTCAGGGCTCTTTGACTAACGAGGGCGACGCGATATAGGCAAAGCGACGCGATGCGACGCGAGCGTGACTCATCGTCCTCTCGTACCCTGGCGGTTAGTATCGGTACTGACTATCATGTTCAAATGTTTGTAGAGCTTATGGGACTTAAGTACTGCGTCATCAGTCCCTAAACTTACAAACTACTTATGAACTAGCTAACACTAAGGATGGCACAAATATCCATGCCCGAGGGGGGATTCGAACCCCCGACCGTAGTATCCGTGCAGACCGTGACTGGAGCGCCTCAGTACGCTCGGGCACCGCGGCCGGCGTCGGGCGTTCGAGCCCCTCCTCGCGCACCGGTGTTAGTGTTGCCATTAGGTTAGTTCACCTTAGTTTAACTAGTTTGTAAGCTACGAAATACTGACTAAGCAGTTGGAGTCCGATAAACTTACAAACATTTTGGTACCGTAAACAAAAATTGAACCCGACAGGCAAAAAACTGATTTCATTTTTAATTCAGTAACGACGACTTACGCAAGTACAACATTCGAAAATTTTGTTACGTAAATTCTGTTGATCAGGCTAATTTAAAACTTAACAATTATTATTAAATTCAAACTATTAGTTCGTTGTTGTTGTTATGGTCTTCAGTCCGGAGACTGGTTTGATGGAGCTCTCCACCCTAATCTATCATGAGCAAGCCTTTCCATCTCCTCATAAGAACGGCAATCCACATCCACTTTAATCTGCTTACTATACGCGTCTCTTGGTCTCCCTCTGCGATTTTTACCCCACACACTTCCCTCCAATGCTAAATTTACGATTTCTCGATGTCTAAGAATGTGTCCTACCAAGCGATCCCTTCTTTTAGTCAGGGTATGCCAAAAATTCCTTTTCTCACCAATTCTGTTCAGTACCTATTGATTAGTTATGCGATCTACCCACCTAATCTTCAGCATTCTTCTGTAGTACCACATTTCAAAAGCCTCTATTCTCTTCCTCCTCGCACTGCTTATCGTCCATGTTTCACTCCCGTACAAGGCAACACTTCACACAAATGCCTTCAGAAAAGACTTCCCTACCCTTAAATTAATATTCGATGTTAGCAAATTTCTCTTTTTCAAAAATGTTTTTCTTCCCATTGCCATTCTGCATTTATATCCTCTGTACTGCGACCATCGCATGTTATTTTACTACCCAAGTAACAAAACTCATCTACCACCTTCATTGTTTCGTTACCTAATCTAATTTCTTCAGCATCGCCTGATTTTCTATGACCGCATTTCATTATTTTTGTTTTGCTCTTGTTAATGTTCATTTTATACGCTCTCTTCAACACACTGTCCATTCCATTCAACTGCTCTTCCAGGTCCTTTGCTGTCTCTGACAGGATTACAATGTCATCAGCGAAACGCAATGTTTTTATTTCTTCCCCCTGAACTTTAATCCCTATTCCAAATTTTTCCTTGCTTTCCTTCATCGCCTGCTCAATGTACAAATTGAATAACATCGGAGAAAGGCTACAACCCTGTCTTACTCCCTTCCCAACTGATGCTTTCCTTTCATGCCCTTCGAGTCTAATAACTGCTGTCTGGCTTTTGTACAGGTAGTTCAAAATTCTCATTTTCCGTCCGATTCTAGGAATTGCCCATATAGAGAAACGCTGGTCGGTAAGAGAGCACAACACTTTTACACTTAGAACACGTTTATTGCTAACAGAAGGGTACATTCAGTACTATTTATAGATAGAAAGAATTTTCTGGAACTTACGAGTACTTCAAACATAAGAAACATGGACAACATTCTAGAAATAGTAAATACAAAGAAATAGTTTTTTCTGCCACTGGAGGGATTTGGACTAGGGACTGCAAGCAAAGCGATCTGCAATGCTGACCACTGCATCACGCGTGTTGTCGGAATACTCGCTGATATAATTAAATTCCAGACACTGTTATCTGTAGTTGCGAAAAAGTATTAAAAACAAATGAAAGACAGATTAACTTCAATTTTGTCTCTTAGATGTTTCCCAACATTGCATCACGAGTTGGAGTAAATTCCATATAATTTATTACTTTTTGTTTTTGGGCTCTTCCATTTCGAATAGTAATGAAAATGAGAATATTGTCAATTTTTTTTTAAACACGAATAAATTCTACGCGTTTAAATCCGCTCAATATAGTTTGCGAATTCGTTCCACCCCAGGGAATCTGCTTCCACCGAATTTATGTCACTGTACCTACTGATGTGATCAAACCGCCTTGACCTGTGTCAGCTTAGCATTTCGTACTCCTACGCACATTGCGCGATCAGTGTGTCAAATGCGTGTGATGGCGACGGTGGCCGCTCCGAATCGCTGAGCAATCGAACCGACTTTGACGACGCCCGCCCACGGACTGCTTTATAGCACTCCGCTCCGCTCTGCTCTATATCACCCCGTCGTCTAGTGAGACGGCATTTTAGAGATATACCAGGCATTCAAACCAGAAATAATGCCAGATTATGTTACTGTCATAAATTACATGAACAATGGGCTTAAAACCTTTTAAAGGAGATTTATTTCTGTGTCTCAAACATATTTAATTTAGAATATCACTTGTCGCCTCCCGGGATTAGCCGAGCGGTCTGCAGCGCCACGTTGCGGATAGCGAGGCCTCCCTTGTCAGAGGTTAGATTCCTCCCTCGCCGGCCGCGGTGGCCGAGGGGACTGACGCGCTTCAGTCACGGTCTGCACGGCCACTACGGTCGGGGGTTCGAATCAACCATAGGGCATGGATTTTTGTGCCGTCCTTAGTTGTAGCTAGTTCATAAGTATTTTGTAAGTTTAGGGACTGATAAGTACCTTAAGCTTAACAAACATTTGAACATTTGATTCCTCCCTCGGGCATGGATGTGGATGCTGTTCTTAGGTTAATTTAAGTAGATCTTCAATCTAGGGACTGATGACTAACGTAGATTGGTCCCACAAACATATCCATATTTTATTTATTTATGTATTTTTTGGAATTTCAATAGCAACTGATTTGCCCGTAAAACATTGAGCCAGGTGAAAAGTTAAACGGAAATTAGAATTCTAGTCCAAGCATGCTGAAGGGGAAGAAGAGCATTTTTGAAACACAAAAATTTGCTAACATCGAATATTAATTTAAGTGTAAGGATGTCTTTTCTGAAGGAATTTGTGTGGACTGTTGCCTTGCACGGGAGTGAAACATGGACGATAAGGAGTGCGGATAGGAAGAGAATAGAGGCTTTTGAAATGTGGTGCTACAGAAGAATGCTGAAGATTAGGTGGGTAGATCGCATAACTAATGAAGAGGTACTGAACAGAATTGGTGGGAGAAGGAATTTTTGGCATACCCTGACTAAAAGAAGGGATCGCTTGGTAGGACACATTCTTAGACATCGAGAAATCGTGAATTTTGCATTGGAGGGAAGTGTGTGGGGTAAATATCGCAGAGGGAGACCAAGAGACGCGTATAGTAATCAGATTCAAGTGGATGTTGGTTGCCGTTCTTATGAGGAGATAAAAAGGCTTGCTCAGGATAGAGTAGGGTGGAGAGCTGCATCAAACCAGTCTCCGGACTGAAGACCATAACAACAACAGCCCAAGTACCCTCCAGCACACACCAGACAATTGATAAATTCAATAATGCACCGTCATCCATTTTAAGGCGACACTGAAACTTCATGCAGTTTTTTGAGAAATGACACACAACACTTAAATGCGAGTTAGTATTTCATTCTCATACATTTGTGATCAGTGATGAAAGTTTCAGATAGGTAGCTCATTAGAAAGTTAATTTATAATTTTTTACTGAGTAGGTATCCTAAGACAAGCTCCTGAGATAATAAAAATGTAGTAATATCAATCGTGATTAATCCAATGATCAAATATTTGTAAGTTTATCGGAATCAACTTTGCGGTCATTAGTCTGTAGATTAAAAACTACTTAGACGAAGGTAAACTAACATAAGGACAACAAAAACACCCATGCCCGAGGGGGAACTAGTATCCCCGACGTCTATCGGACACGCGCAACACAGCACGGCTCCCCAGTACGCACGGCTATTCCGCCACAACCGTGTTTATACAGGCGTTACAAATATCATCAAAGAAATGAAATTAATTGACGCAAACTTCCTGTACATGGTAATTTACGAACGATGCTCGGTAGATTGTGTTGACACAATCTGCTAAGCGCAACCATGGAGGCCCTAATATAGAAGGGTGGAAAATTGAGGGGTGGGGGAGGTCAAACAGTTTTCTGCACTGACACCCAAACCTTCAGATGTCACTCAGATCGGTACCAAAAGTTGTATATCGATAGAGTAGCAACCGTAACTTCTATATAATTCGTGCTATCTGCTGCCGTCCAGGAGAACGTCCGTTAACTTTAATAACAAAGAACACCTGCCCTACGGATTATAGGAAAAGCGTAACTGTGAGAGCTCATCACGTTCAATCCCCGCCTAGAACCAATTTTTGTTTTGTTTTTGATTGTCTTAAACTGCAGATTGTTGGAAATTGTTAAAAGGGCAACGTGTTCCTTACATGTAAGAGAGCTGTTTGTATTTTATAGCAATGTGCTATCGGCATTTTCCTCTTGCTTCGTTTATTTGAAAGTAGCGTATCTGTAGAGTTTATTCGTAGTTCCACATAATAAATAAACATAATCAGAACATACGAATAATGGAACAACCACTATTGTGAAACCTTCGTTCCTGAATGAACGACACTATGCGTCTGCGGTGGTGTTTGTGTTAATGTCTGATCTTTATGTACTTATTATTTTCATTATTACTAGCGTTATTACTTTAATTACGCTTATTGTTGTAACATTACTATTATTTTTGTCACTATTGTCGATATTATTACTGCTGTATATGTGATGCAGTTGATTCTTTATTCGTATGTTCTGCTTATGTTTATTTATTCTGTGGAACTACGAATAAACCCTACAGATTTACTACTTTCAACTAAACGAAGCAAGAGCAAACTGCCGACAACACATTGCTATGAAATCCAAATAGCAGCACATTGCCCCTTTTAACAATTTCCAACGTACTGCAGTAAAAAAAAAAAAAAAAAAAAAAAAAAAAAAAAAAAAAAAAAAAAAAAAAAAAAAAAAAAAGGTTCCACACGGGGCTTGAAACTTGGACCTTCTGTTCGATGAACTAACGTCAAAAACTCTCCTCTACTCCGTAGGTTAGGTGTTACTTATTATTATAGTTTACGTACTATCTCCTGAAGGGCAGCACATAGCACGAATTGTGTAGAAGTTTCGGCTGATACTCTATCGATATACAATGTTTGGTGCCGATCTGAGTGTCTGACATCTGAAGGTTTGGGTGTGAGCAGCACTTGCAGAGGAGAGCTAATGCAAGATGAAGTGTTCTGGACTATACAAGAGGGCGCCACCGTACTCCTCAGGTTGGTAGAGACCGTGAGTCCGCTCCTACAGCCACCGTTCAAGACTTTCCTGTCGACATGTGCTTTTCTGCGTTAAGATTCCGTGTCACCCCATTTTCATTCTTACCCACAGTCCTATTGCAGGTAGATGCTTATCTCCCCTCACTGTTGCATTGGCATTAAGGTTTGAATCGTGTTGAAAATTTCAAGTTTGTGTTTCACACAGCACTTACTTTAACCCTTTGTCACATATAAAATTCGGACGAAGAAAACCCACAATAATAGTTAAATTAGACGTGTGTAATCATGTGAACAGAGTTACATGATTTTGTTTCTCAATATATGGTTTTGTTTGTAAGTAACAATGCAGAAAAAGACGCATTGTTACTACAATATAAATATTACAGTGTTTTCCGTTTGGCACTAAAATTTGTTTATTTTACTCGGTTTCATGTGAAATGTCTAAAATTAACTGCAGTATGGTACAAAGATCAGAACTGTCTCACAATTTCCATTGTTAATAGACAAGTACGCATTAAGGCAAACCGTATTTTGTGTATCAGTTCTTAAAGTCACATTATTTTTCATGAACAAAATGCTTCTTGTACGACATTTTGCCGCTTGGTACGACGTGTAGCCACTTCTGAGACATTAATAATGTCCGTCTTGTAGGTTGTGCTACCTTTCCGTCAGTACGTGGCTGTGAGTGTGAGTGAGTGACGTTCATTTTATTTTATTTCAGCAGTGAATTGTCTTGACTTTGGTGCTGTGGCGAAGATGATGCCAGCATTATTGATCTGAGAATGTTAAGTAATATACGTCGATCCAAATGTCTGTGTTGTGTATGAAATACATAACATTAAAATACATATTTTGATGTCTGGTGCACTGTATTAATACAGAATATAATGAATTTTAAATTTTACAAAGCTGAAATCATAATGTGGGAATGAAAGGGCTAATGTGTAACTTTCGCATTGACTATATTGCGATATTATTGTTTCTCATAATTAAAAAAAATCGATAATGCCACCAGCTATGAACTCAGGGCTATAATCAGGTTTCTCAACACAAGACATATGCAAAACAACCGATATCCTTCGTTAATTCAAGGAGGAATGTACACAGAGTGTTATGGACGACTCGTGTGTTCGGCGCTGGTGTCATAGCTTCATCTTAGGGGAAAGAGAACACTCATGCTGTCGAGCGTTCGGGGGTGGCCAACTGTGATTATTGACGGATTCCTTGGTTGAATTGTAATATTCATGAGGAACTATCGGCACATTACAGTTAATGAAATTCGATATATTTCTATAATTTTGGGGAACACTTCTTGAGATTGTTAAAAATCATCTTAGTTCAATAGGTATACCATTTAATGTACTGGGGGATGTTGTTTTACTATGCACACAGGTCTTTAAATAAATTACTCTCCCTTTTATCAACGTAAATTGAAGGTTTATCGTCTGAAGTGACGAGCGCTTATATAATATCTGACTGCGTAACGTGAGACGTTTCATTAAGCACTAAATGAAGGAGAGAATTTATAGGACATCTAATTAGCTACCTTCCTTATTAACACTGCCCTACATAAAGACAAGAAAATACAGTTCGGTTTAAGAAGAGTGATAAAAGGGTGGCTGAAATGAAACATCGTATACCATTAACTTACTTTTTCTCATTAGAAACTGCACAAGGATGACAGAAAACAATTATACTGCAGAATGCCTGAAGCTAGGGGGTCGGAGGGAGTTACGAAAAATTCTACTGCTTCGAATATTGACAGAAGCAAAGCAGATCGTGCATTAACAAGTTCTGCAAACTCGTGACAATAATTACCGCCGCACGGAAGTAGCCGAGTGGTCTGGTGCGCCACGTTATGGATCGAGTGACCTCCCGCGTCGGAGGTTCGAATCCTCTCTAGGGCATGGATGTGTGTGTTGTCCTTAGGTTAGTTTAACTTACAGTAGTTTGTAAGACTAGGGACTGATGACCAACGTAGATTGGTCCCATAGGATTACAAACATTTGACCATTTTTAATCAATACGACTACTAGTGAGCTCTGTGAACGACATACAATGAATTCGTGGCTGCATTGTTGCAATACATTACCAATACGTAGACGACGGATAGGAAGGTACGTCGTGTTGACATTTGATAAAAAAAAAAAAAAAAAAAAAAAAAAAAAAAAAAAAAAAAAAAGTAGTATTTCCGGTGCAGATCTAGAAGGGATGCTGTTGTATTGACGTTAAAGGAACCATGAGTCCCAGTATATCTCGTTGTCTAATTAAGACCTCGCAGTTCTCTAGTGCACCACTAGACTAGTTCGCACACCTGATCAGTTATGCCCCAAGGACGCAACGAATGTCTCAGAGACGGCGTTGGATAAGTAGCTTGGCGTGACGAAAACGCATTCGTCAAAATAAAACAGAGCTGCTGGACGCCGGTGCGTTGCCAGGGCTCAACCGATCGTGACACTAACTAGCAACCAAACCAAATAGAGACACCAGGCGGCTATTTCACAAAATGAAATAGAGTACCTAAGACTTCCACACACAGCTTCCCTGCCGTTCTCGCGCCAGAATTATCAGATACCATGGAGAGGCGCGTCACCAGAAACAGCGTTTTTGACAAACAGTCCTGTGTGGCCCGCCAAGGCATCGTTCTGCTGCGGTCAGAAGTCCCGTTAGGCAGCTCCATATCGCCTTTCACAGATCTCGCGATTCCAATTGCAAACTGTCCCATTACCAAAGAACTTTGAAAAAATGTATTCTAGTTGAAGCATACAGACAAGGAGAGTTCAGTGACGCAATTGACATTTGTGCAAACACGGAGAGTTCAATGACGCAATTGACATTTCTGATTAGAGAAAAAATGAGGTACCTCTCAACACTAGTAGCGGACGAATATGACGATGCAAAACAAAATCCGTTATGCATTGTGACAAATGTTTCACTTTGCACGGTGACTATGTAGAGAAGCCGTACATTGTTTTCAATAAAATTAAAATATTTCCTACTACTAACTTATTTTTAATTATACTCAGAAACGTGTACTACCTATTTATTTTGGCATTGTTCAGCGATTTTGTTATGAGAAGGTAACGAACTAGGCAGATATTTCCTGTTTGTGGGTGGAATGATATGGAATCTCTGAAATGCAATTTTTATCTTTCCTTCAGGTTGCTTAAGGCACAACGACTGTTAGGAGTGGCATATTGCACCCCAAATATTGCGGAAACGTAAAGTGTGGTTGATGTGCGATTTTCACAGAATAGATTGGTAGTCAAGTACTCGTATTGTTAGCCAATAAACAGATTGTAAAAATAACTAGATAGTTTAATTTTTATGCAAACATATAATTTTTCAAATGGAACAATGGATGTTTCTCATGCACTGGAATTTTTGTCACCAGCTGTGTACAAATAATTTTGAATGGCATATTTATCACGTTTAGTTTGGCAGCTACAACCATTCAAAGTTTTGGAGGCGAAGGCTAGGACAGCGTAGCTGACTGGCTGATGGTCATGAGACAGTGGGCCATGCCTCAGGTGCTACCCACTCTGCCAGTTAGCTACGCTATCGCAGCCTCCGACCCCGAAACTTTGAACGGTTGTAGCTGCCAAACTAAACGTGACAAAAATGTCATTCAAACTTATTTGTACACAGCTGGTGTCAAAACTTTCAGTGCATGATGGAGACAACCATTGTTACATTTAAAAAACTGTATGTTTGTATAAAAATACACTTTCTAAGTAATATTACAATCTGTTCGTTGGCTAAAAATACAAGCCCCTGAATCCATTCTGTGAAAATCGCACTTCAATCGCACTTTTCGTTTCCGCAATATTTGCGGCGCAAGTGTTAGGTGTTTCACCCCATGTATATGAGGTGGAGAGGGGGGCAGGGAGTTTAGGAAAATAATAACCGAACAGTATAACGAATAAAGAAAAGGAGGTGGCGTTTGTTGTCACCGTCTAAAGCGATGAAGTTTATAGATCATGTAAAAGCGTATGGGTAGAGGTCGCACGGGAGAATCGTATTAATAATAATCATTTTTATACGGTTTCACAACACAAACTTTGATAGAATGACTTGCATGAAACATGGATAAGACTGCAGATAGTGTATCCACTTTATCAGGCTGTTTATGTTACTTCTGTGAAGATGTTTTAGAACTAAAACCGGTGAAATTATAGCTCTAATAAACAGCTGAAGGTTGGTAATATGCATTTACTGAAAAAGATACAACAAACGATTCAACTGTGCCGCTCGGGAGTAACCGAGCAGTCTGGAGCGCCATGTTGAGGACAGCGCGGCCTAGGCGTCGGAGGTTCGAAACCTCCCTTGGGCATGGATGTTTGTGTTGTCTTTAGTATAAATTAATTCATAAGTAGTTTGTAAGTTTAGCGACTGATGACCTCACAGTTAAGTTCCATAAGCTTAACAAACATTTGAACATTTCGATACAACAGCAGAATCGTTGAAAGTAAACTTTAGTCTAATTTTAAACATGAACCGACTCGTAGAATAAGAGTAGACCGGTAAATTTATTTTACCCCACATCAGCAAACCTCCAGAAAATTCTTGCATCATCACCATTCAAGCAGTTCATGACCAACATCAAAATGGAACGGACATCGGTGATACTGTTCGATAGTGAATCAACGGACTGTTGGCTCAGACGGTCCCACTCTTCAAATGCGATTCGGCACGGATAATCCAGATTGGTTGGTATATCGTCATGTCCAAAACCAGCCCTTATTTATAAATACCAGGCGTATTCAATAGCGTTAATGTCTGGGGAAATTCTAACTTTTCACGTCGTTACCATGAAGGAACACATTAACAATATGTTCTCGATGAGCGCCAGAATTGTCATCCATTGAGACGAATCCAGCACAAAAATACTGCAGACTAGGTGGCATTATTCCTGAACCGTAAAACCGCTTTATTGACTTCTAAGACCACCACTGGCGTGTGGTTTCCTCACATACTACCACGCTAAAATAGCAGGAAATCGCCAACTAGCTCAACTTTCTGGACCGTGTCTGTAAGAGTTTCAAGCTGATCAGCCCCGTCTCCAAAAGCATCTCCAACGATTGTCAGGTTAAGCCCACCTGCAAGTCTGTGATGCCAATTCTGACGAGTTCATCCCCATGGGTGTTGTGTCTACCTGTACTGCACTGCATGGTTCATGCCATGCAGCCTATTACGTATAGCTTTACTCGAAACACAGCATCCTGTAGACGCAAAAAGACCATTCTTAACGTGTAGGCTTTCACGGCCGGCGTCTTCAGATGAAACGTGTCCATAAAAAATTATTTTTGTAAGAAAATGTCTAATATTGTGCCTCCTGTTTTGTATCGAGTAACTTGCTTGCAAGAAAATGTATAATATCGCTTCTACTGCATGTATCGATATGTGTACTTAACTCTGTGAAGTTTCATCTTTGGCAAAGATCATGTAATGCATAGCATTGTAGCTCGCGCTGAGAGAGAGTAGCACTTGTGGTTCAGCTCGCTTAGAGAGCGGTTGAGTTGTGTGTATGGCTCCGATGTAGAGCAGAGGCTGCTTTGCCAGCAAGTCAGAAGTTGTATTATATAGGTAATGTAATGCTGATTATTAATTATAAGTAACAAAGTTGACCTTTCTTTCCTGTTTCATTTACGTAGTTAGAAAATTAACCTACTTCCTTCATTTGATAATAAGTTATTAGTGGATTTAAAGTGCAGTATTGATTTTAATAATATTGTTGAACAGATTTCGTTATTGGTGCCATAGCAAATGATAGTTAATTGACTATGATACTAAATTTCAATAATCAGAAACTGATCTGCATAAAATTCTCACAGTCAAGCATTAAGAAAGTGGTTTGTGGTTTTTTAATATCTTTCTCGCAGTCAAAATTTTGAGTATAGTCAGTGTCTGTTTCAAATGGTGACTTGTCACAGTTGTTTTGTGTTTAAAATATCCGTTGCGCACATAATCAGTTTAATGCACTGTTTCTTATTTAATAGTATATACATCAATATCAGGGCCATAATTAAACCAAATTGCTGTGTTAATGAACAATTTGTTGTCTGATTTAATAAGTTCAACATCCACAACACACACACAGCTTTTACAGTAATTAAAACTTCCGGGCAGAGAGGCCGTTGTCGAACAGTAGAAATTTCTTGAGTCGTCGACTCACCTCAGAAGATGTTGCCCGCAGCCGGCAACGAAACGTCTGGGGAAGAAATTTCTACTGTTCGACCACGGCCTCTCAGCCCGGAAGTTTTAATTATTCAAAAAGACCATTGTTCCGCATGGTGCCGTTCCTCTCATAGTTCCTACAAGCTGAAATCGGTAAGCAGCGGTTATCAGCTGCTATATTGGCCTTTGGGATGCTAGAGCGAGGCATTTCATCTACGGTTCCTATATGTGGCCGGCCGCGGTGGCCGAGGGGACTGAGGCGCTTCAGTCACGGTCTGCACGGCCACTACGGTCGGGGGTTCGAATCCCCCCTCGGGCATGGATATTTGTGCCGTCCTTAGTATAAGGTAGTTGATAAGTAGTTTGTAAATTTAGGGACTAATGACCCCGTAGTTAAGTCCCATAAGCTTAACAAACATTTGAACATTTTTCCTATATGTGTACCTCCTGCACCTACTAAGTACATCACTTTAGTTAATTAAGAGGAGTATCGTTAGTTTCCTTAACGGGTGTCCGTCAGGACACAAAGAAAAATTGCGGACGCGATCAAACTTCCAAATTGATCATTTAAGCATGGTAGAACTATAGCCAACATTATATTTCCTTTCTGATCCCATGACTGGAACTGATATACCTATTCCGTCGCACTGGCATTGCTCATTTGTGGTTGTTTACAATTTCGTGTAACATGAGTGACATCTATGGACAATCTACGGAACTGTGTTGCTGATTCTATAATCAACGTTAGTGTTCGGGAGACATTGGAAACAAATTGATGTAAAACATTTTTGATGTGCATGTTGGCGAAAATGTATGTTTAAATTCGGTAGCACGTATAATCGATTGTCCGAAATTTGGTGCAACCCATTATCTCAAAAATGTTCAAATATTTGTATAGCTTATGGGACTTAACTACGGGGTCATCAGTCCCTAAACTTACAAACAACTTATGATCTAGCTAACACTAATGATGGCACAAATATCCATGCCCGAGGGGGGGATTCGAACCCCCGACCGTAGTGGCCGTGCAGACGGTGACTGGCGCGCCTCCGTCCCCTCGGCCACCGCGGCTGGCCAACCCATTATCTGAGAATTATTTCCAGTAAATTTTTTATGAGCCTACTAAAACAGTAAATGCATGTCAAATGCACCTCGCCACTCAGCGTCAAATGTAATACTGCAATGTTTGTAAACCTCATCGGTCCTTATACTTACGCCAACTAATGCCACATACAACACACATATCCATGTACGAGGATGACTCCAGACTCCGTTCGATGGCGTCCGCGAACTCAGTAGCAGGGCGCCGTACACCGCACGGTCATTCCTAACGGCCCTTTGCAACAAATAGTCCTGAGCTTAAAACGAAAATCAAATGTATAATCCAATATTGGATTGAAGGCCGTCGTAGGGAAGCGTCATGTCGAAAGTCCGCAATTCATCAAAAATGACGAAATGTATGTACTCAGAAAAGAACAGAAATTTCGTTTCCAGAGAGAAAGCAAGTACTCTTTCCAAATTCGAAATGTAAGTGTAGACCAGTTATGCCTTACATGCATGGACAGAATATAGACAGAAACTGATTTTTTACCAAATACATAAACTAAAGGCGCAGTTGATTGGCTTTTTATACACGAAACGGTTCAGACCCTACTGCAGAAATAACCTGTGAAGCATGTCAATCTGAAACTAACCTTCTGAGATCCTATGCTAAAGCTCAAAATTTAGTGAGGAGTGCAATGGGAGATGCTTACAAAATTTTCACAATGAAACTGTGTCTAGAAATTTGGCACAAAACTCAAATTATTCTTGTACCATGAAAATTAGGCTTTACTGCATTACAATAATAATAATGCTGCTGGAACGAATGTTACTAAAGCTGAGTTAGTAAACACAGTTTTTAGTAATTCTACAATTTGTAATAAGAACTGCTGCCAACATTTTTACCGCATAAATATTTATCCTATGAGTAGTGAATCAACGTAAATTGCGTATGTGGCGAAGACGAACGACAGACTGCGTTTTGTTGGCAGAACACCTAGATGTAGTGGAATTACTGAATAGACTGCTTAGAAAACGCTAGATACGAGGTATAGGATCCTTATTACTTGAGATAGAAGGAGAACATCTAAAGAGGACAAAGATGGACAGCTCGTTTTATACCACAAAAATGATCAAAAGATTTGAGTAGGAATCATTAAAATAACGGCGTTTATCTTTGAAGTGTGATCCACTAACTTTTGATTGCCGACACTCTCCTCCGGAGGTATAAATGTATTGTAAATGCGACATAAAGATTGTGTAGGAGACAAGCCACCTCGATGAAATTAATCGTTAGTGCTACAGTGGAGCTGGGCAGATCTTAATAACTACAATTCACACTTTAGGCACAGCACGACTTTAACATACAGTTAAAATATTCAAAAAGTTGTACAGACTATCGGTCTGCATATGTCTGTACAGTGAACACCCTTTTGAATATTTGTCTACGTATAGCTGTCGCTCACAAACGAGATGAATATCCGACGATGGAAACATCCGTAACGGCATTAAAGTCACTTTGTGCCTGAAGTGTGACCTATAATTATTGCGACTTATTCAGCTTCTCTGCAACGTTAGCGATTAATTTGAATATATATTATTGAATCTCATCAAAATATCAGTCAGTAGGGAGTCCTATTAGACAGATGCTGAACTGGATGTGTCCTCTCCATGAAGCTATGATAATATTATTTTTTAAAACTCACAGCAATGGTAAAAACACAAAAACGCATATCATAAATTTAAATGAGGTACTATACTGCGAGAAGAATTTGCAGGGCACTAAAAGATTTGAGTATTAACAAGGCCCCAGGAGTATGGGATATTCTGTCTGAACTGGTGTTATCGTTAGGAGAGCAAACCATGTAGACATTTGACATAAAAGTTTTCTGGGTGTTGTACCGCGTCATGATGTAAGGCTATTACTTAAATAACCGACGTTTCGCCCAACGTTACAGTGGTTACGTCGGTTATTTAATAAAAGCCTTACATCATGACGCGGTACAACACCCAGAAAACTTTTATGTCATCTGACTCTGGCCGCGGAAGCCTACGTAATTATATCATGAAGACATTCTTTCACCTGATATGCAACATGTATGCGATAAAGGAAATACCCTCATACTTCAAGAAAAATATAGTGAAACCAAATTCCTAATAAAGCAAGTGCAGACAAATGTGAAACTTTCAAAACTCTCAGTTTAATAAGTCATGGTTGAAAATACTAAAACTTATTATTTACAGACGAATGAAAAAAAACGACCTTAGAAAAGACAAATTTGGTTTTAGGAGAAATGTAGGAATACCTGAAGCAATACTCTTATTAAGATTTACCTTAGAAGGAAAGAAAAACTTAAGCATTTTTGGATCTGGAGGAAGCTTTTGACAATGTTGACTGGACTACACGTTTTCAGAATATGAAGGTAGCATGGGTAAATTATAGAGAGCGAAGAGTTGTATTCAACTTGTAACAAACGAGGAAACAATTATTGGAATCGAAGGGCATAAAAGAGTCGCAGTTGTTGGGAAAGGATGTAAGGGCTTTAGCCTCTCACCAATGTTGTTCAATCTGTACATTGAGCAAGCTGTGAAGGAATTCAAGGAGAAATTTGGAGAGGGAATTAATGTTCAGGGAAATGTGTTGTTGCTGAAGAATTATGAAGATTAGTTGGATAGATCACGTAACTAGTGAGGAGGTGCTGAACAGAAATGGGGTGTAATGGAGTTTCTGGCATATCCTGACTAAAAGAAGGGATAGGTTAACGGGACACATTCGGAGACATCGAGGAATCGTCAACTTAGCATCAGAAGGAAGTGTGCGTGGTAAAAATCGTAGAAGTAGGCCGATGGACGAATACAGTAAGCCAATTCAAAAGGACGTATGTCGCCCTACGTATCCTCAGATGTAGAGGCTTGCAAGGATTGCTGCACCAGTCTGCGGACTGAAGACCACAACAAAAACGTAAGTAAGTTATTTTAAAATACTTGATACTATTAGACTGTTAAAGCGTGGCTCCGTTTTAGATAAGTTTTTGGCTTGCAAAGGTTAGGTACGTGGCCACCACTTCTTAGAAGTGCGTGTTTCTAATTGATAAAGCAGTTCCAATAAATACTACAAGGTAGCGTTATTAAACCTCACAAATATAAAAGATTTACTGTATAAGAAAATGCAGCCCCACAGGTACTTTAAAATAACTGAACTTTATCTAGATTTCGGGCACGCAGAAGGAAGTAAACATCATGCAAAACGTTTACAACGGACTGCGTTAAGCAGCTGTTTCTTATAGCAGCTACGAGATGGCGACGTATTGGCGCGAAACTGCCAACACGCTCTCCACTCCAGTCTGGATGCAGCCATTTTATTTTATCGTTCAGACTGCTGGTTCTTAACTAATATGTTTTTTAACTAACTGTATACATCAAGAGCACATTTATCCCTATGTGTAAACGACTCATGTGTTGTTCAAACACCGGCCGCGGTGGTCGAGGGGACTGAGGCGCTACAGTCACGGTCTGCACGGCCACTACGGTCGGGGGTTCGAATCCTCCCTCGGGCATGGATGTCTGTGACGTCCTTAGTTGTAGCTAGTTCATAAGTAGTTTGTAAGTTTAGGGACTGATGACCCCGAAGTTAAGTCCCATTGGTTCTACAAACATTTGAACATTTGCACATTTTGTTGTTCAAACAATCTACGGGTATGCTGCCGGGTGACGTCGTCGACAACCCCCGACATTTCGGCAGGACGCCCTGCCATTCTCAAGGCACAATTGCACTTAAGGAAGCAATGTGCAAGCGTATTTAATACCTCGGTTTGCAAAGGGTAAGCAAGGAAGATAACACACACAGTACAGGTCACTACAGTGTCAACACAACCAAAGATAACCAAACATCAAGAATATCGATAGTGACTGTTAATCAACAGGTGAGACAGCATTAATTTTGTCCCTCTGTTTTTGACGAGGGTCAGTGGTGGATTCCAAGCAGAATTTAAACAAAAACCACAATTTCTGTTTATAAGGTCGCTTGCTAGTTTAATTTCAACAGATTCCTTAATAACACTATCCCAATAGGTGGAAGTGCATGCCACAATCTCCATACCGTATGACGGAGTGGCTTCCTGCCGACCTGACAGCGGAACACACGTTCATTTTATACACTACTGGCCATTAATAATGCTATACCAAGAAGAAATGCAGATGATAAAAGGGTATTCATTGGACATATTATACTTCAACTGAACTGTGATTACACAGTGATACGCCTAGGCATTGAGTCAAACAGAGCTTGGATGGCGTGTAAAGGTACAGATGCCCATGCAGCTTCAACACGATACCAGAGTTCATCAAGAGTAGTGACTGGCGTATTGTGACGAGCCAGTTGCTCGGTCACCATTGCCCAGATGTTTTCAATTGGTGAGAAATCAGGAAAATGTGCTGGCCAAGGCTGCAGTCGAACGTTTTCCGTATTCAGAAAGGCCCGTACAGGATCTTCAACATGCGGTCAGGCATTATCCTGTTGGTATGTAGGGTTTAGCAAGGATCGAATGCAGAGAACAGTCTCGGGTCGCAACACATCTGAAATGTACTGACCACTGTTCACAGTGCCGTGGTTGCGAACAATCAGTGACCGAGACGTGAAACCAATAGAACACCATACCAACACGCCGGGTGATAAGCTCGTATGGCGATGACGAATACACGATTACAATGTGCTTTCACCGCGATGTCGCCAAGCACGGATGCAACCATCATGTTTCTGTAAACAGGACCTGTATTCATCCGAAAAAAATAGTTTTGCCATTCGTCGTTGCGTACACCATCGCAGGTGCTCCTATCTTTGATGCAGCGTTAAGGGTAACCGCAGCCATGGTCTCCAAGCTGGTAGTCAATGCTGCTGCGAACGTCGTCGAACTGTTCGTGCAGATGGTTGTTGTCTTGCAAATGTTTCCATCTGTTGACTCAGGGATCGAGACGTGACTGTACGATCTGTTACAGCCATGCGGATAAGATGCCTGTCATCTCCACTGATAGTGATTCGAGGCCGTTGTGATCCAGCACGGTGTTCCGTATTGCCCTCCTGAATCCACCGATTAAATATTCTAGCGACCAACGCGAGCAGCAATATCTCGATAAGGTAAACCGCAATCGTGTTAGGCTACAATCCAACCTTTATCAAAGTCAGAAACGTGATGGTACACATTTCTCATCCTTACACGAGGCATTAGAACAACATTTCACCAGGTAACGCCGGTCAACTGCTGTGTGTGTATGAGAAATCGGTTGGTAACTTTCCTCAAGTCAGCACGTTGTACTTGTCGACACAAGCACCAATCTTGTGTGAATCCTCTGAATAAGTAATCACTTGAATATCAAAGCATCTTGTTCCTGTCGGTTAAATTTGACGTCTGTTTATGGGACTTAACTACGGGGTCATTAGTCCCTGAACTTACAAACTACTTATGAACTAACTAAGACTAAGGACGGCACAAATATCCATGCCAGAGGGGGGATTCGAACCCCCGACCGTAATGGCCGTGCAGACCGTGACTGAAGCGCCTCAGTTCCCTCGGCCACCGCGGCCGGCTTCACGTCTGTAGCACGTCAACTCTCTAGTATAGCAATTTTAATGTCCAGGAGTGTAAATATCTTTCATGCAACCACGTCTTTCCAAGCCTTCAACAGTATGAATCAATTTCATGCACGATGGAACACCATCGCGCATAGTAAAACCAGTGAAGTAATACCGCAAGAGCAATTTCCGAAAATACTTATCAGCTGTCATTTTGGTATAGCCTTACCGTCACGATCATCGGATATCACACTCCGTGTGACTTCTGACTGTGGGCTTATTTGAAAACTGCAACATATTCACACTGTGGCCACTGGCAAAGTGCAGTCTGTTGTGTAAATTGCTGTTTATTCTGAAAGGATCTTTTAGGACCACAATGAAACAGCTGAAGCGGAGAACGCGACTTTTAATCAGTTTTCAACCTTACAATTATTTTATAAGATGTTAAGTGTTTGACTGTTCCTTATAAAATGTATAACTTATTTAACTGTGGATACCCAAGGTATGATAATGTATGGTTTCTTAATACCAGACATGTACATGTGCATCGTAGCGTCTCTAGTCCGCATGTGAAGAACTGCGCGCAGTTCCCGCGTCTGTCCGTCGGATATGAGGACCTATATCTCGAGAATGAAATGAGTTATCGTTCTGCTCTCAACCGTCAATAAAATTTCCATATATTACCATCTCATTCGCAGTTTTATATGTGCTAAAATCAACCATAAGCAAAGTCTACGCAATGCTACTTTCCGTCTGCATACTCTTCAAAAGTTAGAGCAGTAGTTTAATTAATTTGATATATCACAGTAACTATAAGGATTAACGAATAGAAAATCAGATCAATATCGAGTGAAAATACCAGACTAAAAGACGTGATGAGTTGGTTTACGTTTTAGGAGGTGATCCACTTATAATATTGTAAAAAGATATAAAAAGCCAAGATCACTGATCATCAATTTTTATTAACGACGACCGGTTTCGCTGAACTATGTCAGCATCATCTGGTCAAATAAAATATTTTACAAGGCCATAATCTTGTAATGTCAAACAGTTATTATATAACAATTTACAGTGCATAGGTGCACTATCCACTCCCATGAACCACAGACATTGCCGAGGTGGGGTGGCTTGCGTGCCTCAACGATACTGATAGCCGTACCGTAGGTCCAACCACAGCGGAGGGGTATCTGTGGAGAGGCCAGACAAACGTGTGGTTCCTGAAGAGGGGCAGCAGCCTTTTCAGTAGTTACAGGGGCAACAGTCTATATGATTGACTGAGCTGGCCTTGTAACATAAGCTAATGTGGCTTTGCCACACAGCTACTGCGAACGGCTGAAAGCAAGGGGAAACTACAGTCGTTACCTTTCCCGAGGACATACAGCTCTACTGTATGAACATATGATGATGGCATCCTCTAGGGTAAAATATTCCGGAGGTAAAATAGCCCCCCATTCGGATCTCCGGGCGGGGACTACTCAGGAGGATGTGATCATCAGGACAGTGCTGGCATTCTACGGGTCGAAGCGTGGAATGTTAGATCCCTTAATCGAGTAGGAAAATTAGAAAATTTAAAAAGGGAAATGGATAGGTTGAAGTTAGATATAGTGGGCATTCGTGAAGTTCGGTGGCAGGATGAACAGGATTTCTGGTCAGGTGAGTACAGGATTATAAATACAAAATCAATTGGGGGTATCACAGGAGTAGGATTGATAATGAACAAGAAAACAGGATTGCGGGTAAACTACTAGGACCAGCACAGTGATCGCATTATCATTGTCAAGATAGATACGAAGCCAACACCGACAACAGTAGTACAGGTTTATATGCCAACTAGCTCTGCCGATGATGAGGAAATCGAAGAAATATATGAGGAGCTAAAGGAAATTATTCAGACAATTAAGGGAGAGGAAAACTTAATTGTTATGGGAGACTGGAATTCGGTAGTAGGACAAGGAATGGAAGGGAAGATAGTAGGTGAATATGGTCTGGGCAAAAGGAATGAAAGAGGAAGCCGCCTGGTAGAATTTTGCACAGAACATAATTCAGTTATAACAAACACCTGGTTCAAGAACCACAAAAGAAGGTTGTATACGTGGAAGAGACCAGGAGACACCGGGAGATACCAGAAAGATTTTGTAATGGTAAGACATAGATTTCGGAACCAGGTTTTACCGTGTAAGACATACCCAGGGGCAGATATAGACTCTGACCATAACTTGTTGTTTATGAACTGTAGGCTGAAACTAAAGAAACTACAAAAAGGTAGGAAAATAAGGAGATGGGACCTGGATAAATTGAAGGAACCTGAGGTTCTTAAGAATTTCAGAGGGAGCTTTAGGCAACAATTGACAGAAACAGGGGAAAATAATAAAACATTAGAGGAGGAATGGGTAAAATTGAGAGATGAAATAGTGAAGGTAGCAGAGAACAAAATAGGTAGGAAGGCAAGACCTACAAAGAATCCTTGGATATCACAGGAGATACTAAATGTAATCGATGAAAGGAGAAAATATAAAAATGCAGTAAATGAAACAGGCAAAATGGAGTACATAAGACTAAGAAATGAGATTGACAGGAAGTGCAAAATGGCTAAGCAGGAGTGGCTAGAAGGCAAATGCAAGGTTGTAGAATAATGTATAAATAGGGGAAAAATAGATACAGCCTACAGGAAAATAAAAGAGACATTTGGAGATAAGAAAAATAGCTCTATGAATATCAAGGACACTGATGGAAAACCAGTTCTCAGCAAAGAAGGGAAAGCTGAAAGTTGGAAAGAGTATATAGAGGGGCTCTACAAAGGAAATGAACTTCGAGACAATATTGTAGGAAGGGAAGAGGATGTAGATGAAGATGAAATAGGAGATACTGTACTGAGAGAAGAATTTGACAGAGCCCTGAAAGACCTAAGTCGAAACAAGGCCCCTGGAGTAGATGATATTCCCTCAGAGCTACTAAAGTCTCTGGGAGAACCAGCCAAGACAAACCTGTTTCACCTTTTGTGTAAGATGTATGAGACAGGCGAAGTACCCTCAGACTTTAAGAAAAATGTTATAATCCCCATTCCAAAGAAAGTAGGAGCAGACAGGTGTGAAAACTACAGAACCATCAGTTTAATAAGTCATGGTTGCAACATATTAACACGAATTATATACATAAGGATGGAAAAGCTGCTAGAAGCCGACCTTGGGGAAGATCAGTTTGGGTTCAGGAGAAATGTAGGAACACGGGAGGCAATACTCACTTTACGGCTTATCCTAGAAGATAGATTAAGAAAAGGCAAACCTACATTTCTAGCTTTTGTAGATTTGGAGAAAGCTTTTGACAGTGTTGATTGGAATAAACTCTTTCAAGTTCTGAAGCAAGCAGGAGTAAAATACAGGGAGCGTAAGGTTATTTACAACTTGTACAAAAACCAGACAGCGGTTGTCAGAGTTGAAGGGCATGAAAGGGATGCAGTGGTTGGAAAGGGAGTAAGACCGGGTTGTAGTCTTTCTCCATTGTTATTCAATTTGTACATTGAGCAAGCTATAAAGGAAAGCAAGGAGAAATTTGGAGAAGGAATTAGAGTTCAGGGTGAAGAATTAAAAACATTGCGTTTTGCCGACGACATAGTAATTCTGTCAGATACAGCAAAGGACCTGGAAGAGCAATTGAACGGACTGGACAGTGTGCTGAAAGGTGCATATAAGATGAACATTAACAAGAGCAAAACTAGGGTAATGGAGTGCAGTGTAAGAAAATCAGGTGATGTTGAAGGAATTAGATTGGGAAACGAAGTAATAAAGGAGGTAGTTGAGTTTTATTACTTGGGCAGTAAAATAACAAATGATGGTCGAAGTACAGAGGATATAAAATGCAGAATGACAATGGGTAGAAAAGCGTTCTTGAAAAAGCGAAATTTGTTAACCTCGAATATTGATTTAAGCCTAAGGAAGTCCTTTCTGAAGGCATTTGTGTGGAGTGTTGCCTTGTATGGGAGTGAGACGGACGATAAACAATGCGGACAGGAAGAGGATTGAGGCTTTTGAAATATGGTGCTACAGAAGAATGCTGAAGATTAGGTGGGTGGATCGCGTAACTAATGAGGAGGTACTGACCAGAATTGGGGAGAAAAGAAATTTCTGGCATACCTTGACTAAAAGAAGGGCTAGATTGGTAGGACACATTCTTAGACATCAAGGAATTGTGAATTTAGCGTTGGAGGGAAGTGTGTGGGGTAAACATCGCAGAGGAAGACCAAGAGATGGATACAGTAAGCAGATTCAGACAGATGTAGGTTGCCGTTCTTATGTGGAGATGAAGAGGCTTGCTCAGGTTAGGGTATTGTGGAGAGCTGCTTCAAACTAGTCTCCGGACAGAAGACCACAACAACAACAGGTGCACTATGTCATTATAATAAAATATAATTATCACCGTGAGTGGCAAAAGCAATCTGATCAGCTTGCTTTTATCACTCACTGTGATAATTATGTTTTATTATAATGACATAGTGCACCTATGCCCTGTAAATTTTTATATAACAACTGTTTGACATTACAAGATTATGGCCTTGTAAAATATATTATTTGAACAGATGATGCTGACATAGTTCAGCGAAACCGGTCGTCGTTAATAAAAATTGATGATCAGCGATCTCGGCTTTTTATATCTTTTTACAATATTAAAAGACGTGAAAAAATAAAATGTTTTCATCGAATAGTTTTCTCAAAATCAGTTGAAAAATATTGCAAGCGCTCGGGACGTTGTAGTGGTCGGTGTGTAATCAGCAGCGGAAGCTGTCAAGCTGGTCATACTTTCCCTATACCGACAGTTAGTAAATGGTGGACAGAATACTGAAAATAATTTGTACACGTGCCCTGATAAATAACAAGTGTTAATGAGTTGGGAAAACATTGTTTCCTTTTAAGAGGTAACGAACTGGTAAAAGTTACATAAAAAATATCAGTCCAGTTCCCAAAAATAGGTTTTAGTCTTTATCTATACTAATAATAAATCTGTACATGTAGGCCTGTCACTGTTCTCTTCAATCTTCAAAACTACTTGACAAATCTCCATGAGGTTTTTCACAGTAAACATGAGAATAGTTTGGGTCAACATATAGGCAAAAGTTTATGAAACACGGATCAAGACTTCTGAATGTATAGTTCTATTACAAAATATCGATTTCAACTTCGTGCTATACGAAGTAATCACTGCAGAACGTGAGGACATTTGTTAGCTGAAAGATTGTCCGATGCTGCCAACACAGGAAAGACAATTCACTGGAAATACTACTATATTTAATGGAAAGTCCTATACAGTCAATCAGCTGACGCCATTCCTTCAACGATTACCCAGACTTACATAATCGCACATTGACACCATCATGACGTCTTATTTAAACAGACATAAACTGCTTTGTTGATTGACTTACCAGACTTTCAGTATTCGTCTACTTTTCGATAACATAGAGCGCAGCATACAGAATAACTACATTGTCCCCAGTGCAACACTGCAACATTCTTATACTTCAGCATACACTTACTGTGAGAGATAAACAAATACTACGTCAGAGAACCAATACATGGCGCTGTTATTATTATTACTACTATTTCTAATCTCAAAAATAGAAGTGTTTTCAGAAGTTTACACCAGACAGACATTTACAAATCTCAGTCTTAACTTTATGAACACAAACTAACAATGAATTCACATCGTTCTGGAGTACGGTCTTAAATTAATTTCACTTTTTGTATGAAAAAATTAATGAACATTCATCGCTTTCGACAATGACTTCTGCTTAAATTTGACATCTTTGCTATGAGAACTGAGTTTATTGACAGACCGATCCAACAAGGATTCTGTTTTGGCTGACCGAGATCCGGAATCATAAAAACCATGAAATACACAGGTCTCTCTTTAACAACAGATGCGAAGCACGAGCATATAAGCTAGTCATACAATAAGGCGACCGGGTTCAGTCTTATGCTAAGATCATCCTCAGACCTATTTGTCTCACGTTGATGCTGAGGCGATGAGCGTGCGCAGACTGATCAACAGGTTTTACATGACATGCTTTTTCTGCGGATTTTGCCACAAGGACAATTAGAAGCTATTTTTCGCCCACTTTAGGTTACGGTAGTAACAGTAAAAGTGGGCCTTTGTGATCGTTTTTTGACAGTTCGAAATTTAAATGAAAATAACGGCGTAATTATTCATCTGACACGAAAATTGAATAACCAGATTTGTAGAGAAGAAAATTCTCTACAAATTTGCTCTCTTTCTTTCATATCTCGTAGTGTTTCAGAGATATTTGCAAAAATAACTGCGATTTTTTTATGCCTGTCTGTCTGTCTGTCCGTCTTTCTGTCTGTCCGTAACGTGTTCCCTGTTTTTAAGATGAACCGTTCAACCGATCAGCATCAAATTTTACAGACATGATTGTAGGCCGCCAGAGACCAGAACCTCCCCTTTTCAAATTTATCGGACAGAAAATACGGTTTAAAACCAAAAACAGCCGTTTGTAATATAATTGTAATTGCAAAAGAACCGTTCACCTGACACGAAAATTGAATAATCTAATTGGTAGAGGAGAAAATCCTCTACAACTTAGCTCCCTTATGTTTTTTTCATATCTCGTATCGTTTGAGACATATTTGCAAAAGTAATGGAGATTTGACACCCAAGATTGAATTAACGAAAACCAGCCGTTCGGAGACGTCACGTGACTTTCCTAGCGTATTTGATGATTTTCTTATTGTAACTTACACGTTTTTCAAAGCAGCGACACACTGAGGAATTAACAAAAACACATCGTTCTTCGTACGATAAATGATAATCTAATGTCTACAAATGCCATATTAACATTAGTTAACAACGGCCATCAATAGTATGAGATTAAATAACTCTTATTTTGATTTATAGTCATAGCGTAGTAAGCAATGTGCTGGACTATGACGCGTAAGGTCGGTGTTTCGAAACCCACCAATACCTAATTTTTTTTCCTAAAAGGGTTTCAGACACTCTTATTAATTAATTAATTATTATTTATATTATTATTTTGGTCCAAAATGTTTGCAAAAACTTATAAAACTACAATCGAAAGTGGGCCGTAAAACACGTCAGTGCGATTTTTTACCATCCGATGTAGTACAACTTTGCCGTGGTGGGTGGTTCAAAAATGTTCAAATGTTTATAAATCTATCGGACCAAACTGCGTGGTCATCAGTCCGTAGCTTAAAAAACTACTTAAACTAAGGTAAACTAACCTATGGACAACACACACAGACACCCATATCCCAGGGAGGTCTCCAACCTCCGACGGCGAGCAACCGTGCTCTCCGCAGCGAGGCCCCTTAGACCGCTCGTCTACTCCACCACGGCTTTGTGGATGGGCTTTCTACAAATAGTACCACGTGTTGTGCATAACGTCGACGTCATTGGTTATCATCCACTTTTCTTAAGTCGCTAAAATTTTATAAAATCAGGGACTTTTTTTATAATCTTTATGTTTGCCACTGAGTTTTCCCATTCGTCGGCACAAAACTGCAGTCTTACTGCCTCGTGGTCCCTTTTATACTGCATTGGGAATGTGGAACTTTAATTATGGACATACTGTACGTAATCTATATCTACCTATTTATAAAATGCTTACGTGTGTACATACTGAAAGACTTTTCCCCATGACCACTCAATCTTGGTGACAGACAGCTCTTGGTCTCATTCCGTTAGTAAGTGGGGTCTGCCGTGCGTGGCAGTGGATAAGTAAGGCGACTGAAATTATATTTAATACGGAACAACAAATACTCAAAAGAATTGCTTCTTTCTCTGTGATAAACTCTGTCGTACATCTGAATCTGCGTTTGTTGTTCCAGTGTTTCGACACAACACTTTGCTTGCACTTTTTCGTCATGCATATTTTTTCAATGGCGTGTAATATAAAATGTATGATTTTAATTACCCAGATCGTTTTCGTCACTCAAACCTTTACCTACAATACTGCAGTATCTTCCTCTTGTGGCCGTCAGAAGCAAGATATGTCTAAAGGTGAGCGTAGACAAAGTATGGTATAAGCACAGTCTAACATATACAGACGCTACACTATCTGCTGTGAAAGTTGTTTATAACATAGCTGCAACGACACTAGCGCTCCTAGCAGTGGGCAAGCCGCTGTAGGAGTGATGTTTGTTTATAATTATTTGTGTGCGTAATTAACGAAATAGTTCGTATAGTTTTTGCGTTACAAGCATTAGTAAAATATTAAGAGATATACATAACACGGACATTAATGTATAAATAGCCGAATTTAACTGATTCAGAGGTGTAATGATCAACTTCGTCATGAGCAAATACTTACGAATATGTGTTATTTTGCAGCTTATTCCACTGAAAGTAAGTAGAATATATACATAAATTTCTATTATGGTGTGTTCTTACTATGACAAGAATTTTTTTGACTCGTATCAGTTCGGTCTGTAGTCTAATGATTCGAACATTTTTAGGCTTCACTCGTCTTTCCAATACGCTCATTTTCATTTGAGTGCTATTACTTTAGCTGAAGAAGACAGTGTCCTGAAGATTCTTGCCGTTTGTGGTTCAGTTGTAGTAACAATTTTGGAATTGGATTCTTCTTTGTTGAAAACAGTTTGATTGCTTTTCCCGTTTTCCTTCAGCTACAGCTGTGGTGGCTGGTTTGGTACGTTAAATACTGTAGTTATTGCATTCTATATGCGTTTCCTACGTTCCAACCTCACCGATTTTAATGTAATTTTAGTGAAGAAGCCTTAACGTTACTGAATATAAAAGCGACGTCTTTCTGCCAAAGGTCAGGTCTTCTGGTGTTTCATAGCCATTTCTTATTTTTAATAGAAAATTATATTATTCAGCAAGAGCCTGTAGGTTACAAGATAATTGTAAATAAACTGTCATGCAATGTACCTTTTAGTACTTCATCAGGGATCTCAGTAAACCTAATAGACAAAGGTGTAGCTAATTTTAAATTATTACTGAATATAAAAGCGACGTCTTTCTGCCAAAGGTCAGGTCTTCTGGTGTTTCATAGCCATTTCTTATTTTTAATAGAAAATTATATTATTCAGCAAGAGCCTGTAGGTTACAGGATAATTGTAAATAAACTGTCATGCAATGTTCCTTTTAGTAGAGTGAAGATCTCTCGGGCGTGCAGCCGGATGGATTGATCGTTGTAGAACGAATTTTCGATAGCGTAACGTGCCATCATCATCAGGTTACTCACGCTGACTGAGGCGCTGGACCGGCGGCTGCGCTATATATACCTGCGGTCACCCCCCTCCACTGACCTCGAGTGCGGACACCGGGATGCTGCGGTGGTGGGGGTAGCTCCTGCTCTGGACTCGAGTGGCGGACCTCAGTTTGCGCTCTGCCTTCGCTGTGCTCTGTGTTCTGCTTGCGCCGCGATCGAAGAAATTTTAGTGCCGGATTCCATGCGTGGCTTAATTGAAATCCACTGTCCTTGTTTATGAGGTTCTCGCGTAGCCGGATTTCGATGGCCTCCTTATACAGACAGTCCCAGTACCGCGATGTATTGTGGAGAACCTCTGTGTCTTCATATTTCATCTTGTGTGTTGTTTCCAGACAATGTTCAGCAATTGCTGATTTTGTGGGCTGTTGGAGTTCGGTGTGGCGCTTATGCTCAGTGCACCTTTCTTCAATTGTTCGAATTGTTTGGCCAATGTACGCTTTCCCGCACTCGCATGGAATGTGATAAACTCCCGATTTCCGGAGTCCCAGATCGTCCTTCACTGTCCCTAGAAGAGATTTGATCTTTGCCGGCGGGCGGTACACGCATTTGATGTTTTGTCGTCGTAAGATTCTGCCGATTTTTCCGGATACGTTGCCTGCGTATGGAATGTAGGCAATTTTTGCCGGCGGATCCTCCTCGGGTGTTGGCTGTGGTGTGCTCTTATGTTTGAAAGCACGTCGGATTTGTCGATCGCTATACCCGTTTTCCTGGAATACTTCCTTGAGATGGTCAAGTTCTGGTTTCAGGCTTTCTTCGTCGGAGATCACACGAGCTCTGTGGACCAGCGTAGTTAGAACCCCTTCTCTTTGGGACGGGTGATGACAGCTAGAGGCATGGAGGTACTGGTCCGTGTGGGTTTCCTTCCGATAGACACTGTGTCCCAACGTTCCGTCCGGTTTTCTGCGAACCAGAACGTTCAAGAAAGGTAGCTGACCGTTTTGTTCAACTTCCATTGTGAACTGGATCTGGCTGTGTATGGAATTCAGGTGTTGCAAGAACACCTGAAGTTCATCTTCGCCGTGAGGCCAAATGACGAACGTGTCGTCGACATATCGGTAGAATATCGTCGGTTTTAGTGGCGCTGTGTTTAGTGCCTTGTCCCCAAATTCCTCCATGTACATGTTGGCAATCACAGGTGACAGGGGACTGCCCATGGGCACGCCATCAGTCTGTTCGTAGTACTCTCCGTCAAAGAGAAAATAGGTCGACGTGAGCACGAAATTAAATACTTTTGTGAAGGAGGGCCCAAATTTATTCTCTATGAGTTCCAACGACTCCTTCAGTGGTACCCTGGTGAAAAGGGAGACAACATCGAAACTGACCATGAGATCTGAGTTGGACAGTCTGAGTTGCCGTATCCGTTCCACGAACTGAGCCGAGTTTTTGATGTGGTGCTCACATTTGCCAACCTGCGGACTCAAAACTGACGTCAAGTGCTTCGCGAGTTGGTACGTTGGCGCTCCTATTGTGCTCACAATCGGTCTCAGAGGTATACCCATCTTGTGTACCTTTGGAAGCCCGTATAGTCCTTTTAGTACTTCATCAGGGATCTCAGTAAACCTAATAGACAAAGGTGGAGCTAATTTTAAATTATTATCTATTTTTATGGCACTACATATGTTCTCTAGTGCGAGAAGTCTGTAAAAATCAATACAAACGATACTATTCGCACTCATCCAATACCGTATTCAGAAACGTAGCTTCCCGGCCGCTTGGCGCGCTGCAGTCGTAGTGTGCAACAAAAATCTGCGGGAGTGTCGTGACTGTATGTGTTAAATGTAGTATAAGTGATATTTAGCTGATGGTTTAGTTTTGAAAGTCTATCTTAGAAGAAACTGATTGCACTAGAGTTGTGGCGATTCGTGAAAGAGTCGTTCATTTGAACGAATACAAATAAAGAATCTTAAGAATCGAATCGTGATCCGGACGAACCGTCGTTCAAAAGAATCGTCTGTCTCGTGACGATTCCAAGATCCAACGATTCACGATTCGAAGGCGACTGCCGAATCTTGCCGAATCGTGCCGAATGCCGGAAAGAAGAGGGGGGGGGACGAATGGTCGTTCCAAAGAATCGCCTGACTCGTGACGATTCCAAGATCCAACGATTCATGATTCGAAAGCAAGTGGCGAATCGTGCCGAATAATTACGAAGGCCAGATAGCTTGTGAACAAAGGAAGGACAGAAAATAGATCGTGAGCTGTTAATTATTAGCCTATTCACGAATTACAAATGACAGAAACAAAACGCAGCGAAATACACAGCTGCCAATACATACGAATATACGTCGTTTATACAGTTTACAAATTATGTATTTAAACGAGCAATCTTTACACATTTATATTTTGCGTATCCCGGAAATGGCTGTGTTTAGAGATGTTAAGCTTTTCGAGTTCATCTACGTAGTTGTAGTTTTTGTAAAAACTCAGTTTTACAAAAATATTCTTTTTATATAAAAACGTGATTTTAAATGTTTTTAAAGCCATCTCAATTTTTTTTTTTTTTTACCATTTTGGTTTTTACGTTATCAGCTTTCCTGAAATAAACCGATTTTACAAAAAAGATACATTTTAATAAACGCGAATTTCTTGTATCTTGAAAGAAATTTAATATTTAGAGACGGAGTTTTATTTTTAATGTTTATTTATATAGACATGTTTCATTAAACTAACTGATTTTACATAATAATTATTTTATAATGATTATATGTGTGTTAATTACCAGAGCTTTAATTAAATTTATAATTAAATGGCCGAAGTATTCAAAGAGAACGAAAAAAAAAAATAAGGTTACAGCAGGATTCGAAATAAGTGACCTACGTTCACTAAACCTACAACACTACTAAATGAGCTATGATGACAGCAGAAATAGTTGGCAGTGTAATATGTATTTATAACCGCTCGCAAAACTTCAGACTATTTTCTCGGGAATTCTTGAGAGCTGAATCGAATGGGTTTGCCTCATTATTATTTTAAGTCTGAACTTTATGCACCATAAATATTAAAAAATCCGATACCCATATTGTCACCTTTTCGGCATTTTGTAAGAATCGTGCCGTCTCAGACCAGAAAGAATCGTGAACGAATCGTAGGAGCAGAAGCAAAAGGTTAAGACAGGTATTGCCATCTATGAGCAAGATGTAGAAGTAAGAATCGCGCCAATGCAGACTAAAGAATCGCGAAAGAATCGTGAACGAATCGTAGGAATCGATTCACAATGTGCGATTGAATCGCAAGAATCGTGTTGCCCAACTCTAGATCGCACGTACCACTCAATTAAGTTAATCAATTTCGTATTTGTATATCTGACTGCTACGTTTCCAACTGCGCGAGAGGAACATACGACGACACCAAAACCATGGTGACGTAAAAAATATTCTAACAGCATGCTGCGGAACATTGGTCACCGTTATAACTCAGACCTTCGCCGGCGCCCAACAGTAGAAAGAAGTCATCTCAGATGCTGCGCAGGACCTCGCAGAGGCAGAAGACAGCCGTCATTTGTCAGAGCGGTCTGGACTTTCCGCGTCATGTTCCCGTAACGAGCGTCCATAATTTACATGTCGGAATGCACTCACTGGAACGGAGGGCGCCGAAGTTTCCTCCCGTCCCCTTCGGGGACAGTAATTGATCTTCCAGCGTCATCAGGAGAGAGGTACAGTCGGCGGGCAAGGAAGGGCATCGCTATGCGGAACTAGACTTCTTTAGACACGGCGGGTTCCCAAGTTCCGTTACCAGCAACTTTACCGTCTGCACCGTAATAGACTGGCGTCAGTCTACTTCGGAGAGAGGGTGGTTGAAAATGTGGTCGCTCGGAAGTCATAGCGTGTTTACATTCACTACGGGCATCGGGGCGGATTTATTGATGTTTGTCGATGTTTCACAAGCATATACATAATTTCTTAACGATTTAAAGGTAGATTTGAAAGTCTTACAAACAGACACAAACATATACCAAAAGCTGGCATATACAAATTACAATGTAACACCTGTTTGACAGTGCAAGGAACTCATTTGCGCATGGAAGTTTGGAACGAACCACTATAAATCTGTTAAAAAAACCTACGAAATCAATAACAAAACTATATCCAGAGAAAACCGTTTCAAATAATCAAGCACACCCAGTAAAAGATCAAGCAAGTCGCTGCTTTCAGTAAAAGATGAAGTAGTAAAACGCCCACTCCCTGCAATCTCTTATTAAGCACACCTAAATAAATTTTAAACCCAAATTACCAAAAAGTTTCTAATACAATGAGATATTTTAGTCGCAGATAAAAATTGCTGGACACCCTTTCCTCCCCCCCCCCCCCACACACACAGGTTTGACAAAAAAAATACATCTCTCTCCCACAGAAAAACATCATCTGACGTTCGTAGTCAGCTGAACGATCGTGAGATCACGTGAGTTGAAGAATTGTGCAGCTTCAATCTGTGACCATGCGGAAAGAAGAGGAAAACCCAAAGTCACAAACCGAAAAATAGCCATTAATTTACATTAAATATTACGTTAAATATTTATAATTAATCGTACATCTAAAATCTAAAATGTAAATTGTAGACAAAGCAACGCAGTGCTGTAAGTTTCAAGTAAAAGTTGGCACGCAACTGGAAAAAAAAAAAAAAATAAATTAATAAATTGCAGCAGCAAAAAGGCTTATCGATTTGCATATAAAAAAAGGTGTTGGGAGGGAGGTGTACCACAACCGATTGTACTAAGACAGAGAATTTGTGGTCGGAAATCGGGTCATTCCATGGAAACACACAGATATTTTGCTTAAGGGTGTGTACTTCGTCATTAAACGGGCACTAGTTCATCTACTTTAATAGATCTAGTACTTAATATTGAACTGACCAACACAGCTCATTTTTAGTACATATAGTACTATCCCATTAAGTTGACACAATGTAAGACTAGTAGGATGCGTCATTTTGACATGTTACGAAAATTTTGGTGACGTAGTTTTAATTCAATGCCTAAAATTTATGACTTTTTAATATCCTTACCCCTTACAGGTTGCCTGAGTAACACGCAGTTTGTGCAGTATAACTCTTTGGTTCTAGTATTTCGTTTCAGTTAATTAAGAAAAGTATCTCACGCTACAATATAGTTCTTTGTGGAAATAAAATTCGCTACCAGTCACAATTATTGGCGGTTTATTAAAACACTACCGGTTTCGGGCTTGTGCCCATCTTCAGGTGTTTACAATTCAGTGTTTTTGAACATAAGTAATGTATCCAGTTTGTGTTCGAACATTTCTCATGGATATTAGTTGGGAACGTTGTAGTAACAGTGACAATGAGAAATGTACGAACACAAACTGGTTACTTTACTTATATTCAACAACACTGAATTGTAAACGCCTGAAGATGGTCACAAGCCCGAAACCGGTAGTGTTTTAATAAACCGACAATAATTGTGACTGGTAGCGGATTTTATTTCCACAGCCTATAAGGAACAGTCACGGAGTTCAACATCCATAATGGATAAAATTCACAATATAGTTCTTACCTTTGACTGAAGATTACTACATTCGAAGAAAAATTAAATTTCGGACATAAAAAATCCTGTCATCTTCATATTTCACTTTAATGTTTACATATGTAGGCAGAGCACGATATTCTAACTGAATTTAGTTAATGTCAAAGAGTGAAATAAAAATTTCGCTTACTATTACCTTCAACATTCAACACTGGAAAAAATTGGTGAATAAAACCCATGCGCATTCCTTGAAAGAGTTGTTCCCAAATACGTACGGTTTACCTGAAGGTCACAATTGTAGAATAATGGGAGCTGAACCCACGCAACAATCAAGTTTATACATGTATTTTTTTATATTTACGTGTTAATGTCTTTCTAGTGTCAAAATTTGTGTGTATTATAAACTAGTTCCAGCATTGTGATCAACAAACGCTCACAGATACATCAAGGATTTCTGAAACATTCAAAATCAAAATAGGCGTTTGACAGTGAGGCAGACTGTCGTCGACTCTCTTTAAATTTGTTTGAAATTAAATGGTAAAAGGATGGGAAAATACATAACTAAACAGAGGTATAGAAGTATAAACATGAGACCAGCAAATAACAAAATCGAAGTAAAATGTTTAGTACTTGCGGACGATATAGTATCGATAATTGAAAATCAAAAAAACTCTTAGTATGCTTCATGTATTATATGATATTCCTAAAACGAATGGAATGAAACAATTGAATATATGAGTATGTAGAACACGACAATAATGCAGAAAAATTAAGAAAACAAAGTATCGGAATATTAAATGATATAATAAATTTAAATACCTCGACGAATGGATCCAATGCAATGGACTGCATAATACAAGAAAGAAATAAAGTAGAAAGAAATTACGATTTGCATCCAAATTAACACAAAACTATTGTAATAACAATAATTAGCCATATAAGCGAAGAATAGGTCTTATTCAGTTATTAGAACTCAAGCAACATATGGATCAGAGTGCGAAACACATAATAACAAAGAAGAACATTAAGTTCTAGAAACAGAGGGAAGAAAAAGAAAGTAGTCACAGCATTTCGCAAGTGGAGTACGTAATAGTGTGATTTTGTGGTGTAGGGTAAGAGCTCTGGACAAGTACTTCGACCCTCAGTTGTGGAATTAAGAGGCGTGATTTGCGCTCGCAGATTTGGAAGATTTTACGTACAGAGGTGCACGAACCCAATGCTACACGAAGTTATAGTCCACGCTGAGAGCAGATGTTTTCGAAAAGTCAAATCGCACATTTGAGGATATAATCTGTGTGAACTAAACACAGGAATTGTGGTAGGAATTGTGGTAGCTTCCTTCGACACTTGCCAGCCTTCTCCTAACTGGAGAATCAATTATACCTAGCACCATTAACACCAGCAAAGACGTAATTGCAGCGGATTGCTATCCTGCCCAGAACGCTACATCGCACACCAGTTATTTAATTATTATGACTATCAAGTTTGGTAAGTTTAAAACTTGAAGACTTTCCCATAGCAACAACGAAGATGAAGCCCAGTTTTACGAACTGAGAGCATCTATGCTGGCAGTCAGTTCTGTTGAAAATGTCCAATTAATAAAATAGTTTGAAAATAAGCGGTCCTGGAAATCCATATAACAAATCCCAATAAATAAACGGCAGTCATATTCGTTAAGCAAAACGTCTGTTTTGCATCAGAGTTCAGATATTCAGAAAAAGTTTCCACGAAATTGAGAGAGAAGGCTACTACTACTGTCAACCGTTGGTACTGGGCAACGGATGTCAATCCGTTGGTGGAATTTTAAGATTCCAGAAACATTCGGGTTCTTACGATCAGGAGAGATTTAAGACCTATTGTATCGTTTCTAATGTAAACAAAATATCATGGAATAATAATATTAATTTTATGTGGTACAGTGGTCTGGCGCTTGTCATTCAACTAGACACCGACGATCTGCAAGCCCATATCTTTACCGACTTACCCAACAGAGTAAAGGGGATCTACATATTAAAGAGGCATCCGAGTTATGTGCTATTTCTGGCAACTCTTCACATCGGTCAGAGGTGAAGGTTGGGTTGAAAAGGAGACTGCAAAATTGTTATCGTACCTAGTTTTAAACCCGCGACCTCTCCGTTTCCTGTAGAGCAGTTCCACCTGACTCCACTACCAAGGGCAGTCAACTGCTACAATGTCATTCTAAGCTAGTACGTGAGCCAAAGAAAACCTGTAATCGAAAATTCAGAATCAATTTCGACTGGATACCTTTGTCTCTAGGAAAGTGAAAAGGTGCGGATTAATAGCTTTTAAATATTTGTAAAATGTCGTGTTGACCACTGCTGCTTAATTTATTAGTCCAAAGCACCAAGAGTTACGTCAGTTGATTAACGTGACAAGTTACAATACTGCAAAAATTTAAAATAAATATCTGGCACTAAATCACTGTCTAGGTATGTTTTCCAGTGACTGTTCATTACAAACTAATGTGCAGTCACTGGAAACACATGTATAGCAAATGAAATTTAGTGCCAAATAATTATTTTCAAATTTTTCACGTTAATCAACTGGCTACGCTTTGCTGGCGCTTGGTAATTGTATATTAACCGAAACTCGTTGGTTTGCGCTAATTAATTAAGCAGCTGTGGTCAGCATGACATTCTACAAACCTTTGCCTCTGATCCCTTGTTAAACAGATGCAACTTCCAAAGGCTCGGCTGCCCTCCGCTCAAAGCTTGTACACATGCCCTTAGCATATACAATGGGGACCGTATCACCATCCGAGATAGATACGTTCTCTTGTATTCTATATCTGGGCAGAGCAACAAATAACAATTAGGCGTGGAACGGAATACATTTATTGTTAAGAGGAAAACCAACACAGAACAACAGAATCTTTAAGTAGCGCAACACCGTCAATTCTGTGATTTACAATCTGTCCACTAGTATACGTGAACACGAAGAGCTTCCTCCCGAGATATGACTGCTGTTGTTAAGGCGTGCAAAATTTTTAACAGGGTCTAGAGAATGCGCCATTGAACAGTTTTAGGCAGGTAATCTGGGCTTAGAGAATCAGGATAAGGTGACATGGAATTAAACTTCAACACCTCTTTGACTCGCGCAACTGTTTTCCAGCTTAGTTTCACTTAATATGCCTTCAAACATTCTTTTCGGGTCTTCCGGACAACGTCATCTTGTTACGATATTTCAGCAGACCAATTGACTGCCTTCTTCAGATGCGTAAGCCGAATACAATCACTTGCCGGAATGATTCCGAGAAGAATGTTATTAGGCTGAAAAATTCTATGCGACCACAACATGCTTACATGTTTACAGCTTCTGTGCTAGTTACTTACATGTATTACCCATTCACTAAGGAACTGACATTTTAGCTGAGGGCGCTGCGAAATTTTAGCGTGTTCTGGTACTGGTTGTTTCGAATGACATACTAGCGGCGTACCTACTCTCAATTAAAATGTAACAAGATTACTGAACGGAACTTCGTATAGTGCAGCATATAAAACAAATTTCCATTTGTTTACTCATACGTGCACCGAAAACAATCGAATTGAATGATAGGAATATAAAACTGTTGTTCCACTGACAAACAATGCAGCAGCGCATTTACAATAGAACGGTTCATTCTCGTTTAATATATTTCTCTGTAGAAAAACTTTTGAAATAAAAAAATGAAAAAAAAGAAGAAGAGAATTGCTGTGTTACTATAGAATAAGTGAAGGGAACGCGTATTATATTTGCTTTTCATCTATTCTTCTATGCAAAATCCTACTAAATTAAAATAAAACTTGTGTTGTGCGACTTAATAACTTGATTTTTGCCTCTAGCTGATAAAATACATTTGCTGCTTTATAAATTATTCTACTCCAAAGACTAAGAAATGAAAATGAAATAAAAGTTTTCATGTACGATGTAATAAACAAATTGAACTGGTCTCCACTGGGAGGATTGGCGTTTCAAAAATGTTTGTAAGTATTACGGGAATAAACATCTGTGGTCATCAGTCACTAAGCTTACAAATAACTTAAACTAGAACTAACGTAAAGACAGCACGCACACCCATGCCCCGGGGAGGACTAGCACCTCCGACAGCGAGTAACGGTGATCTCCGCAGCAAGGTGCCTTAGAACGCTCGGCACTCCATTGCGGCGATCGGCGTTTTGAAAGCATATATGCTGGTGTAAGTTGACACTTCACCCTCTTATATATGAGGAATAGTCTAAAACAGATAACTGAACCACGTTATTTACGGTAACGTTTCTGTCGGCCGCGGTGGCCGAGGGGACTGAGGCGCTCCAGTCACGGTTTGCACAGCCACTACGGTCGGTGGTTCGAATCCCCCCTCGGGCATGGAAATTTGTGCCGTCCTTAGAGGTAGCTAGTTCGTAAGTAGTTTGTAACTTTAGGGACTAATGACCCAGTAGTCCCATAAGCTATACAAACATTTGAACTTTTTTTTGATAACGTTTTCTTGTGATCGTCCTCTTTGATTACTTCAGCGATACCTATCCATTTAATTAGACGCACTATGACAATAACGTTACTGTACAGTGCCAAGGCACGTGCGTTGATGGTGTGCTGTCGAGTACTGTCAGTCGTCTTCAACCCCATCTGGCCGTAAACAATGTCTAGTTCTGTGTCGGAAATATTAAAGTGAACGAGGTATACCTCAGTCTTTAACATTTACAGTCCCACTGATTTTTGTTATGCGCGTCGACAGCAGCGCTCCAAGAGGCACGCAAGCTGCAGGAGGTATTTGTTAATTGTAGTAGTTAAAAAGTGAAGTTATATTGTGGTTTTTGCGAGTACATGTTCTAGCAGCAGAAAGCGGTAGAAGCAGAAGTTGTATAAACAAGTCTGCTGATGGCAGTAACCCAGAAACTGGGACGATGTTCTGACGGTACGCAGACCCTCGTAGCTTGGTGTACACTAGTGGGACATGCCTGACAACACCTTAGCAGAGAACCAGTACTTGCTGGATTGGGAAGTGAGCGTTCGGTGACGTATAATGCCGTGACGAGAACGTCTCTACGCCAGATGTCGCCGCCGCGACCTAACAGGGCAGCACTCCACCGATAACGGGCGTCAAAGTGAGGACCTTCAGCCGGCGGGGCTCTGGAAGACCACCGTTTCGCCCCTCCGACGTCACCACGAGGGCTGGACCAGAGAGGGGGGGGGGGGTTCAACAGAGACGCCGCCAGACATCAGAACTCCGGTCAGCAGCGAGACGTCATCAGCTTACATCTGGGTGGGGGTCGGCGCTCCCGGTCACATCGAATCGTGCGGTCGGGCAAGGTCCGCCGTCAGCTCGACTCAACGGAATCCGAGGTGTGTTAGCAGGCCTGCCTTACGACTTAGCCAGCGCTTCCGTATGCAACGCTTGCGTGAGTCATGGACAGAGGAGCCATTCAACCACAAGAAACCAATAAAGAAATCAATTATATTTTCCCAGGAACCACGAGTCCTAAAATTGCCCTTCCCCACGCCCATCCAATCCGCTACGGCCGTTTCCGGTTCCATTACTAATAAGGAAATAATCCATACTGCTCAAAATAGTTGCCATAAAACCTCGAAGACCAGTTGACTGTCGACTGATCGGCGACTCATCGTCAATGAAGTTTTGCTTCATCGCGTGTGGTATGCAGGCAGGTAGAATCATCACACTGTGCTGTCAGCCACTGCCGACATTCAGACTTCGCGGCTGATCTCTCTCTATCAGAAGTTCCTACGCCAGAATTATGATGCTAAGTACACTTCAGGCCCTTTTTCCCTCCTAACAAAAATTACATGTTAGGAATACAGTCCGAATACCCCACACCAAGGTTTCTCTGTCTGATTACATGGATACGTAGGCAGGTGTAGACAATCTTAAACATAAAAATTCAGCCTGAGTATATTTGTGTTCGCAAAACAAGAAAAGTTGTCATCGTTTGTCTTCATTCATTAACACAATGTCCCAAATTTCAATGAGATTTTTATGGTCTCCATTTTACTGTAATTTTCAAAGGTTTGGGGTAGGTAGAAACAGGCTTTTCGCCCTTAGCATGTGAATGTCCAGTCAGAATATAGTAATTAAGAGTGAGACGACATGAGCCTATAACTCGCTAATAATCTCCACGAAAACATGGGAGTAAAGCTTTTATCAGTTATTATGTGCCGCGCGGGACTGGCCGTGCGTTATGTGACATTACATCTCATAGTCCAGGTTCCTATTGCGCTTTAGGCAGTTTATGAATGCTGGGTATCATCCCGGGTAGTACCTATGGCATGTTGTGTTAGCTGCATCGGTTTTCATGTCATACATTGACATTGACCTCCTTACATAGATTTACACTGCGTATGTGATACTGAAAAGTTTAGTGGTATACATTTCTGAGATGACACAATTTTTGTTGTTTTAAAGGGAATTTATTTACAGATACATCGTTATATTCATTATATTTGTAAAGCAATTACGGCCATCATGGCCACACAAATAAAGACATTTGGTTGGTGCTTACAGCGCGAACGTTAAAGAATGACCTGGGGGTAATGTCAGTTAATAACAGGCGAGTGTGTGGAAATAGTGAAATGCAGAATAATAGCCCTGAGCACCCTATTTTATGAGTTGTAAAGTACCTTATTTTTCCCATTATGGTGACGGCATTTATTAATTCCTGCATTGTCACTAAGAACGTAGCGACGTTTCTGAGATACAGTACTCTGTAATTATTAGTAATTCCTCAGAAGGAGCAGCGCATGTTCATGTTGGGCATGCAATGTGTCTCGTGGCTGTATCTCATGCGTTGTAGGTAATGTGCCACGCACTGCAATTATGCGTGTGTGATATTATACGGTATAGTGAGCGAAGCAACATGGCGTAGCCTGCGGGCATATGGCTCCCGATCTGTTACGGTCATGTCACATGAGCAGACTGTTACGGCAAAGAAAGTGTTACTTACGCTGCACTGTGGCTCAATGGAAAGTTACTGGGCAATATCCCGTCCACAAGAGAAAAATCCTATGTGGGACGGTTAAAAGCGGCCATAATTAGCTTTAATAACATTTTTCTATTACCTCTGAATATGGTTTAGCCTGAAGACTCTGAATTTGTTACAGGTGATTTTTGAAATCATCAAGTATGTCGAATGGAAGGATAAAAAGAATTTCTCGACATTAGTGTATAGGGAAAAATCAGCAGCAGCAGATCGACAAGAGAGCGACGTTGGGAATACTTCATAAATGCATTATTAACTACACAAGCCAGATATGATGAGATAGGGAAACTATATGAGCAATGAGAAATTGTAATTACGTAATTCACTAATCAAGGGGGATGTAAATGTCGTTGAAGGACAAAGAATAGAGTGAAGGATTGTGGAATATTATGGTTTTGGTAGTAGGTTTGAGGGAAGGAGACTATGATCTAAAAAAAAAAAAAAAATTCAAATGGAAACGGGGGATACGAATACTCTGTACAAGTCTGAAAAAGACGTGGAAGCAGTATCTACCAGCAACTTTTATTTGTTAATGCTATGATCAGCAACAGCTTATAAAAGTATATGTCCATTAAGTCAAAATTAAACCTTCAGTTTTAGTAGATAGTGTACATCTACTATGTTTACGTTTGTCCATAGCATACTGCTCCATTCATTTAAGATTTTGGCGCCAGTAGATTCCAGGATAAACTTCCACATTCTTCCTTATGAATGTTCTATGTAATGGATCTCAAAGGGTACCTTTTACGTCAAGATTGGCAGTTCTCCCGTGGGGAAACACTACGCCCTCTGTCGGAATTTTACTGTCACGGTCATGGAACGAGGTGGTTTGAGGAGACTGTGCGAAGTTTCTTTGCAGCGCAGGGCACCGCGTTTTATGAAACTGATTACACCTCAGTGTCAATGACAGTCTAACGTATTGGATGCTTTACTGTTCAAGATATGTTTCTGTTGATAAATTACCCGCATTAAACATGTGGAATGCTCCTCGTGTTTTGTAGCTCTATAAGCATCCAAACCCTTCTAAGCGTTATCTAGACAAAGGCAGAGCATACATTATTTCCACCTTTCCTGATACGTCACTGTTGCGTTTCTTCAGACAGCATCTCGTGAATCTGAAACCTGTGTATTACACTTCAGATAGTAATTTAGTGGCTGCTGAATGTCTGTGATTGCGATGAGATCAGTTTTATTTGATTGTACAATATTAGGCAGAGAGGCTTCGCTGCCTGCGAAAATCTTTGCTGCCGTGGCGGGGTCAAGATTATTATAGTTGTCGGATCTTAGTAATGAAACCGAAATTTTAATTCTATTGGATGATTAATTCTATAAACTGGAAATTATTTGATGAAAGGGCTGAGACATTTCTCGTAATGTTTTCATAAAACAATATAATACTTTTAATTTGTTTTCAAGAGGACGTTCAGTAAAAACCTTTCAATTGTTGGCCGATTCGCGTAGTCCTTCACTTTTCGTGTCCTTCTGTTATCAGGAATTTAACAAATGTTTTTCATTTACTGTCACATTTGATTACTGAACGTTAATCATATTATTACAGCGTTGATTCTGAGGCGGACTAATATTACAGAGAGGTCAATCGTATTTATCTGTTGCATATCATTCAAATATAATTTTTTTCATCTTAACGAAAATATAAAGGAAAACCAGAAATCTAACGAAAGGCGTGTAGTGTAATTTCTTTCTTTCTGAATTAGCAGTTATTGACCCAACATGGACAATGATTTTAAATATAGTGTGCCTTGAAGCAGCGACTCTAAAAGCTACACTACTGGCCATTAAAATTGCGACGCCATGAAGAAATGCAAATGATAAACGGGTATTCAATAGACAAATATATAATACTAGAACTGACATGTGATAACATTTTCACGCAATTTGGGTCCATAGATCCTGAAAAATCAGTACCCAGAACAACCACCTCTGACCGTACTAACGGTCTTGGAAACGGCTGGGCATTGAGTCAAACAAAGCTTGGATGGCGTGTACAGGTACAAATGCCCATGCAGCTTCAACACGATACCACAGTTCATCAAGAGTAGCGACTGGCGTATTGTGACGAACCAGTTGTTCGACCACCATTAACCAGACGTTTAAAATTGGTGAGAGATCTGGAGAATGTGCTGGCCAGGGCAGCAGTCGAACATTTTCCGTATCCAGAAAGGCCCATACAGGACCTGCAACATGCCGTCGTGCATTAACCTGCTGAAATGTAGGGTTTCGCAGGGATCGAATGAAGGGCAGATCTACGGGTCGTAACACATTTGAAATATAAGGGCTACTGTTCAAAGTGTCGTCGATGTGAACATGAGGTGACCGAGACGTGTAACCAAGGGCACCTCATAACATCACGCCGAGTGATACGTCTGAATGGCGATGACGAATACACGTTTGCAATGTGCGTTCACCGCGATGTCGCCGAACACGGATGCGACCATCATGATGCTGTAAACAGCACCAGGATTCATCTAAAAAATGTGGCGATTTGCATTCGTGCACGCAGGTCCGTCATTGCGTACAGCATTGCAGGCGCTCCTGTGATGCAGCGTCAAGGGTAACCGCAGCCATGGTCTCCGAGCTGATAGTCCATGCTGATGAAACGTCGTCGAACTGATCGTGCAGATGGTTGTTATCAAGCAAACGTCTCCATCTGTTGATTCAGGGATCGAGACGTGGCTGCACGATCCGTTACAGCCATGCTTGTCCATTTAGGAAAGTCAAATAAATAAACGACTTTGTGTGTAGAGACAGAAACAGTAAACTGTAGTGTTCTAGTGATTTACAAGCACCTAATTACAAGGTAACATAGATATATGTTCACCCTTATGCCAAAATCACGAATGTGCATTTTACTAAATCTGAGGGAAATGTTACTGAAGCTTGAAAGCTATGTAAAATTACAGTTTTCACGGATATGCAAATATTTTTGGTGCAATAAGTGACGTTAGTAAATAGAATTGTGAGTGAAATATGTTTATTAAAATGTCAGTACCACCACGTAAAAGATTTTCATTTCTCAATTTCCGATTTTAGGGTATCCTTGAATTTCACAAAATGCTGATTTCCATACAAACAGAAATTCAAACGTCATATGAGGCTTTATTTTTAATAAGAACTTCCATTAATGCATTAATAATATAAACAGCAACAGACTTAATTTGTAAAATATGATTTTGAAGAGTAGATTATTACAAAATTTCTAGAAACACGGACCGATGTTCATTTGTCGTGCTGATTTTCTTCTTACTCTCACTTTCTGCGATGTTTGATTGCAGTGTCTTATTGAAAACTAAAAGAAGTTTTAAATTTTCAAAACATATTAAGCAAAAGATGATTGCTGACATTTTTGGAATTACTTAACATTGCTTCTGTAAATGAAGGAAATCCTCATTTAATTTTGTAACTACAAAAATTGTACGAGGATTTTTTCTTTAATTTCCAATAAATTGTGCCCGGACTTTGTGCAGATACAGTGCAACATTCTTGGATGTGGCACATACGCGATGCTCCTACCCTAGGAAATTAGGCCTCTGAACAAAATATCATGAATGTGTCCCATTCTTTTTTCAATAAAATTCTTCCGGGCATGAGACCGCGTCGTCATTACATAAACTGTACCGACGTTTCGGCCACTGTTGCAGGCGGCCTTCATCAGGGTCTGTGTCTAGCCTACGTTTGTATTTGTCCCATTCTTCATTACAGCATAATGTGTGCAGTACAATTTGTCCTTTTTTGATACGGTAACTTGCTATTAAGCGCAAATGAATAAAGATACAACATTCGCAGTTTTCGCATAACCTAAATTGGCATAAATAGGCATGTCGTGCAAGTGGAGTATCAATTTTTGCACATTCGTGGCTTTGCAGTAAGGGCTCCGCTATTTGTTTGATCCCTCAGGGGAGCGAAACGAATAGCGGTGGGCGTCATTTATTCGGCCGGGCTCGTTTGCAGGGCGGAGCCCTGGGCTTAGCAGGGAAGGATGGCCGGCTGGGTCGGCGGGCAGTGGTGACGTCACGGGCCGGCGACAAATGGGCCCTCCAGGGCAGCACCCGCACCGCATTAGCACGGCTTTCCGCCGCCCACTCGGATTACAAGCCGCATCCCGCCGCAGAGGAATCCCCGCTGATAAAGGCGATCTTATTCTCCACCGCAACAGCAGGCCCTGGGGGCCAACTGCCCCATACAGATGCCTGCCACACAGGTTCAGGAAGCACACGTGGCAAAGACTTACATATATCATTAGGTGCGATCGAAATTACTGCTTGTTTCATATATCCAAACTGAGAAGCAAGTGAAGGATTCGAAACACGTAAAACAAGCCTACGGCTACATATATAGAAAGAAACGTTAAGTTCCTCCTTACAGTCACATAAAATTCACCAATACTATACATAGAGTTCAATACACGAAGTAGAAGTAATATAGAACCTACCAAAATGGCGAAGAAGCTGAAATACAGAGTGTTCATAATTAAAGACCTTGTAATGTTACCAGTTTTTTTTTTTTTTTTTTTTTTTTTTTTTTTTTTTTTTTTTTTTTTTTTTATCGCTGGTGTTGTCACAAGATCAAAGTTGAAAACCAGAATTGAAATCTAACTAACCGTAAGATCAGCAATTAATATTAATTTTTGAAATGGTTATCAGTTCTCAGTAGCAATGTAAGCTAAAAATTACGACAACACCAGAAAGCACCATTACATAAGAAAATAGCGGAATCAGTTACCTGGTATACATTCATTGGTGGAAGCCGTGACACTGCAGTTTAACCTGTATGAAACTGATGCTTGGTTTCATGACTATTAATTATTAAAATTTTAAGACCGTGTGCAATTTTGATCACTATGGTTATCGAAAGTTAGAGAAATTATCGGACTTCGCTCTTAACAGAATGAAGATTTCCTGCAGGCATTGAATTCAATGTTTAATATAAATTGAGAGTAAATAAATTTTGCATCGAGAAAGTTCTTTTGTCATCATGAGACAATAGGCAACAATGACCAAGCATCAATTTACTAATATTGCTGAAAATAAGTCATCAATTAAATGAAAGATGGGGAGAAATAGTCATTATTTAAATAAAATAGGATTTCCAAATGAAAGTTAAAGTTTATTACGTAAAAGGGTGCTAACCAGAGCTCACACTTACATGATTGTGGAGGTCGAGTATAATACGTCCACTCAGTATAAAGGTAGAAAAACGAAAGACGACAAGCGATTCCGTTTTATCTCCAGATCGTTTGAAATTGTATAATTTTCAATAAAAAAATATTAATGTATCGCTACAACCTGATTTTAAGTAATACGGAATACACTATTCCAAATTCTGAAGGTAGCAGGGGTAAAATATAGGGACCGAAGAGGTATATTCAACCTATACAAAAAACCAGACTGCGGTTATTGGAGTCGAAGGGCAAGAAAGGGACGCAGAGATTGGGAAGGGAGTAAGACAGGGTTGTAGCCTTTCCCCGATTTTGTTCAATCTGTACATTGAGCAGGCAGTGAAGGAATGGAAGGAGAAATTTAGAGAGGGCATTAAAGTGCAGGGAGCAGAAATAAAAACATTGCGCTTTGCTGATGACATAGTAATTCTGTCAGAGACCGCAAAAGATCTGGAAGAGCAATTGACAGTGTCTTGAAAGGAAGATATAAAATGGACATTAACAAGAGTAAAACGAAAATAATGGAATGCAATGTCAGAAAATCAGGCGATGCTGAAGGAATTAGATTAGGTAATGAGACAATAAAAGTAATTGATGAATTTTATTATTTGGGTAGCAAGATAACTTCTGATGGCCGAAGTACAGAAGATATAAAATGCAGAATGGCTATCGGAAGAAAAGCGTTTCTGAAGAAGCGAGACTTGTTAACATCCAATATGAATTTAAATGTTAGAAAGTCGTTTCTGAAAGAATTTGTCTGGAGTGTAGCATTGTATGGGACTGAAACGTAGACGATTAGGAGATCAGATAAAAAGGTGAGAGAAGCCTTTGAAATGTGGTGCTACAGACGAATGATGAAAATTGGGTGGGTAGATCACGTAACTAATGAGCAGGTGCTTAAACGAATTGGGGAGAAAAGTAGTTTCTGGCATATCCTGACTAAGAGAAGGGATAGACTGGTTGGACACATTCTGAGACATCAAGGAATTATCAACTTAGTATTAGAAGGAAGCGTTTGGGATAAAAATCGTAGAGGGAGCTCGAGGGATGAATATAGTAAGCAGATTCAAAAGGATGTAGGTTGCCGAACGTATCCTCAGATGAAGAGCCCGGGTAGCGTGGAAAGCTGCAAAAACACGTATTGAAAAACCTGTAATTTAACACCCTTCATTTCTTACCCTAATCACGCACCGCCTTAAGCAGACCCCTCTAAAATAAAAAAGGATACACCCTTATATAGATAGTACGTTATAAAACAAACTTTCGATAGAGTACAAAGACCTCATTAATCCTGATAGAAATTTGATTGGTTAAAACCTGATGTATGTTTTAATATAACATATTATTTACAGAAAAACGAATATAATTATTTGAATAACATGGTCCGATCACGTTCTACCAGTGATTGTACAACTTACACACTTACAAACTTATGCTCTATAAGCCATTGAACCCCCTCCCTTCAACCAATAACATCACCAAACATAACATTTTTTATATTCTCCCTTGTACAGATATATATAATTTTTGGTAGAGACATGAAGATGTGACAATTTATTTCGTGAATGTATGTAACCGCATTGAGTGCCTAATTTCCACCCAAAACACTCCCACACGTCACCATATTCCACCCTACTTCTAGAGGTTAACGTTAACCATGACATTTACATGGTACTGCAACCAAGTTCGAAATGCTCTTATAGATTCGTAAGGATGTTTAGATATGTATTCTGATTAATGCCAAACAGGGAGGTATGCAGAGACTTGCCAGTAATAGCTTCCCAACTCTCCAACTCCCCTTCCCGTTTTCCTCTCTCTGCTTCATATACCTACTGAAATACCTTTTATCTGTAAACAAAAATTATTTTTGGAATTTCTTTGCTTTTATTAGTTTATTATTGGTTCAAAATTTAATGTAAGCAACACCTTCTTGTACTAAATGTTAGAGCAATATGCCGTTTGTGAAATAATATTGGAAAATTTACGTAATCTTGAAGTAATTAATAGAAAAAATGATCCAAAATAATATGTTTAAGATGTTGGCTAAATAATGTATCACGTGTTTTTCGTTCCGAGGCTGCGGTAAATACTTTTTTTTTTTTGTTATATATAATAAAATAAAATAATTTTTGTATGTAGCACTATCTACCCAACTCTTTTCTGATTAGATAATACACAAATTTATTATTAGGTGAAGCTGGCTTTATGGAGAATAATAAGTTTTGTTCTGTAAATTGGTATGATTCATTTATAATGAAAATGACAATCACCTGGTATGTACTTATTACAAAGATTTATGACCATACAATGTAAATCTATTTTTTAGTGTTTGTAACATGTGAACTTTCTTATTTCTTACTAGGAGATCACGTGGGTATCGGATTTTGGAATTTGTTTATATTTGTGATACGTGAATTTCGGCACTCAAATAACAACCAGCCAAAGCAACTAGAAGCAACTCTCAAATATTCTTGAGAAAATCGACTTTGAACTTTTGAAAAGTACACGTACGTACCAAGAATTACAACAGTTATAGCTGTAGCTGTTGCCGGGCGCCGTGGCTCAGCCAACACCACCTAGAGACAACGCCTCACAACAGCCCGTGCTACGTCATACTGACCAGGCCTCAGCAGACCGGCTGAATGGCTGGCCTTGTCTCTAGGTGATTTCATATTTTATGTTTCTAGTTTGTAATTTGTGTATTTTAATTGTATATTTATTGAATTTTGCATTCTTGGATAGTCGTTTTCTCGATGTAATTGTACACTGTAAACATATATTTAGTGAATTTGGTGCCCCCTAGATTGTTAATCGTTTATTTTAATTGTATTGTAATTGTATATTTATTGATCGAAAGATATGTCTTAGTCCTGGACACGTAAAATAAAAATAAACCGAAGTTAACACTGTCAGGCTTGGCCAGCACTTGGATGGCTCACCGTCTGGGTCTGCCGTGCGTATTGTCAAGTGTGCTGCACTCAGCCCTTGTGAGGCCAACTGAGTAGCTACTTCATTGCGAAGTAGCGGCTCCAGTCTGGAAAACCGACACAATGGCTGGCAGTGCGGGGCGTTGAACACGTCCCCCTCTATACCGCATCCAGTAATGCCTTCGGGCGGAGGCGAACGCTCCGACACGATAGGCCTATCGAGACCAGTGTGAGACGGAATCTCCTGTGGTCCTGTAACTTACAAAGTACGAGGTGACGGAAATATTTGTTTAGGTAGCTCAAGATAAGAACTGCTGCATTTCATTCGGAGCTATGAACATAGTTTATTGTGACATAAAAGTTTTCTGGGTATGGTACCGCGTCATGATGTAAGGCTATTACTTAAATAACCAACGTTTCGGCCAACGTTACAGTGGCCTTCCCAGATGAAGGCCACTGTAACGTTGGCCGAAACGTTGGTTATTTAAGTAATAGCCTTACATCATGACGCGGTACCATACCCAGAAAACTTTTATGTCATCTGACTCTGGCCGCGGAAGCCTACGTAATTATAGTTTATTGTGTCTCCTTGGTTATATGCCTCCCCCTCATTATCTTTCCTTGAAACTGCATCTTCATCATTCGTTGTGGTAGCCCTTCTCCTTTACATGCCGAAACCATCTTAGTTTATTCCTGTCAATTTTATCACTTGGCTTTTCTATTATTCCTATCTAACATCTTCGTTACCCTCTCTATCTTTAGCTGACTTCCCTATTTCTTAGGAAATTAATTTCATTGGCTTGGATTCTTCTCTCTTCCCTAGTTGTCATGCCTAGTTATTAGCTGCGGAAGTCGATGCATAATACATTTTGTACATTATCTTCATACACATCCTTTGAACTTCCTTATTCCAGACAATTTTTGTTACACTCGGGTAGAATACACTTATCTGTTGGACCATATTGATAATCTACATGTTATGCATTGTAGTGTGCATTAATTAACTCTCTGAGTATTTGAAATTGTCCACAATTTCGTTTGTCCACTAACTTTAGCGCCGAGTTTTGCATGCCTTTCTCCAAATCAACATGGTGTTTCTTTTATCTGAGCTAACTTTTATAGGATACTTCTCAATTTTTATTCGATGCTTCCAATTGTTCTTGTACTTCACGCCTGTTCGCTTCCCAGACCACAATATCGCCTGGAAATACTAATATATTCAGCTCCCTATTCCCACATGCTACCTTTGCCTTCTTTATAATTTTCTCGATTACCATTTCCTCCAAACAGAGGATAGATCACACTCCCCCGTCTTTGTACACTTTCATTTCTAAACCATTCCCTCATTCCAACTGGTTCACTCACTTAGAAGGCTGTGAAAGATATGATACTACTTGCTCCGGCGATGATCTAAAACCGTGGCAGCTGACCTGCTCTCTATGTATACTGTAAAGTATGGACCGTTAAATCGGACAGGTCCGCTAAATTAACGGCTACACGCTTTGTTCCTGAAGCGTTAAACGGGAACTCTGGTCAAGCATACAAAAACAAGTGCGGAACTCTGTTCTCGCTTTTGAACAAGTTTTATGGCATTTGTTGCCGGTCATAATTGCAGATTACATCTTGTTAATGAAGCCCGCTGTTTGATACATCAGGGTTCATTTGCTATTCGCATTGTCCGCCACGCTTTCCAGGGCGTCGTTCTCTCTTCCGAAATTCGGGAGGAAATTCCCTCTTTTCCTGAAAGTCAAAAAAATAGAGGCAGTGAAATGTGTAATGCGCTGTAATTCAAAATTAGGTAATTATATTTTTCTAACGTTCCGTAATGTTCATTTTTGATTACAACAAAGTATTAATTAGTTATCTAGTATTGCCCTATTATTTTTGTGAAAACATGAATGAAATCTATGATAAATACTGTTCATCCCTTAACAATAGCAGTCCTTTTAGGTTACTTTTATGTGATAGTTGTTTCGTTTCTCCAGGGATGAATATATAATGGGGGAAAAGTTGTATTCATTAATTATGGTTGTAGTTATTTGTCCCCTACCTGACTAGGTCAATCGAAAAATACATATTCATAAAAGAAAATTAATGTTAATGGTAGGATCTCCGCAGAGAAATAAGCAATTGTGTAAATATGTCTTATTTTTATCAGGAATGTTTAAAATTGTAACTACTTTATCGATTTAAGTTAAATGAAGTTTACTGCTGGTCAAACTCTTCTGAACATTTCTCAATTCGAAAAGAATGCCTCGTTATTACTATTACGCTGTAGAAACAATAGTCCTATGACGTTAATCTGCACTTATTCATCAGATATTCCTGCCAAGAAAAGGGATGAAAAACAGTTCTTAAAGGCGGCTGATAGTTGTCACACCGCTATACTGCTGAGTCGCTTCCAAATCTCTGCAATTAATTGACTATAATTTTCCAGAAACTTTACACGTATATTTCCACTCTACTTAAGTAAAACTAAAAACGTTCCCAGTTGTCCATTTTAACAAAATTACGCAATACACATATGCGTATTAAAAACAGGTATGTAATATAGCAGATTTCGTTATTCAGTATGTTCTATGTTCTTTGTTGAATAATCAGACTTTAAATAGTAATTTTGTCACTGAGGAGAAAGAAGTACAATTATCTCCATTTAAAATTTGATTGTCGAACATTTGATTAAAAATACAATGTTCAAGTTAGTAATTAAAGTTAAGAATACTCATTTGACATTCACTGTAACTGAAAATCTCGGTGATCAACATCCTGCTCGCTAGAAAGTATCTAATTCTGAATCAAGTAAGCTCATGTACAAATATGGTAATTTTTGTTAGTAGTTAGATGTTTGATCAAATGTTTGTAAATCTGTGGGATATCACTTCTTTGATTATTAGTCCATAAGCTTACATCCCACTTAAACTAATTTATACTAACCTACGGACAACAGACATACCCTAGCCCGAGGGAGGACTGGAACCTCTGACGGCGAGAGAACGCGCGCTCTGCCTGGCGCTTTAGACCGCTCGGACACTCCAGCGCTGCAGCAGCAGGAACTAATTCAATGCAGAGAGAGGAAAATATAACTTCTCCCAAGCGTGATTGTGAAGCTCCTGGGGAAAACCTAAAACATACAGTACTAGGATAACCATCGAAAGTCTTAATTGCAAAGTACTTAAAATTTCCATATGCTACCAAAATTCAGTATAATATATCAATTTCGAATCACGTTTGTAAATGGGTTATAGTATGTTTGTGGCCTTTTACATGCATTGGTAGGGTGTTGCAAATAATTTTCAATTAGGAAATCAGACTAATACAATCTATTATAATCTGTGATCAAGTATTTAGGTGTGAATTTCTTTGGACATGCACATCCAGCCTACAGACATGCACATACAATCACAGAGACAACGTATATCAATATACCTGTAAGGAAACAAAATGAACTAACAGAAAAAGTAGCGAAAATTATAAAAGTAGAATTACAACTCAGAAAGAAGCATAATAAACAAAGCCAATGCCAAAACCTAAATAACATAAATTAAAAATAGCAGCAAAATCTGATAAATGAAATATTATAGTTATCATTAATCAAACTGATTATACAGGGTGACACACGGGGGATGGTCGCGGCGGCGTGTCCGAGCGCATTGAGGCGCTATGCTACGATGCCCGAGGCCATTCCCCGTCGGGGATTCGAACCCCCCTTAGGCATGGATGTTTGTGCCGTCTTTAGTATATGCTAGTTCATAAGTAGTTTGTAAGTTTAGGGACTGATGACGCCGCAGTTAAGTCCCAAAAGCTTTACAAACATTTGAACATTTTGAATGGGAGGCGGACGGTTTCGATCTACTTAGTACAGTGGGCACAGTGGTGGGAGGTGGTCGTGGTGGGGATAGTTCTGGTCCACACAAGACGATATTTCATTTACTCAGTCACTATGGAGCAGTGGGACTTGTAACGTCGAGTGTTTCTGTGTTTCTCTATGACAGTGTGATATTACAGATTACTGATTGTTTCCATGTAAAAGGCGGGTTTTGCCAGGATGTTGGGTTCCCCAGCCGACCGGCTACAAGTTTGAACCTAGTGAATGGACAGGTACTCAGGGTTTCCCTAATGTGGTCGGAAACCGGAAACGCTTGGCTGAGCGAGGGCGGCTAACCCAGATTGCATCTGAGATACAGTATAGCCACACACATTATTCTAAAAATCCATATAAAATCAGGGCATGATCATACGGAAAATATAATTATTTGAATCGATTAAGGAGACTTGGGAGAATTAAACGCCGTAATTACAATTTAAATATCCCTTACAGATAAAAAGCCTATAAATTTCAGTACTGTAATAATAATATTATAAGACTTATATTTACAATTATTGATATGTAGCGTTTATCAGTAACAATTTAAGAAGCAAATAGACAGCATTTTACCACGCTACCTATCTTAAAAGACGTACCATGTTATTTCCGTGTTCTTTCAATAAACTTTGTTTTACTCTCTTGTTCTGCTTTTCGTTGAGGTAGTGATATTATTGTGTCAGAACATAGGTTCCACCACATAAACACAAAACATGAACCCAGCAAAGCGCAATACATTTATATATGTATTTTATTATATTTAATATCATTCTTAGTAATGTTAGTTTTCGTATGTTGTAAACTGCCACTTAAATATTTCATGGACGACTAAAAATAATAGATATGCAGCAGATAATTTATATATAAGCAGTTATAAACATTTGTGGACAATAACATTATACTCATATAAAAAGCCATGATAAATTAAATATTAATTGTGTAACTATATTTCGACGACGGCAGTTCATTTGAACAGTAAGATGCCATGCTTAATGGCTATCTGAGCAAAGAGCTTCAGTCTCAGCCGTTTTTTAGTATTGTTAAATATATATCTGTTAAATTTAAACAATATTTAGAGGGAGATAGTCAAAGCATTTAATTCTGTGATAATCAAAGGGAAATTATATTTTAAAGATGAGGCGTTAGGATGCGCGGAAGGATACAATTTTGGGAGCAGAGGGAGCTCGCTTTCGAACGCTTGGGAAAGGACTCATAACTTGGACGTGGTGGTGAAAGGTTGTGACGCTGGGCGGTCTGAAGCCGCGTTACGAACTTGTGAAGTGATAAACTATGCACGGTAGTACGACTGTGGAACTGTGATAATTCAGTAATCGTGTACTCGTGTGATGACAAACTGTGTTGTATAACAAATACTTTTATCGCGGATTAACTTGGAACTGCAAAGTTCGATGGACTGTTCTAACTTACGAGTGATAATTCGGAACTTTTAGTTTCCAGTCCGTGTGATACTTTTTCTGCCTCTCATTAACAGTAGTTGGGGACATATTTAGTTATTTACCGATGTATAAAGTAGGACCATCTCCGCGTTTCATGTCTAATAAGAGTAATAAACTCCATTTATAAAGAATTACTTCGTGAGTGAATCACTTCATTATCTTAGAATCCATTTTGTTGGTCATTCAGGGGTTTAATTTACGTTTGTTAAATATATTTTCACGTCATCATATACAGATAGACTGGCTAAACTACAGATTAATTATTGATCTTGTTTAAATAGACTGTTAGCTGTTTAGGGCATAGAAGCTAACATACATAACTCACCCCTATGAACAGGGACAACGAGCCATAAACATTTTCTATCCTGAGTTATGTATTGCCCAAGTCTTATTGTTAAGAACCGATAGGAAAGTCGCAACAGTTTCGTGAAAAATTGTAAGTCTATTATTACTACGCAGCGGTTGTGCCCAGTTTAATGTCGGTTGACATGGAGCTGTTCCGAGCCGTAACAAAATCCTCAGATGGGTGGAAAACTTCAGATCAACTGGAAGCACACTGGATAAGAAGCATCCTGAACCGAGACGCAGTGTAAGGACACCAGAAAATGTTGAAAGGTTAAGGGCAAGCGGCAGTTAGAAGCCCCGGACGGCCATCTAGACGTCATACTAGTGAGTTACGAATCAGTCGTGAATCGGTTAGACGAATTCTGCATAAAGAATTAAAATTCCATCGTTACAAAATGCTCGTTGTTCAGCAACATAAGGAAACTGATTTTTTTGTACGAGAAGACTTCGCTTACAGAATGCAAGTGATTTTAGGATAGAATGAAAATGAAATTTCCCCCTATCGGGCATGGATGTTTGTGCCGTCTTTAGTGTAATCTAGTTCATAAGAAGTTTGTAAGTTTAGGGACTGATGACCCCGCAGTTAAGTCTCATAAGCTTTACAAACCTTTAAAAAAAAAAAAAAAAAAAAAAAAAAAAAAAGAGAGAGAGAGAGAGAGAGAAAGAGTTGAGCGATGAAGCTCATTTTAAACCACAAACCACGAATTTTGGATGAGTTGAAGAATGAGATCAATCAAAAAAGTGCTGCCATCCCTGCAGAGATTTTGGTCGACGTGGAGGATTTTGAGAAGATACCTGAGTCCTGCATTGGAAATGATGGATATCACCTTGACGACATTATTTTTCACAAATAACTTTGTTAACTAAAATGGCAAATAATGAGCTATGATTTTGTGTAAATAAACATGATTAACAGACTTATAAACATCCCTCTAGAACACCATGCAGTACACAAAGAAATCAAAACATTACAGTTCATAGCTTAAGAAATACATTTCCACCATGTATAATATGTATATTATATAACCAACAAACACAACCTAAAAAAGCGCCACACATTAGGATATAACATTGAAATAAACTAAAAATTTTACACGTACGAAGAAAATATATAGGCATCATAACACATAAAGAGAAACAACATTTTCGAAAAACAAATATAAAATAACCATTCCCCACTACCAATCATCTAAAAACCCTAATTTTGTTAGGAAAATAAAATGAAATAAAATGAAAAAATTACAGTTTTCAAAACTAGGCATCTAGAAAATTTTCTGCGTTAACCGTAAATGATTTTACATTGGACGAACAAGAAGGAATATCAACCATCATGTTAATAGAACACACGAGAGAGTGTGGCGCAATCAGCCTACATTCTACGTACATCTTAAAACTGAAAACCTTGAAAGACAACAATTCAAGAAAGTAGTAAAACATACACAAAATATCTAAAGGACATATTACGATCATTCTTGAGGAATTGGAAATACATACACATACAGAAAATTTCTCAAACGACATACTAAACTAACTAATTGAACTTAAATATTTGTCCTCCACAGAACATTTTATCCACATTTTTGACAACAAAAATCACAGATAACTCATACAAAAGTATTACGCTATCAATGATAGATTTCACCTGTAAATGAGAAAAAATGGTCAGAATGATAAAAAGTCAGTCGCTTCACACGGGACTTTGAATGTTGGCATTCAAATGCCTCAGGATGCCAACCATAGATGATCTTATTTAGCTTACTACTAAATTGAAATATGGCTACTACTTAATGCTATAAGAAATGTTACTAGAACATGAAATGAAAATTCGTTTCGTTTCCGTTCCCATACTGTACTTTTACTTTTGATATTGACATCAAGTTGAAAACAAGAAGGAACAAAGAAAATGTTTATCACGTATGAACTGCTGGAATTTCGCCAAATTTCAGCATGGCAGGTAACGCAAAATCGTAAAGGAAACCTATGAATGAGCAGACACGCTGCCGTTCTATGATCAGGGACTACAGTTATACATCTAGGTTGTACAGAGATCACTGGAATCTATACACTTACTTACCAAAATCTATGTTATGAACATGTAAAAACCTTTCTATACGAGACGTGCAGCACGCACAAGAAAGTCGTTGTCAGCTGCAATGCTCCTTGCGATAGACCGTCAAACTACAAAGAAGCGTTGAAACGGTACGCGATTGTCGAGTCGCCTGCTTCGTGTGACTATCGAGTTTGTTGTCAACTTTGAGCAAATGAATCGCCGAGTTATGTTCACTTTTCCAAACTGTCAGATACATTGTGATTGTTGTAATGATTAAAACATTTATTTGTGTTTTAGACCGCCACTGTGAAACTGTATTTAATTGCTTTCGTGTATTTCATGCGTAAATACGTCGCTCGCATGTGTAAACGTCCTCATTATAAAATGCGATAACACACTTCGAGGCCGCATGGTTTGAGGCGCCTGTATGATGACCAAGCTAAGGTGTCTATGAAAGTCCGTATACACATAGACATTTCAGTCATAGAGCCTCAAATAATGCTCAGCAATAACCAATATTTCATCTGTTAACTACAGCTTGTTTCAGGAAAAATAGCAAATGTTTTATGAGGTGGTAATAAACAAGTTTTGCAATTAAATTGCCATATAATGTGTGTCCAATTTTTGTTGCGTACAGAGATACAGCTCTTGGAATTTAACCAGAACAGACTTACAGCACATGATAATTTTGAATTTTTTTTCTAATTCTTTCGTCAGTTCTTGGTAGAACATCATATTGACTTTCATTTAAATAACTGTTTCTTCGACAAAGTCTTAATATCACCTAGTAGGGCGAAACCGGATAACAAAGTGGAAATGAACCTGTAGAACATACACAAAACTGAAGTCAATATGATGTTGTAGTACCACGAACGGACGGAAAAATAAATAAAAATGTGTTCATTTACATTTGCTCTAAGTTTTTTTTTTTTTTTTTTTTTTTTTTTTTTTTTTTTTTTTTTTTTGCATGTTAACAGCTATACCTCTGTACTCAACAACAATAGTACATTTCTTGTACATAATTTTTAATGCAATTCCTCTATAGTATGACCTCCTAAAATACTTACGACTGCTCTTGCTATACATATATTCTGAAACAAATTCACGACTTGGCTTCGTTCGTAAGCTGGGTTCCGCACTCGATCGTTTGCGGATGCGCGAAACACATCCATACACGTGAGAATAGGATCCATCCTATTCCCGTCTTCAAGCGATCGGATTCGTGCCACTTGTGCAAGTGGACACTTCTATATGATACGCGGCCGTCATAAGGGTAGACTTTGCATCAAGGGTAATCTCGTAAGCACTCACTTCCCGTGTAGAAAGGTCTGAAGTCACATACATATCATCCCCCACTTTCAATGATGTACAACTGTAAACATTAACAACGATAATCAGAGACAACACATCCAAATATGTTACTTTACACAATACATCCGCGGTTACCGAAGGTAAGAAATTAAGCCTGAAACATTAACTTCTATTTACCTATATTCCAATAGCTAAGCTATGAACATCTATGCCACACATAGATTGGTCCTGACTTTCAAAGGTCTAAAACGGTAAACTTTAAGGGTCTATATACCCAAACTGTCAAAATAAACAATCATGGAAATTTGAACGCAGCGTATGAACGCAGTGGATAAAGCAATAAAGAAAGGAATGTGTTTCTGCAAAGGAAACTTTGAGCAAGGCATTTGATATTCAAACAAAAGCAGCATATATGTAATGTTAATATCCGGACGACTCTAAACAAGCGATCGCGGGCGTAGAAGGGACGACAGTTTGTAAGAGTACACCTGTCGCTATATCTTCAGTTTGATTTAACGTAATGTATATATTGTCTTAAATTTGTTCATTTCACATATTTTCATTTCTTGTATGCTAGATATATTTCTTATGTGACGTCATTTCCTATATTGAACCATTTAGTGTAAACATGTACTGTATGTGTAAACCCGCATGAATGCACGGACATTCTTATGCTGTAAGTTGGCAATGCTCCAGAGAAAATGTTGAACCTGTTGTAAAGACTGTCTTTGGTACAGAAGTAGCAGCTGTGAGTGTCGCGCTGCTGAAGCAGTCACGGAGCGGACTCCCCAAAGTAAACACATAAATGTTTTGTTGATGGTGAAGAGGCACGGTGGGCGCAGTGTGGCGCGAGTTTAATGCAATTGCAATAAGCCTGAGAGGCGTACTGTTTAGTGTATTGAAGGAAGTGCGAAATAAGTTTATTTATACTCGAAAGTGATCAGTGTAATGTTTTTTCATGTGTGCAAGAAATGTAATTGTTTGGTTATCAAGTCTATTGTCACCGAGAGTGATCGTTGCTGTAATTACGGAGACTAGAAGGTGTATCGAGGTGATATCAATGCATGGAGATTTCAGCCAGACGAGCTGAACAAAGAGTTGTCGAAAAAAAAAAATTTTTGAACCAGCAGTAAGAGTACCTATTGTAATCATATCTCTCTTGTATGGACATCACGACGAAGACGGCGAAAACAGATGAGTACTTTTGTAACATTTTATTTTTTATGCATGTAAATGTAGTGTCAACCCAATCAGAATTTTGGTTCAATTATATATGACTTATTTTGAAACCAGTCTTAATTTTCTAAGTAGTTATAGTCACCCCATTATCACCATTATTACATTATGTTGATTATGCAAGCCTGTAAATTGACTAACAAGTTCAATCTGTTTTCAAAATAATTACGATCAGTTTTAAAGAAATTGCTAGACGAGTTAAAGAATTGCTAAACGTGTTACAACCACAGAGATTAGTAATTAATGTGCAGTGCTGTTCTAAGTTTTGCAGTCAATTATTATGCTAAAACTTTTAACTTGCAAGAGAGAGTTTGCACGTAAATTAAAGTTGGTTTCATTAATATAGAAAGTAACTAGGCTAATAGTAGTCAAAGTATTATAGTTGATTAATCAGACTTGACGAAAGTAATTTTTATGAAATATGTTAAATGCCAGACTCTGCTCAGCGAGTTACACACGTACGCTACTCAGGCCCTGGAACCAATTAATCCAAAAAATAGTTCAGGTAAAGTTTTATAAGGAACTTGAATGCTTTAAACAATATTATCAAAATTATTGGGAACTTTGACTGTAGTATTTGTGAAGCTCATTGCACCGCGGAGTTTCACAGTACTGAGCTATTATCATTGCAATCAGAGTCTATCAGCTATTACGATTTTGATTATAACACGAACACGCCATCACCACTACCTGAATTCTGACACATTTATTAATGAAGTTGTGCTAATCGTGAATCGTAAGAGGTGCTAGTTGGAGGCGTAGTCAATGCTAAGTCAGATAGGTCCAAGCTTATTTAATTATCACAGTGACTGTTTCAAGTTAATTAATATCATTTTTTTTATTTATTCAAAATTTTAACTTTCACTGCGAAAGTGTTGTTGCGACCCATCAGTTGTGATTTGCTGCAACATTCAATAACGAAATTATTATTACCAGAGCATATCATTACGCATTATGATTTTTGACTTTCTTCTTACGACCTCCAACCGGTTGTCTTTTACAAGTTAAGTCCTGTTATAAAAGAGATATCACTAACGCAGGAGTCCCAAAAATGGAGCAGGCGATGACGGCTAAGACGTTGGCCGCCATCATGTAAAACTTCCTTCACTGATTTTCTACAGAAGTTAATGTTCGAGTCTAGTGTAACATTTAGTAGCCCATTCAAAGGAAATAATTTACATTCGTGTTTTAGAACGCATCACTCGTGGCTAAAAAGAGTGAGACACGACCACGTACTCAGATATCCACAAGGGATACGTTTTCCGGTGATCTGGTCACCTCAAAGCCAAGCCGCTCACAGATTGCCGCTCTAACATTTGATTAATGGCGCACCCTCAAAGAGAAAGCTTAATCCGTCACTCTGACCCAAATGTGACCCCTCTTTCGCGTGAACCTTTCAGTCTCATTCGTCAACGGAAGATCTATCGCTCTTTTGCAGCGCTTCGACTCTCCGGGCTGACCCGCTGTTTTACAAGTAACTCGCAATTTCACAGTTCAGTGTTACAGAATATGTCACTATCGTGGTGTCTTATTGGAGCATGACACTTAAACAAAACGTAGTGTTCTGCCATCTTCTGCGCTACAGACACCGTAATTATGTATCTGTAATTATCGTCTAAGTAGGACGCAATTGAGGAGCAAGTCACCACGGTCATAGACGCAATCAGATCTAGCCATCAGAAAATTAGGCTATCTATAATGCTTTGCGATATTAACGAATTAATATAAGAAGTGTAACACACCGCTAATTACATATAACTAGGAAAATGTGGACAGCTAAGCAAGCCACTGGACTACTTGGTGGAGTTTTCAGAAACGTTGGTATGGCCACGATGATTCCTAAACAAATTTTGATAAACTGTTTTGAGAATATTCCCCTAACTATCGTCGATAATGCGACAGGTATGTGTAACTATCAATAAGATATAGATGATATTATGTATCGCATCACAGTTTCTTAGCTGTCTGTCAGTAAGAGTAAAAAGAGAATGCCGTTTACAAGAAATGAAAGCCAATTTATTATGTTTGAAAAAAAAATCGATGTTTCGTCCATAAATATCGATGTTTATATTGAAGGTTTGGAACAGAGATGTATCGTCGCTGCATCGACGGCTGAAGTCCATAACAATCGACATCGTTCACACGGATTGTTGATACCTTTCTCCGATATTAGTTGCTCAACAAGCGACAGGCCCAATGCAGTGTTACTGCTGTCGTCGGTATTGTAATCCTGTAAGAAGGTAAGTGAAATATCAAATTTGGTGTGGAATAATTTACTTCAGCCGCAACTGAATTATATTATGTAATCAAGGGATTTAAGAATACAAGTCCTTCTCACTGTGATATTCATGCTTGTGATTATTCGCCAAAGAATGAGCTAACATTACGATAGTTCATTACGAGTACAAAATCTATGTGTAGGACAGTAGACAGACACACCAAACAATGCAATTTTACGGATTATTTGGGGGGAAATTTATGAACATCTGTCGAATTTCAGTTGTATTTTATTGATATGCTAATTGTTGGAGTATAGAACATAGGCAAATCCGGATTTAATTTGACGGAATTTGTGGTGGGGCAGGAGGTCAAGAAATAGCAATCTTAAAAATTTTACTTTTTAACAAATCGCACAACACCAATTGTGTACTAGATGATAAATTAAGATTTTAAGTTCTTTTCGTACTTCTGAAGTTTAAATATTTATCGTTCATTACAGAATACTGAATTTAATATTCTACATCTACCTGGGATATTCAGCAAATCACATTTTAGTGCCTAGCAGAGGGTTCATCCAACCACCCTTATACTATTTATGTCGCATTCCATTCTCGAATAGCGCGCAGGAAGAAAGAACACCTGATGTCTCCGTTCGAGCTCTGATTTCTCGAATTTTATTCTGATGGTCATTTCTACCTATGTAAGTGGGAGTTAACAATATATTTTCTCATTGGGAGGAGAATGTTGAATTGGAGTTTATTATGTAGCCTACGCCACAGCGATAAGCGTATTTATTGTAATGATTCCCATCCCAGATTCGGTATCATTTCCATAACGCTGTTTCCCCTGTATCGTGACAATTCAATACGAGCTGCCCATCTTTGAACTCTTTTGATGTCCTTCGTCAAACCCACCTTATAAGGATCTCACACTCGGCAGCAATAGTCCAAAAATGACGGATAAGCGTAATGTATGCAGTCTCTTCAGTAGTTCCGTTGTATCTTCTAAGGGTTCAACCAGTAAAACAAAGTCTCTGGTTCACCTTTGCCAAGATAATATCTACATGTTCTTTTTCCAGTTTAAGTCTGAAGTAATAGTAATTCCTAGGTGTTTTGTGGAGTTTACAGTCTTCACTATTGAATGATTTATCATGTAAACAAATTTTAACGGATTTCTCTTCGTACTCATGTGGATGACTTCACACTTCTCATTATTTAGAGTCAACTACCAATTTTTACACCATACTGATATCTTATTTAGATCGTTCTGCAGTTCGTTTTGATCTTCAGATGATATAACTAAACGGTATGGCGATTACTACAAACTGTCTCCTCTTTGACAAGAAATCCCCTATTCAGTCGCAAATTTGGGGAGATATACCGTAACCACGCAACTTGATTAAAAGCCGTTTTTGAGGTACGGTGTCAAAAACCTTCAGGAAATCACGAAATACGAAATCAATTTGAGAACCCTTGTCGATAGCACTCATCACCTCGCGTGAACAAAGAGTTAGCTTTGTTTCACATGAACGACATTTTCTACAGACATATTCAAAATCTTTCCAAGCAACGAAATGATTAAATAATTCGTGGGTATTAGTAAAAATATTCCGTTTGCGTCTGTCTCTCTTTTTTTCTGTCGACTTTCGATAATTAATCATGTTTCGCCCAGCATGGATGGCTGTCATTGCGGAAATTTCACCCTCCACCAGCAGTGGAAACGTTGACAGATCCCATGATGCTCTGATATAGGCTGGCATCTTAGTTTAAACATCAAACTAACGTCGGCCGAAAATTCCGAGACAGTTGCCAACTAACATTAAGTCGATGAATATGCATTTCAAAAATACGTGATTAACCATTTGAGTGCTGCAGACGATATATGCTGAGGCACTCAATCTTGCCGTGGGGCTTGCGGACGTCGTTTACCGCGACAGTGGTATTTCACGTGGGCCTCCAGATGGCATTTCCGGCACGGCCTGGCCTGTACCTGAGCCCTAAAGAAGGCATATGCCTCAGCCGGTCCCCCTGCCTGTGTTCCTGCAGACGTCAATTGCCGCTCAGGGCTGCTAGTTATATGCTGAGCGCCACAGCGGTCCGAAAGCTCGGAATATTAATCAACCGATTCTCAAAAAACTATTGAATGAAAAATTTTCATTTTTTTTACATCTTATAATGTGATATATTCGCTGGATAATGATCTCAAATTCTATTCGTTATACCTTATATTTACCGTGCTACATTGAATTAAATAAACTAATGCGCAAAGTTTGAAGGAGTTCACAAACAAAAAAACGGCATTGCATAGATTTTGTGTATGGTTGATTTTAGCACATACAAAAATGCGCATAATATGTGGGTATCCTCAGTCCCCTCGGCCATCGCGGCCGGCTATAACGGCTTAAAATTGTCATTAATACCCGTTCGCCCTGGGCTAAGTCGTGTATAGTATCAAGCAACTGACTATATCTCGGTCAGTATTGCTTCAACAAATCTTAAAATTTACCAATGTGCATTAGGGACATATTAGAATGTTCACATAAAATTTCCCGTGATGGTTGAGCTGGAAAGTATTTTGAAATTAGGCGATTTGATATGGACTGATCCAGGAGTTACATGTTAGCAGCGTAAGCAGTTTCAGTGTACATTATGTCTGGCGAGCAATCGTTTCCAGATTCAAAACCACGGAATAAGTATCCAGATATACTACGCTTATTTGTATCGTCAACGTGCAAATTGACTGGGAGACTGTCGTGGCCGCCGGGGTTGCAGAAACAGTCAGGCCTGGGCGAGGACGGCCGAGCTGACAGCCCCAGGCACAGACAACAGTCCACGGAGATGGCGGCAAGCGCAAGCAAACGGATTAAAGGTCGGGACACACATATCCGGGCCGTGTCGGACGGGTGACGTCCGTGCTCCGGCCCGTTCCCCTAGCGTCCACACGCCCGTGTCTCAGTTTATCGTACCTGACTCGGACGCACTGATCCGTGTTCCTGTTTGTAAAAGTTGTAAATATGTTCGCTAATTTTAGTAACAGTGAATTAGGACTCATAGCACTTACTTTAGACGAAGAAGAAACAGAAGCAAGGCAAAGAAAACGAAGAAGTCTATGGATCCACAGCACATGGAAAACAAGACAAGTATAGGGAGGATTTCGAACATTATATCCTCGTCTCAAGGATGATGAAGTTTTAGGAATATTTTAGGACGACGCAGCACACCTTCTGTCAACTTTTAATGACGATATACCAGTGACATAAAGCAAAAACATATTTGTTTGCGAAATATAGAGTAAATTAATATTTGTCTGGTATTTGTATATTTTTCTGGTATTGAAACTTGAATAATTTTTATCTTACCTTTGGCTTGCAAATCTGCTGCAATTGTCTTCCATACTTTGTCCTTGTAATCGATATCCCGGTACTTGACGTCTGTCTGGTCGTAAAGTACCGGAAAATTACGAAGTTCTTCTATTAAACGTTCTGCGTCCATTTCTTACAACAAACAGTCTAGCACTGATGAGAAACAATACCGTCGCGTCGTCCGGCGTCCGTGTCCGTCACGTGAAAAATTAAACTCTGCGAATTCCGCCCGGCCGCTCCCGGGCCGTTGACGCTCCGTGCCCGGCCACCTACGTGTAGCCACCTACATTTATTTCAATGGTATATTTAGTCATCCGATACTCGAACGTGTCCCGGCCCGGACACGGCCCGGATATGTGTGTCCGCACCTTGTTTAGACGGCCTCAACGGCAGGCCTGACTCGCCCAGCCGGATGCGCAGGTGCAGCAGTCGAAGGGTTAAATGGAAATGTTTGTTTATTTAATGTTCTGCAAGTCCATAGGTAATAATCAGTGGCGTAACTAGGACTTTGGGGGGGGGGGATAGATCTGCTTGATGAAGAAAATTTTAGTCAGTTACCAGACAGACTACCATCTACCACTCCCGTTGAAGATTAATTCACTCACATCCAATGAAAGCTTATGGTAAAACACCCCGAGATTCCAATCTTTACCTTTACCTACCAGATTGCTGTTATACAATTTTTTTTTCTGGGGGCGGGGGTGGTTCTATCCCCCTTATCCCCCCCCCCATAGTTACGCCACTTGTAAGAATAAAAGCAATACGATAACAAAACGCAAGTTATTTCACGTGTAATGAAAAGATCGATCTACAGTAGAACCCCTTCCGACCTTGGATGGTCCGTCACTCCGGTTAGCCCGACCATGCTCAGGCTTGCGAGCATGGGCGAACTTACACAAATATAGAAAAATTTCTTAACAATTATCTGATCCAACTCTTACTTTATCGTTCTTTAATATTATTGGACTGTCTCTCAGCAAATATTGTTAAGCAGTCTCAAAACATTAGGGACTTATGAACGACAATTATGAATAGAAAATCTCGAATGGGCTTGGCTGATCGCCATTCCTTGCTACCAGCAGATACTAGTGAATATGTTGCAGCCGTCGATATCATGTTAACGAGTTGGATTTGAAATAATCGTTATTTCCGAAAACTCATCCACTATCAGTTATTAACTAATGTATTTAATATAAGGGGATGCATTGAATAAAAATTTGTGCTGTGGCCAGGATTCGAACCCGAGATCTCTTGCTTAGTAGACAAGGTTATCTCAAGGAACTAACTGGACGCCTGTGGCGCCATTGTTGCGGTGTCTACCGCTGTGCATATTGTTACACTGTACGTTATTGTGCAGTTTTATCCTTTGTTGGAATTGAAAACGTCGTTGTTTGCTTCATTCCGTGTTCCCTACAGTACTTATTATATCGATTGTGTGTACAGGTGTCTGTTCTTCAACATGTCTGGATTCAAACGTAGGCACGTGCCTCTTTCACTAAATGAAAAATTTTCAGTGCTACAAAGACTGGACGCAGAAGAATCGCACTGAAAAGTTGCAAAGGACCTGAATTTAGGTGTTACGACAATTAAGGATTGGAGGAAGAATCGGAAAGACATTGAAACCTATACAGTTACGATTGATGGTGAAAACACTCTTAAGAATCACAAAACATTTAAAAAAGCCTAATCTTGAAGTGCTTGATAACGATCTGTAAATGTAGAAAAAGCATTAGTGTTGAAAAAAATGGAAGCCGAAATTTAATTTCCTCCGAGTCAGGCTGGATTGATCGTTGGAAAACTCGTAACGGTGTCCGATTTCTTTCTAGAGTCAGTACAGTACAGTACTCTCATTTGTTTGTCGTTTTTTCCTTTTGGTTTTGTAGTTAATATGTTTAACACTGTGTAAAAAACATCTTTTTATATTACTGTAGACGTCTTTTAGTTCTTAAATCGTTTAATTTTCTGTACTAAATGTCTTCTGATATTTTTTTAGATTTTTCGGATAATCCGTTTCGTCGTTTCGACCATGGTCCCGGTCCCGTTGGTGATGAATTAGAGGGGTTCTACCGTAAATACCAAATCTAATCAGCACAATACGTTGCGGAAACTCATTCTCAATTTAGTTTTCATTCTGATCTGTCATGACGCTGCGTATTTATGGCATAGTCAAAGAGCATAATATAGAGTCAAATACTTCACAATTAATAACAAACTACAGTTACCTCCTTTGGTATTTTTCACGGCATACCTTTATGTGTAGGTAGGGGTTTATGCAAAATAGGTGTTTTTCATGTTTTAAATTGTCACTAACAATTATGTCTGGGCAACTGATACTCGCTTTCGAACATGCTCTGGATTGCTGTATACAGCAGAGAACTCGACACAGTATCGAACTGTTCGAACACTCAGATAATAGAGGACCCGCGCTTCGTACCTGCCAATGATCGTGGGAAATTTTGAAGTTATCGGGCTATAACTTTGCTCAGAACTAATATCATAGGAAGTACAAGTACATGTAAAAGAAAAGAAGGGCATAACTATCAAAATCTGTATATAAATTTTTAAAACAGTGCACACGTCAACTGTCTCGTATCAGTGCAACATATGACTGACTGATAAACAAAATATCTGCTACTATAACAGAACTATTGCATCACATTACAGAAGTCTAACATTCAAAGGAAAACATATATGTGAATCCTTCATAAATAGAAATTACATTTAACACTTTCAGAACTGATTTTTTTTCTCTATCAAGGAAATTATTTTTAATGCTGTAATACTCTTAAGTAAAATTTCCAATGATTTTAGAAGCAAGATTTATGCAATTATACGCACCCATTTTCATACTACAACTCTGCGTATACTGCAAAACAACGCTTTCTTACTACTAAATTAATTTTGTAGTACCAACTGTTGCACTAAATAAACTGATCGTTTAATAACTACATCGCAAAATAACAGCTTCCACTTTCAGAATACAAGTAACCCACAATTTCCGTGTTCTTTAAAGTTAGTAAACTGCTGCGCAGTACAACACCTGCTTCTTAATATTTCTTTATAGTGATCTTCCGCAGGGGGCAGTAATTGTGCATGGTGAAATGATTGAACACTAAGGTGTCGTATATATGTTCTTTCCATTGAGAAAAAATGCTTCTCAACCATATTATAAACCGTAGAAGTTATGTACACATTTGTAGCCAGTGGGTCCGAAAGGGGTAATGCGATTATAATAGATAGATTGCAAACGACCATTCCATTCCCTGTACAGTAGCAGATAAAAATGTTACCACCTTTTAATCGCCTTGCAAAACATACTGAAATGATGAAATAGGGAGAATATTATAAATTTAATAGCCAATAAAGGAAATAAGTCAACTTAATTGCGACCTAGGAATAAACGGTGCATGAGCTGCTTTGTACATAATATCAACAAGCGTCGTAGGCCGCAGCACTATCGTTTATTTATAGTTTATATTCGTTACTGTTTATACTTATGACCTACAACCTAGAAGCTACTATAGACGGAATTTCACACCTATTAATCCCCACAGTACATAAATGGCATACTATTTTCGTTATAAGTCGCATACTGCACAATACAGAAAAGCTTTATGAATATCAATGTTGTAAATGGTAGGGACAGTACCACTTGAGATTGCTCGATAGCGTCGTGATCGAATATTCGTCCATTTATCTAGATTTACCGAACCGTGTCACAATGGATTCCAACCATTCGAGCCATGTTCAAGCAAAGCCCTACCAATAGCAAAGCTTTTTTTTTCAGTTAATACGAAAGTCTACGTATCTTCAGGACTTATATCACTGATCATGCACTACTGACACCTGCCGAACATCGATGCAAGACCACAAATTTTCATGAAAAAAAAAAAAAAAAAAAAAAAAAAAAAAAAAAAAAAAAAAAAAAAAAAAACTTATCTCTTTTCATTCTCCACTCCGAGGAGTGGAGCGGGCTGTTTGAGATCCGGCCCATAAAGAGTCGCGGTTCTATTCAGCCAATATCAGACAAGCTGATAGTGGGGCATAGGGGAATCCCAATTGGGAATAAGTGGGAGGGGCTTACCAGCTCCGGTATACGCCTTACAACCAAGGAAAACCTCCCGAAAACCTTGGTCGGAGCCGGGGGATTGGGACAAAAAAAAAAAAAAAAAAAAAAAAAAAACTTATCTCTTTTCATTCTCCACTCCAAGGAGTGGAGCGGGCTGTTTGAGATCCGGCCCATAAAGAGTCGCGGTTCTATTCAGCCAATATCAGACAAGCTGATAGTGGGGCAAAGGGGGATCCCAATTGGGAATAAGTGGGAGGGGCTTACCAGCTCCGGCATACGCCTTACAACCAAGGAAAACCTCCCGAAAACCTTAGTCGGAGCCGGGGGATTGGGACCAATTTAATTTATCTCCGGGACTTGCCCCGGACAAAAATAGATCATCGAGAGAACACGAATGCACTCACGACAATCAAGGATCAGACGCACAAGTTACTATCGTAATCTCGTAGAGATCAGCTCGTCCAACAGAGGACAAGCATCTCCCTACAGGAACCGCACCCGTGGGCACGGTATCCTGTGCGTCCGACGATTGGGACTGACAAGCCACAGACTTATATTAACAAAGTATTGATTCCGACTGCGAGTTTTTTCGTGGCATTCCGTACCGTGATATTAGTTCATTAATTTGTCAATGCGGTATGACAAATAACATTGCGACTATATGTGTGCCAAATAATTTGAGCATTATATTACTGATTATTTTAATTCTGAAAAGATTAAGGAAATTTACTGAACTGTCTATTCAAAATTGAAAATAGGTTTGCTATTCATGTCAAGATTATTCCGTACATCACGTCAGAATTTGTCTGAAGTAATGAACTGAACGTTCGCTGGGTGAACTTACACAAATATGGAAAAATTTCTTAACAACTATCTGATTCAACTCTTACTTTATCGTTCCGTAATTATTGGACTGTCCCTCAGTAAATATTGTTAAGCAGTCTCAAAACCTCATGGTCTTATGATATGAACGAGAATTTTGAACAGAAAATCTGGAATGGGCTTGGCTGATCGCCATTCCTTGCTACCAGTGAATATGTGGCAGCCGACGAAATCATGTTAACGAATTGGAATTGGAATTGGACTAATCGTTATTTCCGAGAACTCATCCGAGATTTCTTGCTTACTAGACAGTGTTATCTCAAGAAACAGTATTATTTGTAAATATATATATTAACTATTGTTTTGGGTAGTTCATCTACGTCATCACATTTGCGCGTAGTGGAGCCACATTTAGAGCTGTTTAACATCAGTTCCATGAAACTGTGTATCATAATTGTAAAAGCTGACAGGTCGAAGCAGCCGCCGCCGCTTTCTCCTCCCCCTCCCTCTCCCACTCCCTTCCGCATTCCAACGGGCGCGCCAAGGCGCCTCCCTCCACGACAGCTGTGCCTTCCACGTCCAGCCTGTTAGCGAAAACCGCAGGCGACTTCTCAACGCTACAGATTGCTCATGCAAATGTCCAGTCCCTATCAGCGCACCTGACTGAATTCCGCTGCATATTCCAAGACCTCGGTTTTCACGTTATACTTCTATCAGAGACATGGCTAAAGCCGAGCATACCTTTTAACTCTGTAGCTCTTCATGACGATTACATTTTTCTGAGACATGACAGATGTAACAAACGAGGTGGCGGAGTGGCAGCATATATTCGGGCAAACCTGTATCCTAAAATTGTCCACTCGTCCAAAAACGAAGAAAAACAGCCCGAATACATGTTCGTAGAAATTAAGGCTTTCCATAGGAAATGTCTGATCTGTGTAATATACAATCCACCAAAGGTTGGGCAACTCTCAAGTTTTGAATCTGCTCTGTAACGTTTTTCACCCTCGTATGAACACGTAGTTATAGCTGGAGATGTAAACATAAATTTCTTACAAAAGAGTGCTTCTGCGTCAAAATTCACTCGCATACTTTCCTCCTCAAACCTTTCATTGGTTCCACTTGGGCCGACCCACCATACAGCAGACACTCATACACTTATTGATATCCTTGCAACAAAGTCTCCAAACAGAGTAATCCGCTCAGATCAGATCTCTGCGCCTGGATTATCTTCCCACGATATTATACTCATGTCCTATTCACTGAAGTGCCCTAAGAATACATCGCAAGTGACGACTTTTAGAGATCTTAAGCATATGAATATGACTGAGCTTGCAGCAGATGCCTATGATATTTCGTGGCTGATAGCAACAGGAAACAATCGCAACGTTAATATGCAAGTATGTGACTTCACTAATAAATTAACCAACATGTATGACAAACATGCTCCCCTTAAAACAAGAAAAGTAAAGAGAAAGCCTGCACCGTGGCTTACAGACGACATCAAACACCTGACGAGCGTCAGAGACGCAGCACACAGGGAATACAAACGGCACCCGACCTCTGAAAATCAACTCGCCTACAAGAAACAACGAAACCGTGTTAGTCAATCGGTGAGAAATGCGAAACTCAGGCACGCTCACTCGTTAACCAAAGACCTTCACAGACCTGCCATCCTATGGAAAAAATTACGAGGTCTAGGAATTGGCAAATCAAAAGCTGCTACCGAACCTGTAGTTCCTATAGAAGATATTAACGAGCATTTTACTACACCGACATTTGTAATGGACCAACGCACAAAGACGCAAACTATTAATTCCCTTAAAATATCGGTGGCTGATACAAACCAAAAATTTTCTCTCAAGCCGGTAAGTCCAAACACAGTCAGGAAATCGATTTTGCGAATTCGTTCAGCAGCTGCAGGGCATGATAATATTAATGTACACATGATTAGTAGTGTCATCGACCCGCTACTACAAATTATAACTGACATCTTTAACAATTCTCTGACTTCCAGTATCTTCCCAACATTATGGAAGCATGGTCTTATTAAACCATTACCAAAAAAGGAATCTGCCACAAAACTTTCCGGCTACAGACCTATTTGCATCCTACCATCACTATCCAAGGCCTTGGAATATATAGTCCATGAGCAGATAACTAGCTATTTAACATCACACGACCTACTAGACGAATATCAATCGGGTTTCCGCCAAAATCGCAGCACAACGACTGCTCTTATAAAAGTTACAGACGATCTCAAGCATGCTATGGATAACCAACAGGCGACAATTATGTGTTTTTTAGATTTTAGCAAAGCTTTCGACAATGTCGATTTTGACATTTTACTCGCTAAACTATCTAATCTAAATTTCTCTACAAGTGCTATTGAGTGGTTCCACTCATACCTCACCACCCGTAAACAGTGTGTGATAACAGCAAAAAATAGGTCAAAATGGAGGGATGTTGTATCAGGGGTTCCACAAGGATCTGTACTGGGGCCGTTACTCTTCTCTCTATATGTTAATGATGTGTCCACTGTTCTGTCCCACTGTAAATACCATCTATACGCTGATGACTTACAATTATATCTCAGTGAAAGTCCTAAAAACCTAAGCACAGCCATCCAGCAAGTAAACGCAGACTTACTTTCACTATCAAGATGGGCACATAGCATGGGATTGATACTGAATCCATCAAAAACACAGGCAATCTTAGTGACCCATAAAAGACTTATCACTCCACAGTTCAGAGAAACTCTTCCACCTTTAATACTGAACGACACACAAATACGCTTCTCTCATTCAGCAAAGAACTAAGGAGTAATATTTGATCAGCACTTAGACTGGACAGAGCACACAACGAGAGTCTGTAAGAAGGTATATGCATCACTTCATTCACTGCAGAAATATAAAAAGCATTTCCTTTACAGCTGAAAAAGAAGCTCGTTGAGACATTAATACTTCCCAATCTAGAGTATGGTGATGCTATTCTGCAAGGACTATCACACGAAAACTCACGTAGGCTGGACCTGGCGATGAATTCTTGTATCCGATACATTTGCAACTTACGTTTCTACGACCATGTCAGTCCCGCATACCAGCAGTTATCTTGGCTACGTGCAGATAAGCGTCGAAGCTATCGTACACTATGTTTGCTGCATCGCTTTCTCAATCATTGCAAACCTTCATACTTATCCTCAACGACTATATTACTATCTGAACAGCACAGCAGAAACACACGCTCTTACCAAAATAAAACTCTCTCTCTACCTTCACATAACACTGCAATCTTCTCCAAATCATTTTCTGTATCGGGAACACGTCTGTGGAACAATCTTCCTCAAAAGTTAAGAGAAATAAAATCAATTCAAAACTTTAAAAGACAACTAAGGGTTCACCTTCTGTCACAATAGCCATCTTTTTCTCCACTTACCAGTCTGTAGCCCACTGTTGTCAATTCCTCCTCCCCCCATAAATGTTTCCCTTTCCTTTCGCCAGCAGAGATCTCCATTCATATATGTCTCCACTTCCTCACATCCATTAGCACTGTCATTTTTCAATCTTCTCCTCTTTCACTAACCATTTTCTCTCTTCTGTTTATTTTAAACTTAATTCAAATGTGAATATCTCTTGTTATTATTAGTATTACTTTCATTTTTGTGTCATTATTATTATTATTATTAGTACTATCATATATTATTATTATTTAATATTATTAATGCATTGTTTTTTTGTAATGAAATCCTTTGTTTATGTTGTTCCTGATCAGATGTAAGAGAGGGCCCTATGGCCCTAATCTGGTCAGGTTAAATAACCAAATAAATAAAAATAAAAATAAATAAATAATTTTATGTAAACAAATGTATTCTGTGAATGAGGAAGGATGAACTCTATCTCGGAATGCGTGCAGTGCAATAGGCAATGTCGCAAATTCTTGTATTGTTAAATGTTATTCTTATAATAAAAAGTTATGTCAATACAAACTGGATGTAGAACTTTGTTGTCCCAGTATAGAACTAAAAAGTATCAGCTCATTTCAATGTTTTTCACACGGTTTTACATTGCCCGTCATGTTGCAATTTGGCAAACACATATCCATTGTTTTGTACGTGACAAACAATTGCCTACATATATTTTGTTGGGAATGTTATCTCAATATGCATTGCACTAGAATGATATGGGAGCCGAATCAAGACACATTTTCTGAATGTTTGCTGGTGATATTTGGCGCAGTGATACGTGAAATATGAACAACTAAGGCTGGCACACCCTCAGAGAGCTATTGTTCGTCGTTCAAGTAGTATAAGAGATCAGTGATAGTACAGCATAAAGTTAAATTCGACACATTTATTCTCAATCGATTCTTCGTTTTGTTCATACAATGTCTCGTTCTTTAAGTCAAGTAAACTTACCGGTGTGTAGTATTATAACTACGAAGTTATTATAAAAAAAACTACAATACTTCTCAACAATATTAAACCTTTCATTATACAGTCTTCTTCAGAAATGCAACCATCAGTCAGATATTCCTGATACGATGAAATGCGACAGGAAAAGAATTATTTTCCTCTTCCATTTGGTCGTATCGATTCCATATTTAAATATATCATTTCATTTCCATACTAAATATTTACAAATTAAATTATTTCACTAACTGAGGGACTGCTGACACTGATGCTGATATTTATATTGAACAGCGAGAGAATACTCATATTGCGACTGTGACCTAATGTGCGCGCAAGCCACAATTAATTATTCCGCAGTCACAGACATTTCAAATCTTACGACTTACAATTTTAGATTTACACAGATAACTCTTTCATTGCCTTAAAGCCATGACTACCCCAAAACATATCTTACATCATTGTCTCTGTATAATTAAATGAAATATTCCTTTATCTTACACTGTTATTACCATCAGAGCTCTCTAAATAAGGTATTGTGTTGTCATTTGGCAATATTTCATCCACGCTAGAGTAATGACACATGCCGAATGTTCTGGCTTTAAACTTCATCATGTGGATTGAAATAATTTGCATGGTGAAATAAACAATTACGAACAGAGGTGTGTAGGTAAGCTGCACTATTTTATTTATCTTGAAATACTGGCTGCCTCTATAAGAAAATCGCAATGCTTAATTTCCTACTGTTATCTAAAATGTTTCAATTGTTTGTATAGCTTATGGGACTTAACTACAGGGCAATCAGTCCCTAATCTTACAAACTACTTATGAAGTAACTAATGCTAAGGACGGCAGAAATATCCATGCCCGAGGTGGGATTCGAACCCCCGACCATAGTGGCCGTGCAGACCGTGACTGAAGCGCCTCATTCCCCTCGGCCACCGCGGCCGGCCACGGTTATCTATTGTGGCCTCAATTTGTAATGTTATTTAGTGTATCTGTTCTAATATGCTGTGATTATTTGTTGTTCAAACTCAAGTGTGGGCATGAATATGAGTCAGGGCGTAAAAGAAACATCGGTTATCATCTAAAGTCATTTATTTTATAAGAGACATTAACATTCTCTTGGTGTTTGACTGGAAAAACGTTGCGGTGTCTTGGAAGCCTCTTGTAACAGCGTTCCAGTGCGTGATAATAATGTGAAAAGCAGCAGGCGGTGACTCCTATTCCGATGCCTGGATGGCCGAAGCGTTGTATCTCCAGCACTCTATTGGCTATCGCAGGAAACGGTGCATTCTGTAGCCGAAGCTGTCACCAGCTTTGGAATAATACCTAGGTTGCGGTGTTCGTGTGGTTGTGCTTATGCGTCCCTCTGTCTCTGTGCCATACTTCAGCCAGCGGGATAGTGCCACACGGATTGCCAGGTGTCCACAGTTAGAACCAGCCACCTGCTGACTCCGCATCCTTGGCTGTTGGACCTCCATCTTCCGGTTCAAGGGTGACCTCTAAGATTATACAGCATCCCTTCTTATTATCAGTCATCAGGTAAGTGGTACTTGCTCTCATATCTTACTTTCGATCGACACCTTTCTTCTTGTTCTCTTGTCTACAAAATACGACAGCGACGGTGTGTGGCGATTTAACGACTGACGAAATTGATCACTGATTGACCGTTGATGGAGCGATCAAACCACAGGGTGTCTCACGAAAGACGCCTTCCAGGCGTCCGCGGATCGCAAGGCACGGCTCGCGGCCGCCGCCACCGCCACCGCATCTGCCGGCCACGGCAGCGCCCGATTTTCGGACGCTATTGTGCCGGGGGCGCATACACAGAATTAAAGTCTAAAAAACATTGCCATCTAAGCTTACCTTTTCTTACTATAGATGCTCAAAATGATGTCCCTCTATTTTGGAATATGACCAGTTGAATCCTGTCTTCCAACGCTTCGTGTGTATGGGGATTTCTTGCATACCGCTTGTCCTCTAACATTCCCCAAAGGTAAAAGTCATAGGGATTTAGATATGGAGTACGAGGAGGCCAGTGAACTATCCTATCATCAAAAACACTCCGTATTGCTGCCATAGAAGCATTGGTAATGTGTGGTCTTGCATTGTCCTTCATGAAATTACCGTACAGCTTTTCGTTAGGTGAAAGTTCTTGAAAAAATGGATGCAGGATATTGTTCACATACCTGTCAGAATTTATTTTTTCGTGAAGAAAGATTGGTCCAGTTAGTCACCTCGCACTAATTGCACACCACACTCCAGTTTTCATGTCATGAAGAGGTTGTTGATGTAACTCCTGCGGATTTTCTGAGCTCCAACATCGATTGTTCTGTGAATTTACGTAGCCTGACAAATGCAGTCATGCTTCATCAGAAAAATAAAGCATCTCACGATCAACATCTCCATCGTGCACAGACTGTAACAGCCAGTTACAGTAACTATGTCAAGCAACAGAATCTGAGTTCGTGAGTTGATCGTCAAGCAACAGTACCTGAGTTCTTGAGTTGATGCACTACCGTTATTTTGTACAGCTTCAAATTCAGTTTATGTATAGATCTGTGAGCACCCGTCTGAATTGCCAAACGGCGAAGACATTTTCTCGGGCTTTTTTCCAAGGCCACCCCTATCTCGTGTAATTTATTTTCGGTTAGAACACTACCTCTTCTAGGCCTTCGTTCGTCTAACACAGATCCAGTCTTTGGAAATTTCTTCACTAATCTACGTATCGTTGATTCATTGGGAACATGTACACCGGAAAATTTCCGTATGAATTCTAGCCGACATTCCACATCCGATTCTGTTTTTGCATAGTGCAGCACAAGATACACTCGTTGATCCTTCGTGTATACCATTCTGCAAAGAAACTCGACAGCAAACTCAAAACAAAACACCCGAACACTCTGTCACGCAGTACAGAACACAAGAGCACAGTGTTTCTACCTGAAGACAATAGGGCAGGACTCGGCGCTGTTGCCAAGTGTCCCAGAACATGCATAGCAGCGACCGGCAGGCGGAGCGGCAGCAGCCGGCAAACGCGCCGCGCAACTCGTGGACCAATCCCAGGCGTCATTCGTGAGACACCCTTTACTTAGTGACTAAATAACTGAATGACAGCGTACTGTCTGTCTGTGTACTGCATACTGTGTGACAGCGCACTAATTGGTGACTCGTTCTTCTCAGTATTTCACTGATTGTCCTGCTTAAGTGAAACTTAAGGAAAGGTTGCTGACCCTTTGTTCGTTGAGCGATATAAGTCGCATTGTTCAGGAAGTTAAAGGTAGATTAATGATTTGGTCAATGGCCTGGGTTACGTCCAGCGGTTGTCGCAAAACGTGAGTAGTCAGTCGATGCCCTGATGGCTGTGTCGTCAGGTTCTGGTCTATGCTCACGTTTGGCGGTAGTTTGAAGTTTACTGCAACACGTGAGTAGTCAATCTTCACTCTAGTAACTGTTCCGACTTACTTCCTCTCTGGAATGTGGTCCAACGTCGGCTGTCTGAACTTTCTGTAACAGTATTCTCAACTGTACTAAGTTTTTTGCCTTTTCAGATTTCCACCTAAAATAACTAAATGGTTTGTAAGACACATGTTCGCCCTTCACTTTATTCCTTAGTCACTGCCTACTCAGTATTCTGATATCTAGTTCAATCAGTTCATTTATTAACCTCTCAGTATTCTGAATTTTATTTTTTTAAGATTATTAAACAAATACTAACTCATTAGCATAGCTGGAACAAGAATGATGATAGTTGACATTTGTGTGGGCCTGCGTATCTGTGTCATGCGTTCTCTGAGAACCAATGAACTTCAGGTCTGAGCGGTTTGCTATGACTGTTGTAGGCATTGCCAAAACTAAACTTGATTTTAGTGAGTTATTCAGTTTATTCTGTCCTATTAGTTTTCAAATTGTCATCGCAGAGGATGCTTTCATGTCGACGAATTCTACGTATTAAAGCGCGAGTCATTTTAGCAGGCTATAAGTTTCTTTTGTGCGCAAAGCACGTATAAACAATGTAGTGTTATTGCTTGTGGGGAAGGCGAAACAAAGGTTACGTTTCATTGGCAGAACGCTTCGAAGATGCACCAGCTCCACCAAAGAGACTGCCTACATCACACTTGTGCGTCCTCTCCTGGAGTACTGTTGCCCCTTGTGGGACCCTTACCAGGTGGTACTGACGGAAGACATTGAGAAGTTTCAGAGAAGGGCAGCTCGTTTTGTTTTATCACGTTACGGGAGGGAAAGCGTCACGGAAATGTTGCATGAATTGGGGTGGAAATCATTAAAAGAAAGACGTTATTCATTGCGGCGTTATCTGTTTGCGAAGCTTCAATCACCAACTTTTACTTCTGAATCTGAAAATATTTTTCTAGCACCCACCTACTTAGGGACACATGACCATACCAATAAAATAAGAGAAATCAGATCGAAAACGGAACGATTTAGGTGTTCTTTCTTCCCGCGCGCTATTAGAGAATGGAACGGTAGAGAAAAGTTATGAAAGTGGTTAATGAACCCTCTGCCAGGTACTTAAATGTGACTTGCAGAGTATCTATGTAGATGTAGATGTAGTTTATACGAACCGGTAATTTAAAAAAATGAAAAGAATTACAATGGCCAAAAATTTAAAACATTAAAGTATTTTGCAGAACAAGCAACCTACAAAGTTCGACGAATAGTTACCTATCACAGCGGTGTAGAAAATCTCGATGAGCTGTAATAAAAATTATTTGTGAACTGCGTAACTATTCGCCGACATATGATGGAGGTTCGGAATATTTAGACTCGATCCCCGTGTAGCATAATTTTAATCAAAGTGATTTAACGAATGAAAGAATAGAAATAAACGATTAATGAGACTTCGGACAGTTCTTTACTTATGTGTGATAACAGGTTCTACGCCAATAAATATTTAAAAATTGAATAAATTCAAAGATGCACTGGCAAGCTACACGAGATACATAATTTCAATATATCTTATACCCGAACCATCCAAAGTCGTAATAGATCGCTTTAACTGAAAGCAACATGATCATTGGCGGGGGGGGGGGGGGGGGGGGGAGAACTGGTAAAATAATGAAATGAATAAAAAATTAATGAAATTAATTTTGACTGAGGGATTTATTAATAAGAACAGATAGCAGATAATGCCTACCCGAGTTATTTTTGTACAATTAATATAATAATAGTTAATAATACTCATTGCAATTAAATAAATCCGATAAGAACAAAGCCAGACAACAGAAAGAGAACAGAGATGCTGTTCTTTTTATACTATTACCATTCCAACGATAATTGAAGATTACAATCATATTATTGCTTATGGATTCTACGTATATCTGTCATGTAGGCTATCGACTCCAACAAACATTTACAAAAAATGAAGTGGTTACATTATATTATATATTATTTGTTTAAATTATTAATTTTACTTTAAAAATTATTTACGGGAGTTTTGCTGTATGGTAATCTTAAAACAAGTACTGCAAATGTCAACTAGAAACCGGCAACAATGTTTTTTTCCGTCTCTGCCTAGGCATTTGTGAGACGCCACCATCGTGGGCTGACCTATAGACTACACTGTGTACTAACTTTCGTTGATGAAGTGAAAAATAGCTATATGAAGTCTGAAGTCTTGAACACTACGACAGCAGGCAATAGATTTCAAAAACACGGTAGATTATAGTTGACAGAAACTACCATGTTCTTTTATTTCTTCAACCTTGCTCCCGCCATTTAGATTAGTATTCGTTACTTATAGATAACGGGTAAGACTATGCATCATCTGTATCTCAGTTTCAAAAATTCAGCAATTGGCTACCCTTCAGCCACAAAATACTTTGTGTGGATGACGAGATGTCCGATACATTGTTACTCACAGTCTCTTCGCGCTCTTTATATCCATCGCCGTTGCTGCCAACTCTTACAACAAGAATGTCCCTAATTGCGTCCTTGAAAGTCGCCAGAAGTCCCGAAAATATTATCCAATTAAAGAAATAACGTATTACGTCTTTTTATTACACGAAAGTATTCGAAATATTTTAATCGTTTTTAATGTTTAAAAATGTAAATTATGTATTTACCTGAAACAACATGCAGTATTAATTTTCAAAATTTCAGTAATGGTAACGCTACATTAAGTTGCCAGTTCCACCTGGATAAGACACACCTATGATATATGGTCCAAAACACGCAGTTTTGTGAGTACTACCACTTAAACATCTTATAGAAACCATCACTATTCGTAGTACCTTGTACTGTCATTGCCTTTAAATAAGGATAAAAAAATCACTTCACATTTACACACACATAAAAGAAAACCAGGAAATTATAATGTAAGTAACTTCAACACTATCAAGCCTAGGCAGTTGCCTCTCAACTGAATGTTGAAAGCCGTTAGCATCAAAAATGCGATACTAGGCTGAAACTGGGGAAGTTCCCATTCTGCAATCGGATCACTTATTGACAAGATAGAGAAGGCAGTGCTAGTTACGAAAGTAAGTTCAATAAAATTACTGTAGGTCATCAGATTGAAAAAAAAATTGATAATATATTATTCTAAAACACAAAATTTCAAGATAATTATTGATTAAATGGCCAGAAGTCGCCAGTTTTGTCGCTAGGCGCAAAAACGTAAATAATGTCGCTTTCTATGACCAGAAGTCGCCAGATATAGTGACAATGTCGCTAAATTGGCAACACTGCCCATCGCCGTGAGTAGTAATCGAGCATTACGTTCGTCCGTCAGCAGATGTTTCCCACAAGAAAGGTTGCTCCAGAGTCAGCTGGGTTGCTGCCGGCCACGTTGGCCCAGGGGACTGAGGCGCTCCAGTCACGGTCTGCACGGCCACTACGGTCGGGGGTTCGATCCCCCCTCGGGCATGGATATTTGTGCCGTCCTAGTTCGTAAGTAGTTCATAAGTAGTTTGTAAGTTTAGGGACTGATGACCCCGCAGTTAAGTCCCATAGACTCTACAAACATTTTAACATTTGAGCTGAGTTACGCAGCGCTCCCTGCTCCGCGCGCAGTTAACAGTTGAATGGGACGCCTAGGCACGTGGCTCAAGACTGAAGCTAGCACGATAATTTCTCTTTCCTTCCAGCTGGGCCTTAGATGAGCACAGAGCACCAAACTCCTACTCGTAACTAATCGTCACTTAGCGACACGCTGCTTCAGGGAAGTAAGAAATGAAATGATCGTATGGGTTTTACAGGCCAGAATATCCCCATCGGTGTTCGGCCGCCTGCTGCAACACTTTTCGTTGACACCACTTCAGCGATTTACATGTCGATTTTGATGAAAGTGATGATGACAGTAAACACCCAGTGTCCTTCCGTGAATGGAACCTTGGCCTCTCGGATAGGTGGTTAAGAATGCTGCCACCTAGTTACAGAGGTGAACACGGAAATAAGGAAATTAATTTCATAGATTTATTACCTTTCTGAAATTTTTCTTACTGTTATTTCTGAAGCATCATTTCGTATGTTTGCCTCTTTTCTCTTGTTATGTCAATGGAATAATTTCAAAATTGAGTTTTGAAGGTAATACTAATAAAATTGCTCGTCTAAAAGCAAGGAAAAGATGAAACTTCCTGGTAGATTAAATTTCTATGCCGGAACCGGGACTCGAACCTTTGACATCTGCCTTTCGGGGTCAAGCGCTCTACTGACAGAGCTATCCCGACACGACTCACGATGCTGCCTCACAACTTTACTTCGGCCAGTACCTCGCCTCCTATTTTCCCAACTTCACAGAAGCTCTCTTCCGAAACATCCAAGACTAGAGCTCCTGGAAGAAAGGATATGTTGGAGACATGGCTTACCCACAGCCTAATGGATGTTTCCAGAATGAAACTTTCACTCTGCAGCGGAGTGTGCGCTGATATGAAATTTCCTGGCAGATTAAAATTGTGTGCCGGAACCGGGACTCGAACCTGGGACCTCAGCCTTTCGCAGGCAAGCGCTCTATCGACTGAGCTATCCCGACACGACTCACGATGCCGCCTCCCAACTTTACTTCCACCAGTACCGCCAGTACCTCGCCTCCTACTTTCCAAAAGGAAACATCCCTTAGGCTGTGGCTAAGCCATATCTCCACAACATCCTTTCTTCCAGGAGTGCTAGTCTTGCATGTTTCGCAGGAGAGCATCTGTGAAATTTGGAAAGTGAGAGGCGAGGTACTGGCGGAAGTAGAGTTGTGAGGCGCCATCGCGAGTCGTGTCGTGATAGCTCAATCGGTAGAGCGCTTGCCCGCGAAAGGCAAAGGTCCCAGGTTCGAGTCCCGGATCCCGCACACAATTTTAATCTGCCATGAAGTTTCATATCAGCGCACACAGCGCTGCAGAGTGAAAGTTTCAGTAAGGAAAAGATGTTTGGTCACAAGGTTGTAAAGCAGAAGGCCCTTAGTGTTTATACCCTACAACTAATTTAGTTTCTTATAAATACAGAGCATGTCAAGTGCTAAAATGTTGTGAATGTGTATGCTGAACAACACTGTGAAACATTTTCGATATTGAATTTCATTACATTGGATGGATTCCGATAGGCTAGGTAATTTTGTATTATAAACAATTTTGTTATTTTTATACTTGATTAAGATTACTTTTCTGTCTAACTAATTTCCTAGCATGGCAGCAGGTCAGCTGCAGTAATTGTTCTGATATATAGGTAGTATGTCAATGACGGAACTTAACATTCTTTTGAAAATGACTAAGGTGTATGAACTCTGCTGGAGTGGGTGGGGAGGAGAGGACACGGGACATCTCCGCGCGTAAGTTTTTCACAGGGGCCCACGCAAGGAAGGACCTGCTCTAACTTTAGTGCAATGCTATCTGTTGACAGTATTGACATATATTGATACATAGAAATACGTGCAAAGCGTTTCATTGTGCAGACAAAAGCTGCAAACTAGTAGTACGAGAATGGTGTTCGCGTTTAGGGTGGCGTAAAACCTCTCAGTGCGTAATCTTATCCCATCGGCTCAGATATTTCATTGTGTGAGGCTAGAAACATTTATGAACATTATTGGTTGATACTGTAATCCTGCAGGAGTCTTAATAGAGACAAAAGAGTTTTCTAAAATAGACAGAAATATCATCTGGGATCCCGTTCAGAAAGACACTGGAATACCAACAAAGAGAACAATAAATAAAGAAATCAAACAGGAAAATATTTGATTACAAATGTAAGGAAAGCAAACACAAATACACTGACGGAAAATCCACGAGCATTTCATTGATCGCCTGTCCTGAAGATAGAATAATTCACCAACAAGAGACTGACTTCATTGTGTTAAATGGGAGGGGCTGTGTCATCAATCTCGTTATGAAATTTTTGGACACTGAATATATGACCTCTTTAAACAACATTCCCTCTAATGGGAATATTTTTCGTGAGATTTTCATAAGCAAGCCCCACAATTGTTCAATTAACGATAACTTCTACTGGCAGTGAGCATTGTATCCTTTATTGAAAGCGACTTTTTTATGTTGAACTGAATTAAACTTAATAAATAACGTCCAAATTTACAACACTGAGAAACAACTTTTAAAGTGCGGTTGGGTAAGACTGCGCATTTGCATTACCCGTTTTTTTTTTTCTAAATGCAATTTACTACTTAAATTTTACATATGTCTTGCGAACTATGTTATATGTTAGATTAATGAGTATCTACAATTTAAATTTGCGAACTTTTCTCTGGCAAATCGGTAGTTAACCACAAGTTCGTTACTTTGCCCCAATTGATATATTTTATTATCTAGACAAGTTTTAAAAGAAAGGTGTCGAGAATTACTAGTGACTATGCTTAGCATCCAGAGGCGAGCGATATTTCGTTGTTCGTGGTGTTTGTGAATGATCTGTATGTAGCTACCGGACCACATCTGCGTCATTTTCGGTGCCACACATCAATCACATGTATATGGTTGCTTTAGACATTATTGGTATGTGGTCCTGGCCGTAAATAACGATTATTACACAATATACTTTCGATCATTATTCAACGGCCACCAGGCTAACAAGAATCTATGAGCCATTCGCTCCTCTGTGCTTACGGAAGCAACAGCATGGACAGTTAGGCCCACAAAGGTACCTTTCAGCTAATGAGAATGCTTACCATGAGTAATAAATCTTACTGGATTTGTATAGGGCCACAGTTGCTAATGAAATTAAGGGAACAGGTTGTGTTTCGAAACAGAATTAGTCTAATACATGTTAATGTAATTCAGGGGCATTCAACAAGTGCTTCTTGTTATCGGTGACGAAGTATCACAATCACTGGTTGTGGTTGTCTTTTTGTCAGACACAGTTTCAGCGATGGAAAAGACTTCAGCTAAGAATGAGCAAGTTACTTGGAAAAATAAGTGAAATTTATGAAATGAACCATTTGAGTAAATAAAAATAATCAGTTTAATATTATGAACACCGCTCGGAAGTCACTAGAAAAACAAATACTGGGAGAATTTTGAAGCATGTCACTTCTACGCAAAATGTAAGAATCTAATAAGCAATGGCCTTCAAAAGAGCCCTAAGTAGATTTCTAATGTCTTGAGGTCTATTTGTTTCAGACGCGTTGATGTAAAACTGCCCTCAGTATCAAATGCCAACACGCATTGGTGCACTGTAGCATACGACCTGTCCGGACGTGTTTCACTCAGTTACGCAATGGACGTCACTTGGATCTGAATGCAAACCAAATGCATACGGACGTGAATGTCAATTGAAGGAACATGTGATCAATGCGCTCTAGGCGAATGACCAACCTGCATAGTGAAGTGGTCTATGAACACCACGTCAAATGTCCGTAACACGGTAACAGAAGTCAATAAATCTTATGTTTACTAGAAATGTTCTGCTTGAGTTCCGATCTATCGAATCCACGGGGCTTTCTCCCATATACACGGTGTCCAACGAAAGAGATCCCGATTTAAAAATTAAAAATCTCTAAAATAAAGTTCAAGAGACCAGTGCATCAAAAATAATTAAAATTGTCAAAGATGTAAGAATTGTTTACAGAAATAGTTCGAAAACCTGCTAACAGAAAGCATTGTAACCGTATTATGGCGTGCCCACAAACGGTACCCCACAACTCGGAGCGATTAGTTCCGCCTCCGCAACATCAGAGGTGATTGCAGTCATATTTTTCTGGTCCTGGAATATCACTGGTCACAGGACTGTCCTCAGGCGACAAGACGCAGTTTACGAAGACAGTTTAACGTCTCCAAATGACCCGATCAGAAAATAATTCGCTACCTTTTCGCCATGTTTTAATGTACAGGCAGCATCGCCGATGATCTGGCAAGGAATTTTGGCCCCAGGCACACTGTACTTACTCTTGCAAATGCTGCCAAGTTTTCTGGAATTATCAATACAAGTGAAAATTTCTGCGTTTACATGGAAAGTAAGTCGTTTTATTAGATAACTATGCAATAGTGGGGCAAACACTTGTAGCAGTTACTTCCAAAAAATATCTTGGAGTAGATATGGGGCAATTTGAAATGGAACGATATCAAATCAGTCGGGTGTAAGGCATATGCCGGAATGAGATTCATTGCAGCAATCCTCAGGAAGAATAGTCTGTCAACTAACGAAGTAGGTTACAAAACTCTCGTTCGGAAAACGTTTGAGTATTATTTATCAGTATCGGATCCTTAGCAGGTAGGGTTTATTGAAGTTAACTGAAGATCAAGCTGAGAGCAGCACACTTTGTTACGGGCTCATTTAGTAAGCGCAAAAGCGTTACAGAGATGATTCGGAATCTCCAGTGGCAGAATTTAAAAAAAAAAGACGTCTTAAATCGCTGTACGTGCTTCTGTGGAAGTTGTCAGAGCTAACATATCGTTAATGGTGAATCATTATATTTCTTCCTCCTACGTATATCTCGCGGAGCGCCCACAAACATAAGATGAGAATGATTGGCACTTACACAGAGGTATGCAATCATTTCTCAGCGAACCGTAAGGCACTGGAATGGGAAGATATGTCAGTGGTACGAAAAGTAATGTTCAAATGTTTGTAAATCAAGATAATTTGTTAAATCATTTAAATTTCTGAAAACAGTAATAGGAGTAACCTTTAATTCTTTCTGGTAAGATAAAATTGCAGCCGGCCGCGGTGGCCGAGGGGACTGAGTCGCTTCAGTCACGGTCTGCACGGCCACTACGGTCGGGGGTTCGAATCCCCCCTCGGGCATGGATATTTGTGCCGTCCTTAGTCTTACTTAGTAGTTGTAAGTTTAGGGACTGATGACCCCGTAGTTAAGTCCCATAGACTATACAAACATTTGAACATTTGAACATAAAACTGCAAGCATGAAAATCAAAGTGACAAATATATAGAGAGCCATACGAACGACTGTAACGACATTATATTGATCATAGGAATACAAGGTGAATTACCTTAAGCTTGCACCTCAAATAAATAAATAAATAAAGGTGTTGATATGCAGTTTTCACATCATGGATTGGTAGTGAGGGGCTCGTACTGTTAATCAGCACATATATGTTGTTGTTGTTGTGGTCTTCAGTCCGGAGATGGTTTGTTGCATCTCTCCACAATACCCTATCCTGAGCAAGCCTCTTCATCTCCACATAAGAACGGCGACCTACATCTGTCTGAATCTGCTTACTGTATCCATCTCTTGGTCTTCCTCTGCGATTTTTACCCCACACACTTCCCTCCAATGCTAAATTCACAATTCCTTGATGTCTAAGAATGTGTCCTACCAATCTATCCCTTCTTTTAGTCAAGGTATGCCAGAAATTTCTTTTCTCACCAATTCTGTTCAGTACCTCCTCATTAGTTACGCGATCCACCCACCTAATCTTCAGCATTCTTCTGTAGCACCATATTTCAAAAGCCTCAAGCCTATGTATTTACTAATAAATATGAAGTGTTTCTCGCAAAAACATACCTTTCGGCATAACAAACTAAGAGTGAGGTATATTGAATTTGGAGAAGTTTGTTGCATGGCTCTAGCGCAAGTGATTTCCAAGATATAGTAAATACTCTCCATAGCATTTGTAATTTTATTGAAAGTGACTCCTGCTGTTTTCAGCTAGATCTATTTTATTTAATGGTGTTGACTAACCTGTGTTAATACCTTGTAAGTATTTATAACACAAAGTAGTCTGATACTTCCACTTTTCCATCCTATGTCTGTTATTTTGCTTCTTACTTTCTTTTTTATTGTGTACAAAAATTATTTTATTTTGTTTTGTTGTGTAGTTTATCTGTGATGCTGATCTTGGAGCGAAACTAGTCGATTTTAAGGATTTAATAAAACAGCTGATGGTTAAAGATACATTTTATTAAATATATGACAGCACTCACCTTAACAAAAGTTTGAAACCACTGACTTTCTTATGTAACCTACATTCAGTTTCTAAGTGTCAATAGACATTTTTCCATTTCAAAATGCACATGTTGGCATAAAAAAGACACTTTCTACGCATTATTAAAATCCAACGGGTAAAATCGATCCCCTGTGTAAGCCGCACATCCATAGCACTTCCCATTTCCGCAATATCTGGGGTGGAAGTTTTAGATGATTCACCCTTTATAACGACCTACATCCTAATTTCACTAAGTAATTACCCACAAAGTTTCACCTGTTCACAATGAATGATTTAAAGTAATGGACGTACACAACATTGCATCATAAAATATCAAGTAATTTAACCTTCAATATAGTAATAAAACTGTGTTCAGATCATTCCACTTGCTCCAATGCCTTTCTCTGGTTTGTAACGTCCATGACCCGCGCGTATTTCGTATTAGTATAATGATTCGCATTGTTATGTTCTCGTGCGGTAACTCTGGTATCGCTATACGGTCGTTTCCTATTCACTTCTATCCAATTACGCCTGTAACTACGACTGATAATTTTCACACGGAAGTAACCCCATTTGTTACAGTTTCCATTATCTCTTTACGACCTAATTAGTGCCATAATTGGTTATGCGTATAAGTGTACTAATTTTGTCGCTCCTCATAATAATAACAAAAAAGATTGGGTATTTCAGAAGCACAGTTTATAACAAATGAATTAATTTATTTCTTGGGTAATGTTCATTTGTAAAGAAAATATGGAAGATTTTAACTCCCGTTGGGTTAGAAGAAAGTTTTCAAACAGGAAGTACGTTTTGAAAATATTTTGAATCTATTATTGTCGCTGTTGGCAAATGTTGTTGACATACCTCCCTTACATCCGTGCAAATAGACTCGCCAGTCCCACGTCACCAGCATGCGTACAATCGAGGGAAAAAAGTCACAGTAACGGTGACATTATGTGGCCGAAATAAATGCAGCGGAGTTTGATCAACATTGAATGTCCCAGAGATCCTGCAGCACGTGAGTGTCATTAAGGTGTTCAAGAGGCGTGCAGGGAATCGACATTGCCGTACAAAACATGTTGGGTAAAAGGCTACAACGAACGTCAGCAAAATGTAGCAGAAATGCATCGGGCAGGTCGTCCTAGCGTCTTTGAAGAAGAAATGCATTTTGTTGCCGCTTTAGTGCACACTGATTGACGCCAGACGATTTATAAGTTCGTATATGAAGCCGGATTACCTCATATGACTGCGCTAGGTATCCTGGGCATGCGAAAAATTACATCACGACGGGTTCCGCGTGAACTGACGGAAGTGCAGAAATGAATGCGCTAACGACGCTACTCATTCGCACTTGGAGCGCACTGCGCGAAGGCTAGTGTTTCTTACGCCGTGTCGTAACACTGGATGAGCCATAAGTGAAACGCCAACGAATAACGTCATTGTGGATCACCGCGAAACTGCGTCACAAGCCTAATATGGTGAAAGTTGTGGTGAGTCTTGTGTACGACTCTGACGGTGTTATCCCAACGTTCCTCCACGGAAGACCGCCAATACACAGTATTACTGTTGGTTTTTTGAGCGAAAGGAGCGGCAACGCTTTCTGCGCAATCGACCCCACATTTTGCACGACAATACGTGGGCGCATATAGCGCAAGTGTGGTAAATGAGACCAAGAGGTAGTGTATCATCCACCATTCTCCCCAGACTTAAGTCCTTGTTACTTTGATTTGCTTCCGAAGATTAAGGAACCACTTTGTGGCATTCGCTTCAGAAGTGTTCCAGAGATTCGATAGGCAGTAGACCGCTCAATTCGCACCATCAACAAAACAGGCTCTGGTAACGGTATACTACGCTTACGCCTACGACATCGCTGACAACGGGTTATACACACACACTGGTGACTAATTTGAAGGACAGTGCTAGGTGCAAACATGTAATGCTTTTGCATCAGTTGTGAATAAACAGTCACCACTATTTAAGTTCAAAATGTTCAAATGTTTGTATAGTCTATGGGACTTAACTACGGGGTCATCAGTCCCTAAACGTACAAACTACTTATGAACTACCTACGTACTAGGACGGCACAAATATCCATGCCCGAGGGGGGATTCGAACCCCCACCGTAGTGGCCGTGAAGACCGTGACTGGAGCGCCTTAGTCCCCTCGGCCACCGCGGCCATCGAAGTTCAAACCCTCGTATATTAACCACATTAGCTGTCTTGTCCTGCACGGCCTATATTTCAGGGAAAGGATCTGATAAGGACGCGTGGGGTGAGTGGACAGCTAAAACAATTATAAAGATTAGTAATACAAGTTTTATTTACTGAAATTTACACAATACTCAACTTAGGAGAATGTATGTTCTCGCGGCGGCGTCTTCTTGCTAGATGCGATCCTCATAGTTACTACCTAGTTTGGAGCCGAGTTCAAATGTGCCCTTCCAGACGCATGTCGGCCTAGGTATAGCCGCTTGTAGAGGGCGCGCTTCCCGATTACAACCTCCAGGATGCGGGGCGCCGGCGTGTGATTGGCTGCCGGTCGTCCGCTACATTCTTCACGTTTGTTTTAGTGTATCTGGCGTGTGGCGCTGACTTTACGCCACAAGATTAGCAGCTGTTCATATTCTATCCTTTTTCCGTTTTCTGTAAACCGTTTTTTGTTCCTTGGCCTGACAACTCGCACAAATTCCGTTCCCTTCCTTGTTGCCACGTTGGCATGAACATGTTGTGATGTGTTGGTAAACATGAGTTTCGAAATTCATTTATCATATTTACTCCGCTTTTGTACCCCAATCCTCGAAGTATCCTCCCACATTAATGTATAAGTTCAACATTAGAAATTTAAAAAAATCAAAAGAATTATGGAATTTGTCACTTAAGAAATTCGGGACACGAATTTAAGCAAAATTCAACAACAGTATCTGTCGCTAACTCTTTGAACAATGAATGGTACGTGTACTACTTAATTGTAAATCTGGCTGTTCCAACACCCCACTCTACATTCATTGTGGCTATGCTTGCATTTTCCCCAGTTGGTGTTGGGTTCAGATTAACACTGTGAACAACACGTGCAAATGAGTACCGGATATGAGAGAATGGCATCGTTTAAATTAAGGGCAGACGAGTATGCAACGAATAATGGTGTCCGTGCGGAGTTCGAGAATCTGAAGTTGAACAGAAAATGATTCGCTACTGAAGAAATCAGAAAGACAAGGTAATCAAATGTTCAAATGTTCGTAAATCTATCGGACCAAACTGCGTGGTCATCAGTCCATAGCTTACAAACTACTTAAACCTAGGTAAACAAACCTAAGGACAAACGCACACACCCATGCCCAAGGGAGGACTCGAACCTCCACGGCGAGCAATCGCGCGCTCCGCAGCGAGACGCTTTAGACCGCTCGGCTACTCCACCGCGGCTGGAGACAAGGTAATGTCAGCAGAACAGTGTAAGGAGGTAGTTTCGTGGGGACACCTGAAGTCTGCAAACCTGTTGTAAATCGTGACATGCGCGGGAGTCGTGTTGTGTTTTGAAAGCTACTGAGTAGCCTTAGTTCAGGGATGAGTCAGTAGATAGCGGCACCTCTGTTAAACGAGAGTCTGGTCGCTCGATTTGTGTATAGACACCTGACTGACGTTATGAGACGTAATGGTGAATCGCCGGAGAAGCCCTGTTTCGCCTTGGAGAAATATGAAATAAACCACTTAAAAATTAAAGCTATTGATCCATATATGATACAGGCTCATTTTAAACATTAAGACTAGAAGGTTGCATTGATATAAACGCACCTCCTGTCACATTAATAGTTTTTGAGTTACAGTAAATTAAAAATAATTATAAAAGAACAATTTTGTAAACGAAATTCAGTAAATTGGAATTAGAGGCCAATAACATTGTTTCCGCGTGAACTGACGGAAGTGCAGAAATGGATGCGTTAACGACGCTTCTCATTCGTACTTGGAGCGCAATGAGCGCGAAGGAGAGTCTTTATTACACCGTATCGTAACGCTGGATGAGCCAGAATTGAAACGCTAACGAATGGCGTCACTGCAGGTCGACGCGAAAGTTCGTCAGTGTCCTAATAAGGTGAAAGTTATGGTGATTCTTGTGTAATAAATAAAAAATAATAACTGTAGTATTAGCGGCAGTACGGTAAATTAGACTTAAGTAAATAGTTAATAAAATCACAGGATCAACAGTACAGTGAATCTGTTTAAGTACTGTAAAAGCAAATGTAGAAAAGTTTCATTTTTACATAATTCAAAAACTACGATATGTACATTGTTTCAGCGGAAAATTTCGGTTAAATACTAACATCACATGTATTTATTCCATTTGTATTTTATGAAAAAGAGGTAATTTCTTGAAAGTAATATACTAATTTGACATGAGAGTAAGCCAGCAAGGGTACTTAAGGCGGCCATTTTGGCTTGTTAGGGGCAATCTATTGGTGTCATTACGCTGGCTGACTGTGGAGTCGCTTGAGGACTTGTAAAAATTTAGCGAAGTGTTGTGGTGTGGAACTTAGAAATATTTGTTCTGTGGTGCTTTGAGAACTTTGACTTCATCGTGCGTTGTATTTATTTTGTTTTTATGTGTTTTGACAGCCTTAAGGAACTCGGTATTACTCACAAATATTCAATGACGGGTATTAGGTGGAATAAACATCAATTTAGTTAAAAGTGAATTTGAGGTTTGTGCATTTCTTTTTTCCTGCCTGCATTTATTGAAAGCTAAACATTTTGGGGACATTGCAGTATGTGTGGCTGGCCCCTGGACACGACTCAGCCAGTGTGAATAATAGAGTCTACAGCAGCACGTCACGGAGCCCCAAGCAAACACAGCCGGCCGCGGTGGCCGAGGGGACTGAGGCGCTTCAATCACGGTCTACACGGCCACTACGGCCGGGGGTTCGAATCCCCCCTCGGGCATGGATATTTGTGCCGTCCTTAGTATTAACTAGTTAATAAATAGTTTGTAAGTTCAGGGACTGATGACCCCGTAGATAAGCCCCATAAGCTCTACAAACATTTGAACATTTAAATTTGAAGCAAACAAAGGCTGTGTATGGGTGATTTGTGTTGTTTTATTTATTTATCTTTCCTTGATGTAGCACTGGGGGCACGAGCCAACTGAAGGAGATAACAATTAAAATTGTGTCACCCTGCAAAGAAAAGTGTTTTTTTTTTTTTCTAGTTTGTGTTTGGAAAATCCGTGTGTAAGCTTACAATTTGGTGGTCTCGTCCGGGATAGGTTCGCAGTTCGTGAAACTTGTTCCCTTGTGAATTGGCCTGGAAGGCAGCGCAGGAACAGTGTTGGTATTTTGGTGCACGTCGATCGTAATAGCCGAGTTTCGACAAAGTTCTACCGGCCACTACAACGTCCGAGTCCGAAGCTCTGAGAAATACCGGCCGACGCGCCCTCGACTGCCGACATCACCAGCTAGCCCCGCGCCAGAGGTTTCAGCAGGGAGTTGAAGAAGCTGTCCCAGGAATCAAGCGCAAGGACATCGCGCATTGGCAGAGTCTTCGTCGTCAACAAGCAGTAGACTAAAGATAAGTTGTACAACAGGCGCTTTAAGTATTTTGTGATTTTTGTTTTGTGTGACCTCTTCTCTTTCATAATGCTGGGGCAAGAGTTAAGGAGACACCTACTGACTGTGGGTCAATAGGGAGTGAAAGTTAACCACAGAATCCAGAGACGACAATGGATGAAGTAGATATGATGGGAAATCTGGGGTTAGCTAACATTTTGACGAAATTGCAGGAACTAGGAAATAAAATAGATTGTAGAATAGAAGAATCGAACAAAAATTTGCATTGCAAAATAGCGGAGTCTAACCAAGACTTGAATAGTGAAATAGAGAAATCCAGCAAAGATTTGAATTTTAACACGTTCACTGCCGTTCACGCTCTGGCGCGTGTAAACGTTACTTGAGTCAGGTGCTGCTCACGCTGTGGCGCGTTCTGCGACCTAGCATTCTATTATGGGTTGTTGTAAACTGGCATCGTCTAATAAAGCTGTATACTCTGGTAGGCACTCAGGGAAGAGTATAAGTGATATGCACACGTACGTGGTTCCAGATTTCCGCGTTTGCATTACCGGCTACGAGCCACACACGCTTCTCATGATGTCATGATAGATTTATGTACTGCTTATACTGTTCATTTGTTGTTTTCACAAAAATACAAATGCATATAAAAAACCATTTAAAAAAACTGAAAACTAAAACCAAAACATTCAGTGGCTCAAAACTATGAGAAGATACTGTCAAATTACGATCACGCGCCAGAGCGTGTTGTGGCACCTAGCATCATCGCGCCAGAGCGTGAACGGCAGCGAACGTGTTAAGAAAGAGCAATCAAACAAAAGTTTGAATTTTAAGATAGAGGAATCAAACAAAGATTTGTATAATAAAATAGGGTATATAGCCTTACTTCATGGAGAACCAGACAAACACAGGCTGTGAATGGGTGATTTTTTTTCGTGCTGTAGCACTGGGGGGCTCGAGCCAACTGAAGGAAATAATTGATAAAATTGTTTCACCCAGCACAGTTTGTGTTTGGAAAATCCTTGTGTAAGCTCGTAACAGGCAGCAAGTCTTTTCGTGGGACTGAAAAATGGAAATATGAAGATGTGGAAAAATGATAAACTATAATGAACTTTCAAAATACGAAACAATGGTTATGATGTGGCACATGAAATACTACAGTTGAAAGCGAGCGAGTTTGCAAAACAAGAAGGGATCTCGACTACTGAGTTTAAAGTAATGCGAGTTTGGGCAGTGGGTTTCATACATCAGAACCATAAATAAATAAAAAAACTAAAAAAAAAAAACTACTACTGCCGAAAATTTTCCGAAGGGAAATCATGTTGGAGTGCAGCAATACAGGTGGATGGAGGCAACTGAGGTCAAAGATTGGCTAAAAGTGTAAAGGAAAGGGGGACAGGAGCCGTACTGAAGAAAACGTCGATGCTTGTTCTCGAGACCTTTCGCAGGCATGTGGTTGATGTGTTTTACAAAAAATTCGGCTACAAATACTTCTCTGTTAATTCTTCCAGGACGTCTTACTTCTATGTTTCAGCCATTAGATGCGTGTATCGAGTATCAAAAAGTGCTTCAAGGATCACATCAGAAAATTTTGCACGAACAGAATATTGGATAACGTACACGAATCGACGAAAACTGGGAAAACTAAGCGCCCATTTCTACAATTAATTACGGAATGGATCAGGTGATTTTGGAGTCTGATCTCTACTGATATAGTAGAACAATATTTAAGAAGACTGGTATTTCATAACACCAGGAGGGATCATAAGATGATGTTCTTTGGAAAGAGCGCCCAGAAAACGATCTAGATCCAACTACTGATGCTGACGGTAACAGCGGAGACGAGAATGAAAATAAGACGTAAATAAAGAAAAAAAATCAGATCCACCCCATTTTTTCATTATTTAAATTCTTTGCCGAAACTAAATATGCCGTACATGACATTGAAAAAATATTACCGGCAAATACATTTTGTACTTCAGGAGCGGTTAGCCACACAAGGTTTAATAAATTAGGGACATCATGTAGACTGTGATGAAAGATTAACAAATGTAGTCTATCCTGAATCAATCGAATGCACAACTGAATTTTGAAATTTGACGCCTATAGCAGCCTCCTCCGTTTCAGGAGTAAGAAAACTGGAAACTGTTGGTGGGTATAGCCGAGTAAATGCGGTTATCCATCATCCACGTCTACAGTGTTGCCCTTAGTGTATTTGTCGTGCCCACGCACAGCAAAGAGGGACGTAGAGTCAGTCTTCAGTTTTTAAGTGGTAGGAGCAGCAGTAGAACACATGTGTCCAGAGGAGACAATGGACTGGATACAGTCAGCACTGTCACTAGGCACCTGCTAGGAGTGCTAATTTTCGGGACACCGGAATGGTACTTCTTTACAGGAAAGAGAGAGAGAGAGCTGGACAACACTTTTACTTGAATCAGACAAACTCGTACATTAAAAAGAGTACTGATGTCTGCTAGTGGCGGAAGAGCTTACGATGCTACAACAGAAGCCGCAGGGTGTTTTCTAGAGAGAGAAACTACCAGAAGCAGCGCTCAAGAAAAGCACAGAACAGACAATCAATTCTGCAGCACAATGAAACAGACGTGAACAGTGACACTCCAAGTGAGAGACGAACTTATATAGCGTCAGAGGCTGGCGATTGTGACAAGGAATCGGCCTCTTCGAAGTCTGAATGAGACTGTCTTAGAATTTGAAAAAACATGGCTTTTAAAGAACTGATGATGTTCTATCGTCTACGTCCGTACCGTGGAGTCTTTTGCTATGCTGCCGCAAGACTCCTGCGACATGATCAGAAAAGGGAGCTTCTGTCCCCGGCACACAAGCAGCAACTTACAGCCGGACAGCTTCGGCACAGAGTGCTTCCACGACGCCCTGACAACCTCCGCCAGCGTCACCTCTCAACATAGCTGGACGCTAACGCTGCACCAATCACGGAGAAACAGCCACAGCTGACTCCGTTATGGCGGGTGTATTACTACGCCACATTGTTCTTCTAATCGCAAGTGCCACCACACACGGTGGTAATATATTTTGTAACTTGAGCACACTCCCACTGCAACGATGACGATGCCAGTTCTATGAAATGTTAAAATTTTACTGAAGTGAAATGAGAAAACTGAAGAACTCTCCTTACCGTACAACCAAATGGTTTACATAATTTGTCACCAGTGGCTAACATCTATAAACGTTTACTTAAATAGTAAGAAAATCAATCTCCTATTTGCCCAGGAACGTGAGATGCCTCTTGTTCAGACGTCATATTTTGTGCTTAATAGTAATTTCTCGTACAACCTCACAAAGCAGCCTTGTATGACGCCCATGCATCGTTACTGAATTTTTAAATCCACACCCTTCCAATCAGAATTGTATAAAACTTAGACATGCTGCGTCATCTGTGCGACGATACTGGTTGTGATGTCATCGCAAATATTTTTGCACCCTTTAAAAGGGTCATATTGAAAGGGTAGCAGTGGCAGTGGCAGTGGCAGTGTTTCACTCCCACACAAGGCAACACTCCACACAAATGCTTTCAGAAATGACTTCCTTAGGCTGAAATCAATATTCGATGTTAACAAATTTCTCTTTTTCTACCCATTGCCATTCTGCATTTTACATCCTCTGTACTGCGACCATCATTTGTTATTTTACTGCCCAAGTAAAAAAACTCACCTACCTCCTTTATTGTTTCGTTGCCTAATCTAATTCCCTCAGCATCGCCTGATTTTCTTAGACTGTACCCCATTACCCTAGTTTTTCTCATGTTAATCTTCATCTTATATGCACCTTTCAGCACACAGTCCATTCCGTTCAACTGCTCTTCAGGGTCCTTTGCTGTCTCAGGCAGAATTACTATGTCGTCGGCAAAACGCAAAGTTTTTAATTCTTCGCCCTGAACTTTAATTCCTCCTCCAAATTTCTCCTTGTTTTCCTTTATAGCTTGCTCAATGTACAAATTGAATAACATTGGAGAGAGGCTACAACCCTGTCTTACTCCCTTCGCAACCACTGCATACCTTTCATGCAATGGAATCTACTATTGTCGCTGATAGCCCACGTTCATGACTTACCTACCTTACCTGCGAGCAAATGGACTCGCTACGTCCCACGTCACCGCCGTGTGCACAATCAAGAGAAATATAAACAAAGGTCGAACGTAACGGTCGAACGTAACGGTGTCACTGTGTACGACAGTTATGGTGTTATCCTAACGTCAGTACACAGTATTATCGTTCGTTTTTTGAAGCATCACCTGGGATCAGCATTGCGCAAAGAGCAGCAACACTTTCTGTGCCACCTACCCACGACAATGCGCGAGCGCATACAGCGCAAGCTGTGGGTGTTCCGTTCGATCGATGGCACTGGGAAGTAGTGCACCATCCACCATACTCCTCGGACATTAGAATTTGTGACTTTTATTTGATTCCGAAGATGCAGGAACCACATCGTGACACTTGATTCAGAACTATTCCAGAGATTCTACAGACAGTAGAAATGGCTCTGGTGACTATTTTGAATGGCAGTAACAGGTGCAAACGTGTAACGCTTTTGTATCGGTTGTGAATAAATAGTTGCTGCTATTTCAGTTCCAACCCTGGTATCTGTATCGCTCATTTGTGTGCGATTCGTACTAAATAGGACGGATCCGATAAAGAGGAAACAAAGGAGAGTACCACTGTTCGTAACAGGTTTATGTAGCAACCGTAAAAGCTTCACGGAGATATAAAAATTAAAGACATAATCAAAAATAAAAGTCATAACCATCAAAGAACCAACAAATAAACTATAATCAGTTATTAAGTAATAAATATCTGAAATAAAAAATAAGTTCTAAATAAAAATAAATAAAAAACTTCAATGAATAAATAGAAAATAAATTCACGACTTAATATGAAAAAGTCATATGATTGACTTCACAAAACAACATTTTACATTAAAAATAACAATATTCACCCATTAAACACAATATATTAAGAGGAAAACAATGAAAAAATAAAAGATGATATTCCCGGAAATAACCTAAAGAACAAGTATAAACATCAGAATTATACACACCATGTTAAAAATAAGAATAGATATACAACGTATAAATAGCTCGAAGAAGATTTTAAAAACCAATAACAACATCATATAAGAAGATTAGGAAATAATTCTATTTAATAATCTAAATTCTCCTAAATGCTTTAAAGAAGGAGGAGCAGCCATATTTGAAGATCTCAAAAGAAATCACCAAAAGGACATTCTTAGTATTAAATTAATTATTCCCCTATTAATTAATATTGTCCGTTTACCTAAAAGGAATTGCGGCGTTGTACATAGTGGTATGTCAAACACCGGGCAGCGTAATTTTCTCGGTATGTCATCGAACATATTGTCTCCCTCTACGTACACCTCGTGAAAAATCCATGGAGATAAACTGATTACATCTCGCACGGAGGTAAACCTTATAATATTTTTTAGCGAAGCGTTCGTGACTTCAAGTGGAAAATGAGGATGTGACAGTGGCCCTCAAAGACTCCGTGAAGCGGCTTACAGGATACTGTTTAGGGTGTAAATTGTAGACCAACAATACATGCAAACGTCTGTATGTCAACAGTAAAGTTAGTAAGCATATAATTTAGATTGTGTTTATCGCACTGACCGTATTTTAATTTTCGTTGGCTTGTGGGTATTGTTGTTACAAGTAGGCAACATGTCCATGCGACTGTTTATACTTCCATAATACTCATGAATGCATACAAAGTGGATGTAATGTGAGCCAAGTTTTCCTTTACAATAGAAACAAAATGTTGAGGACGTCCTATGAAACTGAGTAACTGTTTAGTTCACATGATTCCACTAAATGTAACTGACATTACATGGAAATATGACACGTTTTGCCCTCTGTCGAAGCTGTGGGAGGGAGCAGGCCTCAGAAGCACTGCGTGGCTGAGTTTTCCAGCTTCGTGCTTTGTTCTGAAATCAGTTGTTAGCTTAGTGTATTGTTCACACCAGAGAGCGAACTCCGCTGCCAATGCAGCCGTGCGGACGAACTCAATGGACATGAGCGATATTTGTTCACTTCCTGGGGAGCAAACCCCGCGAGGCCCTCTCGCTTTGTACTCATACAAATGTACAAACAAACGCCGAAGTGCTGCTCAATGGGTGTCGGACTGCCGATTGTATTTTATTGTAGCTGGATTTGTATTTACTCTGCATAACTGAGGACACTTCTGTCTGTCCTCTTTCGGTTCACGGCTAGGTGGTATTGTGCCCTTTCAACAAGGACTGACGTAATCGGAGGAAGTGCTTTAGTTTGCTTTACCATCCCCCCCCCCCTCTCTCTCTCTCTCTGTGTGTGTGTGTGTGTGTGTATGTTGGCACGAATTTAGTGTCCTGTAATCAAATTTACAAATGAACTATATACAAATAACGTAATGCGACGATTTGAATGGGCCATTTGCTACATTGCATGTTAAAACAGTCAATGGGAATTGCTTGTATAAAAAAGCTTTTCTATTAATCTCTGTCTGCCTTAGTGTATCGCAATAGAATAATCAAATCATGAAGTGTATCTGCTTCACTTCTTAATTATACATAAAGTATTTATAAAGTTGAATAGTTTTTCTGTCTTCACACGCATAATTATTCCTCAACTGACACCTCTTTTAATATTTCTGGCTTACAGCCATCATATTCAGATTTGAGAATCGCATGGTGTCTTCTTTGATTTAACAAAAGCGTTGATTGTGTTGATCACAAAATACTGTTGCAGAAGTTGGAACATTATGGAATACGGGGAGTAGCCCACAACTGGTTCACCTTATACTTTAATAATAGACGCCAGAAGGTAATTCTCCGCAGTGTAGAAAATGCCTATGACGTGCAATCCCAAAGGGGCACAATTAAGTATGGGGTGCCCCAGGGGTCTGTTTTGGGACCATTGCTGTTTATTATATATGATATGCCTTCGAGTATAACAGGTGACTGTAAAATATTTTTGTTTGCTGATGATACCAGCTTGGTAGTGAAGGATCTTGTTCGTAATATTGACACAGTATCATATAATGCAGTTCAAGAGATACGTTCATGGCTTTTAGAAAACGAGTATATGTTAAATCACAGTATAACTCAGTTTTTAGAATTTCTAACACATAATTTGACGAAAGCTGACATTCTGATTACACATAATGGGCATGTGATAAGTGAGACTGAACAGTTGAAATTTCTAAGTGTTCATATAGACAGTAAGCTCGCCTGATGCCAAAAGGATATTTATGGCTCAAAAACGGGCGGTTCGAGCAATATCTGGTGTAAGTTCGCGAACGTCATGTCGACCTCTTTTCAGTAGTCTGGGAATTTTGACTCTGAGGTCACAATACGTTTTTTTCTTTAATGTCGTTTCTTGTTAATAATATCAGCTTATTCCCAAGAGTTAGTAACTTTAACTCGGTGAATACTAGACAGAAGTCGAACCTACATTTGCATCACACCACCTTAACACTTGTGCAGAAAGGGGTACAGTATTCTGCGGCATCCAGTTTCAATAAGCTGCCACAAGAACTAGAGAACCTTAGCACTAATCCACACGCTTTCAAATATAAATTTAAGAGTTACCTCATGGCTCACTCCTTTTATTTTGTCGAGGAGCTCCTATAAAAGTTAAACAATTAAGCTAATTCATTTTTTTCTTTATTGATTCTTTTGACTTGGTCTTATGATTATCGTGTGCATAGGACTACTTATAAATTTTCTATTACCATTCTTGTGTAAAATTCATGTATTGACTTGTTCCATGACCATGGAGTCTCACTCCTCAATTGGGTCCTATGGACAGAAAAAAACAATTAAATAAAGTAAATAAACAAATGGCGTACAGCAGGTTAGAGCCAGTAGCCGACAGATGGGGCAGATAGTGTGAGAAGCTTGATAGGTGGAACCAGTAGTTTTGGATCCAGTGGGAAGGTATGCAGAAAAAGATCTCTGAGTTGCTTGTACCTTACACTGATTGGCCGATGTATACGGCGGTTGCCCGCCAAAACACCATCATGCTTCAATTGCAGAATCCAGGTAAAATTCTAAGTAGGAATTGAAAAGGCAGACGACGCGTGTCGGCGAGGAGAGGACTGCGCGGGTCGCGCTGCCAGTTTTGTTCATACTCTGTGCTCAGACTTGTAACACGTAGCACTTCAGTTTGAAAATATTTTACGGTCACAGCAGATTAATGTTTTATTTAATTGTCATGGAGTTTAATGCAGAGACAATATAGGTCATTATGTGCGGTTTGCTACTATTCTGCAGTTATGACAAATATATTAGCTATTCCTTCAAATCGTCTTGATTGCAAATTTTTTATTAGTTAATGACGCGTTTCGCCTTTTAGTAGGGCATCTTCAGATTATCTGCGTAACAGAATTTACACAAAATTACAAGGCGGAATTACAAACGGTTATAATGGTACATGGGTTTATTTTTTGAAGACAGTATAAATGGTAAACAAAACTTACAATGCGCTCTCCGTGGTGTGACACCGTAAGTTGTTATTGCGGTGTTTCTATTTTCCTGGAATGTTTTTTGGATTTCCTTGTGGCCCTACAAATGTTCGGGTAACAACGAATTACTGTTGGAACATACTCAGTAAAGATGTGAGAAACATAAAACCGATTTTTCAGATTACCTTAATCAAAGCCCATGTTTACAATTGCGCTCACGGGCGGTGGGCGGGCGTGGTGTGCTTCTCTGCCGACTTGTACAGACTAAGGAAATGTGGGTAGGGAGTTACATAGGGAGCCGATGTATAAGACGGGACGGGTGAAATCTAGCTATCTGAATACAAATTTAACGAAATGGAGTTATTAAGCAGGACAGAAGTTTATAATTTATGTTGGTATTTGTAAATGAGAGGAATTTTATTTGAACAGAGACATCATAATATCTAGGAATGTTTAATCTTTGCATGCCAACTGATCATTTAGGAGGTGTGGGTGTCCAAAGGGGTCTCTGTGTGTGTGTGTGTCTCACTCCACACTGGCGCTTACGAATACGGTCGGGGGTTCGAATCCCCCCTCGGGCATGGATATTTGTGCCGTCCTAGTTCGTAAGTAGTTCATAAGTAGTTTGTAAGTTTAGGGACTGATGACCCCGTAGTTAAGTCCCATAGACTATACAAACACTTGAATTTTGAGCTTAGGAATACGCAGAGCACATCGTTTTCAGCCAGTCGCAGGGTCCAGCCAGCGTCGGCGCTGCAAAGTCTCACCCTCGCGGGCAGGTGTCATTCAAATGTTCAAATGTTTGTTAAGCTTAAGGGACTTAACTACGGGTTCATCAGTCCCTAAACTTACAAACTACTTAAGAACTAGCTACAACTAAGGACGGCACAAATATCCATGCCCGAGGGGGGATTCGAACCCCCGACCGTAGTGGCCGAACAGACCGTGACTGGAGCGCCTCAGTCCCCTCGGCCACCACGGCCGGCCAGGTGTCATTCATCTCGCGAAAAAGTCAAAACGAACATTGCTGGTCAAACGCAAACACCTCATTTCTTGGCGCCACCGAGTCGCGTCGCCGGCATTCCAGCCTATCACGCCAGAAACGGACAGCGGCCACTACGTGCTTCCGTTTGAACAGCAGGGGGTCTCCTGTTCAGAGACTGTCGGGTATTTTTATTAAAAAACTAGCTTCAACCCGCAGCTCCGCTCGCGTGTTGGTTGATTATGATAGATAAGCTATCTTTCAGTAGTGTGCTAAGAAATACAATACAAACATTTTTAATCAACACTGAAGTAAAAAAGTAAAATTATTCTTATGCTTATCCTTACACAGAAAGAGCTGAAGACATTGTAGCACGCATAGACCAAAGATATGATCTGTGGCATCACGTTCCAATGTATACAACCTCCTTGGTATAGAGTCGCAAACGTCATCGCTAGCCTTCAATCCGATTTTTTAAATAATTTGACGACTTTCAACCACCATATCTTGCATCCCCTTTACAGCTATCGGCATGGAACTGCTATGGTGTACAACGGGAGACTTCGGACAACAATTACACACAGACCATTCGTTTGCGTTCTGTACTTTTCGCTGCAGAGCGAAATATTAACACACATGCACGTAGAATTTTATATACACCGATAACTTTCCATCCCAACATACTCCACCCTTTTATCATTAACAACCCTCAAGCAACAATGCCATCAATAAAACCATATTCAAAGAGAAAATATAATTTTCGAAGAGTAATTATTGTTCCGCATTTCGCGTTATATTCTTCAAATTACTAAATATCTATCAGATCGCTATACAACCATGCCTAAAACCTTCCTCAGGTATAAATTAGTAACTGTACAAATATTTAAGTCTCTGCGTCTTGTCTTTCGGACGTGATACGCGTACACCGAACAGAAATAGATAAATAGCTATCCGATCGCTATGAAACCGTGCCTAAAGCCTTCCCCGGGTAGACATTAGTAACTATACAAATGTTTAGCTCTTTATGTCTTGTGGTTCAGACGTGATAAACGAACACCGAACAGACATTCACATTTATAGATATAGATTATATTTTCTGAATTACAGTACATGTTTTATTTCAAGCATGTTTGGTTTCATTAATCATTGAATCATTGTCCAGCCAAACCAGAAGCAAGATATTTAGAGAAAAGAATGGTAGTCGCGCACCCGTCTGTGATACTTCCTGCGAGTCTGATTTATTACCTTCGGTTTATAAACGAGAGCTGGATGGACATTTTACCGGTAGGTGATGCTGCACCGCAATATATATGTTAACCTAAAACCCACTAGCTAACGTGGTTCGTCAATTAGTTCTGAACATCGTAAACTAAAAGTCATGTGAATACTAAATTCCTATCGGTAGTTCGTCAAGGTGTTTTTCTTGAAAATGAACTGATTTATATTAAAACCTTTGCATTTCTTTCACCGTATTTAGTCCATGGCACCGTTAATATTGCCTCTGGAGCTGTGATTGCTACTGTTTGACTCGTTTTCTAGGGGATGATATCACACGTTCGCAGCTTTCCTTCCCTGCATATGATTAAGAAAAAAATTCATAGTAAAGTAAGTTCATGTGAGAAAGGGTATACTAACTACTATATTTGAAAACACGTGGAAGTTCACTTTATGTTGTTTATTACACCATATTAAAACCCCGTGGCTGATACGTCTGTACGTCGACACATTTATCAAATAAAGTTATAGCTCGTGAGACCCGAGACAAATTGAATATTTGTCGCAAATTGTTTTCACACCATGTGCCTGTCTGAAACACCGTTTATGTTCATGCCTATGCAACGACACGTGTTACATTAACAAAACACAGTCACTTTAATTTAGTGCGATGCACACCTTGTTCCACCGGCTAAATATTCACAACACACAGTAGCACTCGAATCAACTTGGTGCAGTCTACGACGAGCAACCACACTTGGCAATTGCCACACAAAATCTATTGTCTCCCCCTGGAGATCCACATGCCGACCGCCTAGAGCGACGCCGCCCGGCCAGCTACCCTATTTGCTCGCGCAAAAAGCCCAACTCCCGGGTTTTTTCCCTACGTCATCAACATCCCCATGTGAGCTGTTCTAACCGACTTCCAACGTACAGCGCTCAGCCAATACATTTCAAAAACTTTACTTAAAATCAAAATAATTACACTACACATTAAACAAATTTCTTATAATGTTTTTATATTGGTATAAACATCCTTTTCCCTATTTGTTACAATCGTGCAATATCTTACATCACAGATAAGTGATTTAACTGAATATTTCAAGATAAAATACACAAGATTAATTGAAAATAAAATGAGAAATAATTAATATATTACTTTTATAAACAAACATTGCCATGCTAGTTGTGTAACTGTCTTGTATTCATTGATAATTTATTACTTTTCATTGTCAATTAAACATATTACGCCAGATGTGACTATATCAGCTAATGTATTGTTTATTTGTAAAAAGGCTATTTTGTAATGAGGGCCTTAAAGGTTCCTGACTGCATCGTATTACTTCAAATGCCAGTAGTATTAGAATATTTCATTTCACGATGTGCAGTGCATTGCTCTTGGCACTCGCCATTGTCTCTCTCTCTCCTCACTGGAAACGAACCTGGAAAATCCTAAGCTGGAACAAGCCACCAACGTCGGCCTGTTCGCTGTTCTGCCGTCAGCTACAAGCACAAAGCAAATCTCAACGTGGAGAATTTCTACCTGTGGCCTAACTATAAATGTTTTCACCCAACTGCGTACATACATTGCTACCATAATTATTGAGATTAAAATTGTGTAACATTTGGTGCATTGGCATGGTCAATGTTTGCAGTGAACTTCATACTGTTTAATTACAAATGCTATTAATTACCAATATTTCTATTGGGCGGTAATCTCACACGTGGCACCGTTAATATTGCCTCTGTGCGTAACTTCTTTGATGTACTAATCCACTATCCGAAGTGCCCCAATACCAGTAAACCATCTCAAGTTTTACGTCACGAATTCTCAGACCTCTCATTCTTCCAACACTCCGTTGGACGACACACTCCTTGAGAAGATTATGTCGGAAAGTTCAGTTATGCTCTCTGGAGGCAGTCGCAATTTACAGTATGAGATTATGAAGCGCCGCAGGGGATCTGCAGTGGAATTTACATTGTCCAGCAGGTATTCGCCGACGGAGGAGTGAGCAGCGGAAAGGTGCACGGACATAGGGCAGTAACTTCGGAGGAGCGCAGGAGAGCAAGAAAGCAGCGTGTGGGGCTTCCCCGCGGAAGCTATTATTCTAATTAACGGGGAGCACGCGCAGGCAGTTATTCTAATTAAGCAGCAGTGGGTGCAGCAGGACATGTCGTCTGCCTTTAGAGGGATAAAGTCCTGCAGATGTTTCTTGCTTTTCGCTCCACCTGCGCTGCTAGTACCTTACTTGGTACTAAACTCTCGGTAGAGTGACACGACTAGTCGCCGCATATGAGCACTACTCTCTCTCTCTCTCTCTCTCTCTCTCTCTCTCTCTCTCTCTCTCTCTCTCTCTATATATATATATATATATATATATATATATATACTAATTAATTTTTCCCTCGGTACCTGACAGAACATGATAATATTAAAAAGGAACAACTTCCTGATGTCCTGCAAAAGTTTTTTAATGGTCACAAACCGGCTTTCGGCTTCTTAGGCCATCATCAGGTGACAACTGAATGTAGTACACATGTTTCCAAAGATGTTAAGATTTACAAAGATGTTATCACAGACAGTCGATAATTCACAGGAAAGTTCATCATTATGAGAGTTAATAACATTTATATATAAAAATATAATAAATATGTGTAAAGAATAAAAACTAATAGGATTATTTTTGTTGAAGAGGAAGGTTGAAAATAAAACTTTTTTCAGTAGAGGTGTAGAGCGGAACTGGATTTGATCGTTTAATACTAAACTAGCATCCTGAGCCAAATGGCCGGCCGCGGTGGCCGAGGTGACTGAGGTGCTCCAGTCACGGTCAGCACGGCCGCTACGGTCGGGGGTTCGAATCCCCCCTCGGGCATGGATATTTGTGCCGTCCTAGTTCGTAAGTAGTTCATAAGTAGTTTGTAAGTTTAGGGACTGATGACCGCGTAGTTAAGTCCCATAAGCTTAACAAACATTTGAACATTTTTTGAGCCAAATGTTTATTGATTTCCAATATTTCCAGTAGTGTTATCTTTCTGCTTTTCTTCAGGGGATGTAGAATCTCACAGTTTACATCATAATCATGGCCTTCTCTGAGCAGATGTTCAGCAAATATATATTAATATATATACTAGCTTAAACCCGCGGCTCCGCTCGCGTGTTGGTTGATTATGATAGCTATCTTTCAGTAGTGTGCTCTGAGACTGGTTTGGAAAGGTGAAATGAAATACAATACCTTCTTTAGAAACAAACATTTTTAATCAACATTCAAATACAAGAATGAAATTATGTGAACTGCTTAATGATTTACAATAACTAATACATACATTATTCCTTACAGCCTGTGTTGCAATATTGAAACGTGTCCATAAAAAAAATTGTAAGAAAATGTCTAATATTGTGCCTCCTGTTTTGTGTCGAGTAACTTGCTTGCAAGAAAAGGTATAATACATCTACATCTACATACATACTCCGCAATTCACCGTAAGGTGCGTGGCGGAGGGTACACTGTAATACTACTAGGCATTTCCTTTCCTATTCCACTCACAAACTGAACGAGAAAAAAAAAAAAAAAAAAAAAAAAAAAAAAAAAAAAAAAAAAAAAAAAAAAAAGCCTATATGCCTCCGTACGAGCCCTAATTTCTCTTAGCTTGTCTTTGTGATCTTTACGCGAAATGTAAGTAGGCGGCAGCAAGATCGTACTACACTCAGCTTCAAATTCCGGCCCTCCAAATTTACTCAACAGAAATTCACGAAAAGAACGTCGTCTTTCTTTCAGCGATCCCCAATTGAGTTGCCGGAGCATTTCCGTGACACTCGCGCATTGGTCGAACCTACCGGTAACAAATCTAGCTGCTCGCCTCTGAACCGCCTCTATGTCTTCCTTCAAACCGAGCTGCTACGGGTCCCAAATACTTGAGCAATACTCAAGACGTGGTCGTACAAGCGTTTTATACGCGGTCTCCTTTACAAGTGAAGTACATCTTCCCAAAATTCTCCCAATTAACTGAAGTCGGCTGTCTGCCTTACTCACAACTGTCCTTACATGCTCGTTCCATTTCATATCGCTCTGCAATGTTACGCCTAGATATTTGAACGACGCGACAGCATCAAGAAGCTCACTACTAATTCTGTATTTGAACATTATAGGATTGTTTTTCCTACTCATGCGCATCACCTTACATTTTTCTACATTGAGAGCTAGCTGCCATTCTTCGCACAAACTAGAAATTTTGCCTAAGTCAACCTGTATGCTATTACAGTCAGCATTGCTTCTACTGTGTGTATCGATATGTGTACTTTGTGAAGTTTCATCTTTGGCAGAGATCATGTATTGCATAGCACAGAGAGAGTGTGGGACTTGGGGTTTAGCTCGCTTAGAGAGCGGTTGAGTTGTGTGTATGGCTCCGATGTAGAGCAGAGGCTGCTGAGCCAGCAAGTCGATTTGGTTGTATTTGGAATATACATTGTATTTTTTATTACTACCACCGCTGGAAAGAAGGTAATTGTATTTAATGTCATTATAAAAGATTATATTATGTAGGTAATGTAATGGTGATTATTAATAATAAGTAACAAAGTTGACCTTTCTTTCCTGTTTCGTTTACATAGAAGATTAACCTACTTCCTTCATTTGATAATTAGTTATTTGTGGATTTAAAGTGCAGTATTTATTTTGTAATCTTGTTGAACAGATTTCGTATTAGTGCCATAGTAAATGATTGTCATGCAACACTAGAGTTAATTGATCATGATACTAAATTTCAATAATCAGGTACTGAGCTGCATAAAATTCTCGCAGTCAAACATTAAGAAAGTGGTTTGTAGTTTTTTATTATCTTTCTCGCAGTCAAATATTTTGAGTATAGTCAGTGTCTGTTTCATATTGTGACTTGCCACACTTGTTTTGTTAAAAGATCCGTTGCGCACATAGTCAGTTTAATGCACTGTTTCTTATTTAACAGTATATACATTAATATCAGGGCCATAATTAAACCAAATTGCTGTGTTAATGAACAATTTGTTGTCTGATTTAACGATAGGTTCAACATCCACAACACACACACAGCTTTTAATATATCAACACGTATGGTGAGAGTAATGTACAAATTCATTTTAATTTCATTTAAGGGCATTCTGGTAAACTACGTTATTCGTAGTATTGTTTGGAGCGTAAATGTAGAGATTTTTTGGGTTGCCCACCCTTGAACAAGCGACGTATAATTGACCATGTGAAAAACATGAGGGCTGTAAATGGATTCCTGCGACGTTTAATTATTGTCCTTGAGCTTTGTTAATTGTCATGGCAAAAGCTAGACGAACTGGAAACTTAAGTCTTTTGCATTGAAACGGCATATCTGAAGAGATTAAAGGAATGCGAGGTATAAAAACATCTTTTCCGGCTGATGTTCCTGACAAAATCGTTGCTTCAATGAGGTGCGCCGGCCGCGGGGCCGAGGGGATTGAGGCGCTCCAGTCACGGTCCGCACGGCCACTACGGTCGGGGGTTCGAATCCCCCCTCGGGCATGAATATTTGTGCCGTCCTTAGTTGTAAGTAGTTCATAAGTAGTTTGTAAGTTTAAGGACTGATGACCCCGTAGTTAAGTCCCATAGACTCTACAAACATTTGAACATTTGGACAATGAGGTGTCGATGTAAAGTTTTGACGACCAGTCCATTTCCATTGCACAGTTGAGGAGGTCTCAAGTTTCTCAGTGTCATGATCGGTGATCCTACTTTCAAAAGCAATCTATGAGATGGCATTCCTGGTGGTTCTAGCGAATTCAGGAACTCCACAGGGTAGTTCACAGCTTGATCTTTATCAACGACTGTGTCAATCGATTTGTAGGTTGTAGTAATTCCCGGTAACGTGTTCTGAATAGCTGTGTTTAGGTTGGTAACTTGGTCATTACGTGGTGCTAAAATCGCTCTTTCTCGCAGCCACTCATGATTTTTGTAATTGACTTCTATGTTATGGAAGACGCTGTTAATTACATCATTAATCGATTCACTCAATCTGCAGAAGTTTTCTGGAAATGTTGTTGAATATTTGCCTGGTGTATTGATGAATGTTTCTTGCCCAATTTGTAGAAGGCTCATTCCACATGAAATGAGCCAAATTGTCATTTTTTTTTAAAATCACAAAAGTAAAGGTTTAGGCATGTGATTGCACTAACAAAAAAATAAATTTAATGATTTGAAACTCATTTTTATTATATTCAAGCTATTTAACTATGAATTGCCGTCCCAAAGATTGTAGTTGAACAAACACACATGAAGACCATAAAACTTAGTTATATTGGCTGTACTGATTTGCTGTCTGTAAGTCAGTTGCTGCAACAATGAGTAACTTGTTATGTAACAACAAGCTTCCTTGATATCCTACACTGACTAATTTTTTCAGGTAAGCTTTCTTTTGATTTTATTTCTCTTTTTGAAATTGACAGGGATCACTGTCACACCCGTGACAAAAAAGAAGATAAGGTTTCTTCTTGCCTGAACAAGTACTTCATAATTATTTAGATTCTGGGAAAGTAAGGTTAAGGCAATATATTAACTCCCAAACCTATTAATTTCTGGGAATGATTGTGTTTTATCCAGGAATGGCGTCACGGGTGTGACATAACATTTGTCACGGGTGTGACAAAATGCAGACATTTGTGAAAGCATGCCAGCTGAATGAAATGCCAGTGTTTAATATTTTTAATAACCACTTTCTGTTCATGTAACATATTAAACTGATAAGATACAAAGTAAATACAGATCTACTGACATTAAAAATAAATGTCCAATTTATCTTTCATTCCCAGATAATGAGTTCTTCAACGGAAAGATGAGGAGTAAAATGAAGGAAGACCCACTGAAATATGAAGAACATTTAAAAAAAGAGAGAGAAAGAGAGAAAATGAGAAGAATGAAAAACAGAGAGGAAATACTGATGAACAGACGTAGTCTACTAAAAAAGAGAGAAAAGGACAACGCAAGACAAATGTTGTGTAGAGAAAGGAAACGTAAAAATGTGACAGTAACAAACCAAACTAGTGAGTTAGGCTCTTACTAATGTCCTCAAACTTTAGGCAAAGCTGTAAATAAGGTGAAAAAGTCACTTCCAATCAGTCCAAATAAACGAACTGCTGTTGTGAAGAAACTGGTTAAGGATCTGGATCTTGCTGACATGAAAGGAAACATTAAGAAACCTGCTAAAGGATCAAGGAGATTGTCAACTGAAACAAAAAAATAAAGTAATTGAGTATTTTTGTCAGGATGATGTCAGTCGAGCTACTCCTGGCATTCGTGACGTAAAATCTGTTCGACACCCTGGAAGTGAAAAACGTGAACACGTTCAGAAACGGTATATGATTATGACCGTTGGTGAGACCTATGAGGAATTTAAGAAAACTAATCCTAATACTCCATTAGGAAAGTCAAAATTTTATAATCTAAGGCCAAGTCATATTCTTCCAGTGTCAGAAACACCTCATAATATGTGTGTATGCAAATACTATGCAAATTTTAAATTTCTCACTGAATGCATTTCACATGTAATTCCCGAGTTTCCTAATTCTTCTAAACAGTTGCTTCAGGAAATTTCTTATAACATACAAAATAAAGACTGTATGACAGGAAAATGCACAAAATGTAAACATGACCTTTCACTGTGGATAAGTAATGAAAATCAAGATAAAATTATGTCATGGAAACAGTGGAAGGACTGTGACGTAGTGCCAAAGTTAACGGAAAGTACATCAACGCTGAAAACAGTCATTGAAGAGTTACAGAACCAGATACCAACATTTAAAAGGCATTTCTGGATAAGGGAGAGACAGGCCAAATATTTTGAGTCTTGTAAGAAAGCACTTGCACCAAAGGAGGTTGTCATGCAAGTTGACTTTGCTGAGAACTTTTCATTAACATCACAAGAGGAAATTCAAGCTGCACATTGGAGCCATAAACAAGTAACTTTATTTACATGTTGTCTGTGGGATACTTTAAAGGTTTCTTCTTATGTAATTGCAATTGATAACCTTTCACATGACAAATTTGCTGTTTGGTGCTTTCTTGAAAAAATAATAGCAAACTTGAAACAGTAGAATACAAATTTAGAAAAAATTCACATGTTTTCTGACAACTGCACTGCACAGTTTAAAAATAAATTTACGTTGTCCTATCTCTGCCATACGAAGTCATATTTGGGAGTTGAAATTGAGTGGAACTTCTTTGCTGCTTCACATGGCAAAGGTGCTGTTGATGGGATAGGAGGGACTGTGAAGAGAACTGTATGGAGAGGAATCAAAAGTCGTCAAGTGGTGGTGAATAATGCAAAGGAATTTTGTGATTATGCCTGTGATAAGCTGAATGAAGTTCATGTACTTTTTGTTTCAAGCAGTGATGTGGAAAAGACAAAGGAAAGAAAGTCGAGGTTTTGGGAGAATGTCATTCCAATTCCTAAAGTACATTCTAACCATTACTTTAAAAACTATGACAATCACCACATTTTAGCAGCAGAAACATCTGGCAGTGAAATGACAAGATATAAAGTCTTTCTGGAGGTCCCTAAATCCAGAAAACAGCTGAAATTTTCTGATGTTTCTTCAGATTCTGAATAGTCTAATGCTGAAGACATACAAACAACATCAGGAAATAAAATAAATTAAACCATAAATCCCATGGAAATTACAGCAGGAACCTTTCTAAACATAGAGCTTCAAAGTCAGAGGGAAATGGACAGAATTTTGTTGCTGTTTGTCAAACTGTGTGGCCGATGAAATGAAGGTGATGTTTTTAAAGCCATGCAAGAAAGAAAAGAAACTCTTTTGTGCTAATGAAAATGACATTTCAGTTGTTTCTTTACAAAAGAATGTTGTTAAAGTCCTAAATCATCCTGCAATTCAAATGAAAGGAAATAGAGTTTAATATTATTTTTGTGAGAAAGTTATTTAAATGTGTATGCCAGTTTATATTTCTTAATGTTGTTAAGTATTCAATCATTTATTTGTTTCAACCCTACATTACTTTAAATTCTCCATATTGTGCAATATTCTGAAGAAGTTTAGATTATTTTGTTGAAAAAAGAATTGTTTATAAAATTTATATTAAAGATTTGAGTTTTTGTTAATTTAACACAAACGCCACTTTACTTAAGCATTGTATTGCCAAAAACTTGGTTTTAATCAACTATTACCTTTAATTTTCTGAAATGTTGAGAGATATTTGTACATGTCACACCCGTGACACAGTTATGTCACACCCGTGACAGCAAAAATTATGCTGGTATTATGAAAATAATTTAATATTCTTTCTGATACTTTCATGGCTAATAAAGTGAGGTTTCAGCATTAGACAGTTAGTAATTGGTTTCCATAGAATCATATAATTCACAGATTTTTCCCTGTAAAGGTCAAAGTGTAAGGTTGTACTTCTGAATTTTGTCACACCCGTGACGCATGCATTTTGCTTAATAATATAGGTTTTAATCTTCTACCAAAAAAAAAAAAAATTATATTCAGATGGAATAATAAAATCAATTTCCTTTTAAATGATATATACTGAAAGAGGAATTTTTTATATGGGATATTTTAAAATTATTTTACTGCTGATCTCAACGTGTCTATTTGTCACACCCGTGACTATGGAATCAGCCAGAAGCTGTTGAAAAATTTACGCGATTTCTCATCGCCTTGCAGATGCACACGCATATTTGTCGTCAGCGTCAAGAACTAACCCCGTTTACTTCTTAGAAGTTATTGTAAGTGTTAGATCACAAATAAAATTGTTTTACTCAACTTCATAAACAGGACGCAGAGAACCTACACACTCTAACATAGAATACATGGCTTCAATTCGTATGATAAATCAGAACCGTATGAATTTGGAATGGATTTGTAAAATCTTCTCCACGGCCTGTGCTTCGTGGATTTCAATTTCATTCTGCTACAGCTTGCGTGGAATTTTGGCAGATACAACACAATGAAATGTTTGATATGCGGTGGAACAGCGGCCGAGCAGACTGGCATCTGAACTTGCTCAAGCTCGTCCACCAGTCTCGTGTTTCGCCGATTATTTACACCACCAAAAAGTGTAGGAAAATCCAGGAAAGTCTGTGGTGCATCACCGCACGGCGTAGGAAATGGTAATTGGCCTCAACTTAAAGGAATGGAAAGTGCTGCGTTTAGATTGAAAGAAAAGACCTGTATTGTATGTATATTTCGGAGGATTTCCGCCGGCCGCAGTGGCCGAGCGGTCTGCAGCGCGCTAGTCACGTTCTGTAGAGTTTATGGGACTTAACTACGGGGTCACCAGTCCCTAAACTTACAAACTACTTATGAAATACCTAATACTAAGGACGACACAAATATCCATGCCGGAGGGGGGATTCGAACCCCCGACCTTTGTGGCCGTGCTGACCGTGAATGAGGCGCCTCAGTCCCCTCGGCCACCGCGGCCGGCGCACTCTGCATGGCCACTGCGGTCGGGGGTTCGAATTCCCTCTCGGGCATGGATATTTGTGCCGTCCTTAGTATTAGCTACTTCATAAGTAGTTTGTAGGCTTAGGGACTGATGACCTCGTAGTTAAGTCCCATAAGCTGTACATTTTTTAAACATTTTTTTTTGTTTTTTTTGAGGGTTTCCTTGCCATGACTGGTAAATGTGGTTTCATCATTAATAAGGTAGTGATGTGATGTATCTGGAGTATCCTGTCGTAATGTCCATGTTACGATGCTAACTTACTCATAATCGTTTCTCTGAATCTCTTGACAGAGAGGGACGTGATACGGATGGAATCTACGTCGATGGATAATGCGTACGACACTTGCTGTCTCATGCCAAGTCCTCGTGCGACTGCGTTGGCACTACCGAGACGATCAGCTGCAACAGCAGCCAAAATATTAATTCCCCCACTTCTGTCATCACTTCTTACGCAACGACACTCACGTAACTGGTTGAACAGGTTCATAAATAATTAATGAGATGGGTAACTGTTGGGATATGTCTCCGTATACACCATAAAGACATGAACTGCATTCTTCGTACATTCTCCATACACCCTGAACATTTCGGCCTTTTCGGCATTACTAAATCTCATCATCCTCTTACAGCCTACTGCTTGGACTGTTATACTACCAAGACGCAGTGCTCTCAAGAAAGAACGATGTAAGCAAATATTAACATTATTGTACGAAACAACTACGCAGGTAACATTTGGCAAACAAGTATGAGATGGAAACTTTTCTCAGTATAATACCCCTCTCATTCTAATTTATCCGATATTCAGTTTGTTGATTTCTCAGGCATTGTTCCATATTTTTTTTAAGTATACGTTTGCACAAAAGGTACTGTACACTTTTTATGTAATAATAAAATCTTTTTATTAGCTAAGAGTTCGAGCCCTTGTTTACCTATCCATCCTCTGAAAACCGAAATATTTGCAGTCCAGGTTTTAGGTTGTTGTTCTTGTTGCTGTTTTATAGGAGACTAAACTACATGGTCATCAGTCCCCTGGATTTTAGGTGATTCACTCTATACAGGTTTGCAGTAACAGGACAACCTCTAAAGAGTAGAGATAAGGAGTGATGTGAAATGGAACGAACATATAAAATTAATCGTGGGCATGGGATATCGGGAGACTCCAGTGGCTGACGTTCTTTATAATGGCACTGGCGCCTGCCAAAACTAGGAAAGCATACGATACTCGAGATGTCAACCGATATCAAGCTTACTCGTACTTATATCTGGTGAAAGTAACACAAGGATAAAATGAGAGGGATGAGAGCCCACTCGATGACATGCCGTCAATCGTCTTTACCGCGAACAATACAGATTGGAATTGGAAGAGGAAGTTACTATGGCACACACCCGCAGCCACAAACTATATTCGCTGGTTATACATGTGAATTTGTGGATTACAAGTGAAAAACAATCAAAAGTTGCGGGATTATTTCTGTTTTTTATAAGTAGTAATTACAGTTAATTCCTATGGATAAAAGGTTTTGATTATCACATGGGGAGACGCTACAACGTACTACTTCTCATTAGTTCTATATTTAGACAGACATAAAAGCAGGCTTCACTTATTAATGCATTACAAGCAACATATTGTTCCTACATCAATATTTTTCTGCCGTTAATGGTTAACATAAGCTATATAGATAAAAATCTATTTATTATATTACAAATTATTTTGCTGTTTTCTTTCATTATGACTCATTACAGAAAGATAAATCCCTTTAAATATAGTTTTTTTTTCATTATATGTCAATGTTTTAGATCGTTTGTTACTCATTCAATGTCCTTGAATCTCATAGGCATGGTTCTTTGATTTTACTTGATACAGAAATTTTTATTAACTTCTTCACATGAGAACTAGTCGTTCACGTCGTATACGAAAGTTTATAATGCGATACTCGTTGCGTAAACAACTTTAGCTGTGGTCTACCTTGCATTCGCCTAATGGGCGTCATTTCTATCATCCACTATACTTTCTGTCGGCTAGAATTGCATACACGACGTCATAAATCAAGTTTTTAATGCTAAAACCACTCTTACAGTCCTTTTTTTAGTAATGTATTGAGTTCGTTAGACGTTCTAACAAACTCAAGAGGAGAAAATATAAAACCTCTGCAAGTGAAACAGGAAAAAGAGAGTACAAACGACTAAAAATGAGATTGACAGGAAGTGCAAACTGGCTAAGCAGGAGTGGCTAGAGGACAAATGCAGAACAGTAGATGAATGCATAACTAGGGGAAAGATACGTACCGCCTACAGGAAAAGAGATATTTGGAGACACGAAAGCCGACCGCGGTGGCCGAGGGGACTGAGGCGCGCCAGTCACGGTCTGCACGACCACTACGGTCGTGGGTTCGAATCCCCCCTCGGGCATGGATATTTGTGCCGTCCTTAGTGTTCGCTAGTTCATAAGTAGTTTGTAAGTTTAAGGACTGATGACCCCGTAGTTAAGTCCCAAACACACTTTTAATAACTTTTTAAAAGACAAGAAAAGCAGTTGTATGATAATAAAGAACTCAGACGGAAAATCGGTGCTAAGCAAAGAGGGGAAAGCTGAACTGTGGACAGAATATATAGAGGGCCTATACAGAGGAATTAAACTTGAAGGCAGTATTCTAGAAATGGAAGAAGAAGTGGAGGAAGATGAGATAGGAGATATGATACTGCGAGAAGAATTTGACACAGCGCTGAAGGACTTGAGTCGAAACAAGGCCCCTGGACCAGATGATATTCCGTGTGAACTGCTGATGTCGTTAGAAGAACCAGTCGTGAAAAAAAAGGTATCACCTGATATGCAAGATGTAGGAGACATGGGAAATACCCTCCGACTTCAAGAAGAATATCGTAATTCCAATTCCAAAGAATGCAAGTGCAGACAAATGTGAAAATTACAGAACTATCAGTTTAATAAGTCATGGTTGCAAAATACTAACGCGAATTATTTACAGACGAATGGAAAAACTTGTGGAATCCGACCTCGGGTAAGATCAGTTTGGATTTAGGAGAAATCTAAGAACACGGGAGGCAAAACTCACATCACGACTTATCTTAGAAGAAGGAAAGGGAAACCTACGTTTTTAGCATTTGTCGATTTGGAGAAAGCTTTTGACAATGTTGACTGGAATACACTCTTCCAAATTCTGAAGGTAGCACGGGTAAAATATAGGGAGCGAAGAGTTATATTCAACCTATACAAAAACCAGACATCGGTTATTATAGTCGAAGGGCAAGAAAGGGACGCAAAGGTTGGGAAAGGAGTAAGACAGGGTTGTAGCCTTTCCCCAATGTTGTTCAATCTGTACATTGAACAGGCAGTAAAGGACTGGAAGGAGAAATTTGGAGAGGGAATTAAAGTGCAGGGAGAAGAAATAAAAACATTCGGTTTGCCGATGACATAGTAATTTTGTCGGAGACTGCAAAAGATCTGGAAGAGCAATTGAATGGAATGGGCAGTGTCTTAACATTAACAAGAGTAAAACGAAGGTAATGGAATGCAATGTAAGAAAATGCTGAAGGAATTAGACTAGGTAATGCGACAATAAAAGTAGTAGATGAATTTTGTTATCTGGGTAGCAAAATTACTTCTGATGGCCGAAGTAAAGAATATATAAAATGCAGAATGGCTATGGGAAGAAAAGCGTTTCTGAAGAAGCGAAATTTCCTGACATCCAATATTAATTTAAATGTTAGGAAGTACTTTCTGAAAGCATTTGTCTGGAGTGTAGCATTGTATGGGAGTTAAACGTAGACCATAAGGAGTTCGGATAAAAAAAAAGCTTTTGAAATGTGGTGCTACAGACGAATGATGAAAATTAGGTGGGTAGATTACGTAACTAATGAGGTGGTGCTTAACCGAATCGGCAAGAAAAGGAGTATCTGGCATATCGTAACAAAGAGAAGGGATAGATTGGTTGGACATATTTTGAGACATCAAGGAATTGTCAACTAAGCATTAGAAGGAAGCGGGTGGGGTAAAAATCGTGCAGGAGACCGAGGGACGAATATAATAAGCAGATTCAAAAGGATGTAGGTTGCCGAACGTATTATCAGATGAAGAGACTTGCACAGGATAGGGTAGCGTGGAGAGCTGCATCAAAGCAGTCTGCAGACTGAAGACCACAACAAAAACAACAACAGACGTCCTAGCTCTCGTAGCTGTCTCTTTTCTTTTCTTTTTTTTTTTCTTTTTCTCTTCACACGCGCTTCGTTACTTGGATATCTTTTGAACGTGGTTAATTTTATTACAGTTTTTTGCGTTTAGCGTCTTTCTTGAAATTCCTATCTATTCCGCTTTGAAAAGAACACTTCACATAACGTTCATGCGCGTTTACCGCCTAGTGCAGTTACTGACTCTACATATATAAATTTTACACTCATTTCATACCAACCACCGCTAGGTGAGTTATATTCCGTTGAAAAACACGGTAATCTCTACTTGCGTTTAATTTATATCCCATGTTTTTCCTCATTTTTAACAACGCAGCACTTTATTTACACCGCTGTTTAAATGCACCTGCTTTGCAGCAAAAGCCGTATTCATGGAAATAGTCGGTTACAATTGTAATCCTTTACTCATAGTCTATTCCTCTTACTTTGGGTACACATACGTGACACATCACCTAGCAAAACACAATGTTACTGTTCTGTTCGTATGTAAATTTTCTTTAAGTTTTCTGCGATTATATTAAAAGCTTCTTGTATAGATACAAGAAACAAATTAAAAAATTTTATTACTACCGTGACTACGATAATCCTTATATAACCTCTGTCGTTAGTATGGGCTCATGCCAGCCTTTGTATTGCAGATTAGTTCCACTATGTAGCTCATGCTGTCTGATGCCACGATATTACAAATAGTTCACTTTTTGTACCCATGGGACAAGTGACGTTTTTGGTTTCTGTGCGCACTTATTATTTTCTCTCCTTGCTCAACAGTCTCAGAAATAATCATTTTTTTAAATTTAAGACACGTTTCCTTTTTCATATTTACACAACATCCAAAGACATAAATATATTCATATATACACATTCAAATAAATAAAATTGTGAAAATAATAACGAAACTTCAAATATGTAAGCTAGAAGGTAAGATGAAGAGGGGAAAGCATGTCTTTTAACATGCAAATCTCTATCAGATTAGAAAAATATAGAGAGAAAGCCGTTCGTAGTGGAAATTAAGCAAGGTGTCAGAGCATAGCAAGGGCCCACTAAATTCCAATCTAATTTTCGTTAATTTTCGCATGTAATTATAACACCTGCATTAAATGGTACTTATGTAAGTAATGTCTCTCATTTTAAATGTGTAGCTATTATATAATAGTCATTCATTCGAAGTTTTCCTTTTTTTTTTTTAACATCAGAATTCAAAAATAGCCTTGTCTCTTTCTACTGCGATTTCTTGTTAGTGAAAGAATGTGACATGCTGTAAGGCTGTACAGGTCGTTTTTCGTCTACTATAAATTGTATGTTCAGGCATTTGATAAACTTCTCCTTATGGACGTTATTTGCAATTAATGTTACTTAACAAAATACATTTTGCACACAAAAATACTTCTCTAATTTCTCTTCCACTCTGGCTTCTCTTTATACTGTTTCACTATTACCCTATGATAGTAGGTATATCACACGACATGTAAGTTTGCATCAAAGTTACTAAAACATTAGACTAACTGCGTTGTTGTTGTGGTCTTCAGTCCGGAGACTGGTTTGATGCAGCTCTCCACAATACCCTATCCTGAGCAAGCCTCTTCATCTCCACATAAGAACGGCAACCTACGTCTGTCTGAATCTGCTTACTATATCCATCTCTTGATCTTCCTCTGCGGTTTTTACCCCACACAATTCCCTCCAACGCTAAATTCACAATTCCTTGATGTCTAAGAATGTGTCCTACCAATCTATCCTTTCTTTCAGTCAAGGTATGCCAAAAATTTCTTTTCTCCCCAATTCTGTTCAGTACCTCCTCATTAGTTACGCGATCCACCCACCTAATCTTCAGTATTCTTCTGTAGCACCATATTTCAAAATCCTCAATCCTCTTCCTGTCCGCACTGTTTATCGTCGATGTCTCACTCCCATACATGGCAACACTCCATAAAAATGCCTTCAGAAAGGATTTTCTTAGGCTTAGATCAATATTCGCTGATAACAAATTTCTCTTTTTCTAGAACGCCTTTCTATCCATTGCCATTCTGCATTTTATATCCTCTGTACTGCGATCATCATTTGTTATTTTACTGCCCAAGTAACAAAACTCATCTACCTCCTTTATTGTTACGTTACCCAATCTAATTCCTTCAGCATCACCTGATTTTCTTACCCTGCACTCCTTTACTCTAGTTTTGCTCTTGTTAACGTTCATCTTATATTGCATTCCGTTCATCTTATATTGCATTCCGTTCAATTGCTCTCTCAGGACCTTTGCTGTATATTACTATCTGGTCGCCATAATGCAATGTTTTTAATTCTTCACCTTGAACTTTAATTCCTTCTCCAAATTTCTCCTTGCTTTCCTTTATAGCTTGCTCAATGTACAAATTGAATAACAATGGAGAAAGGCTACAACCCTTACTCCCTTTCCAACCACTGCATCCCTTTCATGCCCTTCAACTCTGACAACCGCTGTCTGGTTTTTGTACAAGTTGTAAATAACCTTACGCTCCCTATATTTTACTCCTGCTTGCTTCAGAACTTGAAAGAGTTTATTACAATCAACGTTGTCAAAAGCCTTCTCCAAATCTACAAAAGCTAGAAATGTAGGTTTGCCTCTTCTTAATCTATCTTCTAGGATAAGCCGTGAAGTGAGTATTGCCTCCCGTGTTCCTACATTTCTCCTGAACCCAAACTGATCTTCCCCGAGATCGGCTTCCACCAGCTTTTCCATCCTTCTGTATATAATTCCTGTTAATATTTTGCAACCATGACTTATTAAACTAATGGTTTTGTAGTTTTCACACCTGTCTGCACCTGCTTTCTTTGGAATGGGTATACTAGGCATTATTCAGCACCCAGCCGGCCAGCAATACAATACGTTCACCACCGATAGCCTGTGAGGCTGTGATCAGGCAGTAACCAAACACACACACACACACACACACACACACACACACACACACACACACACAAATTGCACCATCTTTTCGTACACATAAAACACACACGCTTAATCACTGTATTCAGTTAAGTTGGCCACACGTGTGAACAAACGCATTCTGAAATGAGGTACATCTAGTCTGTGAAACAGTAAACGCACGCGCGCTCGTGACCTGATGAGAAGAACAAATATGAAAATCGCAAGACTACAACACCTATGTAGCAACATGTATTTCGATTAAAACAAATTCCATCTATTGAAGCTACATCTGGTAAGCAATAATGTAATTTCTAGATATGGAATCCACTGTCGTAGCTCTAAAGTTGCAGAGGACGAAGCGTGTATGGATGAAGAAACAGAGACTGAAGTAAGAATACGGCGTTTACATTGTCAAAACGAATAATCATTAAAACTTTCGGAGTGTACAATAAATGAGAGGTACGACTGAAAAAAGGTGATATAGACCGAACTAAGCTCTGCCTACTAGATGAAAGAAGGATAAATCCCCAGCAGAAGATGCTGAAGAGAATTACACTCCTAATTAAGGTCTGGCTCAGTATGATATGACCTTATAAGAAATCAGTGACAAGCTCTATCAAGATAACAACGGAAAATATTGTATTGAAAGTAAGGCAAAATTTAACCCTCTTTCTCTGGAACATTCGTTGAAGGCTTAAACGCAAAGAGCCATGAGTAATTTGATTAAAATCAGTTAATAAATTCCAAATTAGATGAGAGATCTTCCTGACTAGTCAGATAGAGCATTGTAAATATTACAAAAGGAAATAATTATATTATCTTAGTTATGATATACTCCTGATATAACACACTATAACTGGAGATTCTAAGATATTTATTTTTGCTTAGAACACCAGCCTGTAGCAAAGGACGTTGTGTAAAATATTTACATAAGTATGAAATAATGCAATGAAATAAATTCAAGCTTTGGTGACAAAAAGCGATTCTAAATCACAGTGACAATTGTTACAATTTCTGACATTAAATTGAAGAAGACACATTTTAATTATGAATGCTGTTTTATTTACCATCAGAACAGTATGTGAAATAACTCATAGTTCCACAGGAAATGTAGTCCACTTTCTTTATTTTAATTCGCTATGACAATTGTTGTAATGTTTTGGGGTAATTTTCTTGATCCAGGAAGGTACTTTTGTCGCAATAATAGATGGTTGCAGTGCTTTGTGGTGTAACCTCTCTTACCTTGCACTTTACATTATCTTTGTGTGATTACCGAGCTAATCTGTACTGGTCAAATACGGCAAACACATATTGGAATAGCTACAAGTATCAGAAAGAAATTGACTAAAAGAAAGACTCAATTGGTAGGACACATTCTTAGACATCGAGGAATCGTAAATTTAGCATTAGAGAGAAATGTGTAAAAATCGCAGAGGGAGACCAAGAGACACATGTAGTAAGCAGATGCAAGTGGATGTAGGTTCCCGTTCTTATGAGGAGATGAAAAGGCTTGCTCAGTATAGAGTAGGGTGGAGAGCTGCATCAAACTAGTCTCCGGACTGAAGACCATAACAACAATTTAGACTACACCAACGTATGTTTTGAAGGAAAAAAAGTACACTCAAATGAGACGTTTTCCTTGATCGCTCGAGGCGAAATATAGGTAAAGGAAGGCAGATTAAGGTAAACCTCCGGCTCTTTTACAGTTAGAGAGAAAGGTTTTTTCGTGTTTTATACAGAAATGTACGGTTCATATGTTCGTTAACCTGCTAGAGATCATTTCGATAGTCAAATGTCTGCAGACGTGCTTGTAAACAAAAGTTCTCTTGTCGCGTTGATTGCTATTGTTTGTGAATACGAAGTTTCTTGAATGCTTTTGTGCGGTGTGTAATAATTTTCGTTTTTATGATGACTAAACCAAAAGGTTTGTTCAAGAAACGTAAATTCCACAGAAACCAAAACAAGAAAACTGTATAATATGAAGGTTAAAATCAGTGCATCAGCAGCATGCCTGTGGTACTGGAAACTGCACCAAGTGCTTCGAGAAAGAAGATGAACGTTCACTAATATACAGAAGTAGATGAAAGTTGTAGAGGTACTAATATTATAGTAGATCAAGGATTATTACTGTGTGTTATAAGTGAAGTGGCAGCCTGCAAGTTGTGTGGTAGTCAAGTCACTTTGTGTGAAGATCCAAGCGCCAGAGTAGGTTTCGTATGTAAAATGAAAATTGTGTGCAGTGTCTGCAGGAGTGAAAAAGTATTTTACACATCGCAACATTGGTCTCTTGGTGATTTATATGACGCTAAATGTGATTTTTGTGTATGGTCTTCGACACAGTGGGAAAGTTCTTACCAGTGTTAAAGTGATACGTCCAGTAATGCCAAATCCCCCTAAAAAATGTCGCAGGTACACTGATTACATATTAAATCAAATCTGTCGGTAAAGAAGCAGCAGAAATTAATGGAAATGACATTCCTGTTACCTTTGATGGAAGTTGGCAGAAGAGGGGACACAATTAAAAGAATGGCTGTTTTACAACAAGTGTTCACGGAGGTTTAGTTGTTGACTTCCAGGTACATACTATTGTCATGGATGTACAGTAACAGGCAGTGATCGACACATAATGGTTCTCCGCAAACCTGTGTGAAAGCCATGAAGGCTCAAGTGGGGGCATAATGAATACCTAGGCATGGAGATAGCAAAGCATTCAATGCTGTATGCCAGAGTAAACCTTTTGATATTCCAGTAATAAAATTGAAATGTGTGGGGCATGTTAAAAAGAGGATGGGCACAGGCCATCATATACTCAAGAGCAAACTTGGTGGAAACCAGCTTTCTGATGGCAAGTCTATGAAGTATAGGTCGACAGATACGATTTTCAGTGAGTTGCAGGAATATTATGGGAATGCCATTGGGAAGAATTCTGAAGACCTGGAGGCCGCTTTCTTCCATCGTATATTCACTGACGAGATGCCAACACATTTTCTGTCCGCCACCCACTGATACGTGGTGCAAGTTTAGGAAGGCACAGTCAGCTGGTAACCTCAACACATTCACACACAAGCACTCTATCCTTGAATCAATTATGGATAAAATCAGAGACCTGCCCACCATGATCTACTGAGGAAGTGCTCAAAACGTAAATGATGCCTTCAGAAACATCATGTGGACCTGCATCACTAAAAATGTGTTTGTATGTCACAGAACCTTACAACTAGGAGTGTCAGATGCTGTGATAACGTGGAATATTGAAAACATTTCCAGACTAAAAGTTGTAGAACAATTAAGAATATCACCCGAAAAGAATATTGCAGCTATTCTAAGAGAATTTGACAGATTGCGTATTGCCAAGTCAGATTTTGCTGTCTCTGTAATGTCTAAAGCATAAAGAAGAAGGAAAAGAAAACAGTCAATTGAACCAAAAGATAATGGGGACCCTGATAATGCTGCAGGCTGCTTCTAACCACTTTTGTGGTATTTTTCCTATAACAAACATGTTGTAAGACGTTGTGTCATTTTCTCAACACTATAAATTCTAAAACATTTGCCCCGTTTCCTCGGAAGCTATCAGAGAAACTGTAATGAAAATTTTACAGATTGTAAACAACACTGATTTACAGGTGTGGAACCGCAGTCATGTTGATTGCACCAGTAATACTGCAGTAATAAATGACTTTTTTCACAAAACATTTGAATGCACGACAATCAAATTAAGTGTATTATGAATCACAATACAACAAAGATTTCGGTTCGCTGAGCTGAGCAAAGATCATTTAATTTTCAGTGCAAATTTCAGGCAAATCTCTTGAGTAGTTTCTGAGAAAATGAGGCATGAATTTGCTTAAGGCTTAACATTCCGTCTAGAGCGAGGACATTAGAGACGGAACTCCCACTCGTATGGGGAAAGAAGTCGACCGTATCTTTTCATAGGATCCTCTCCAGGGATTTATCTGGAGAGATTTATGGTTATCACGGAAAACCTAAACCTGGATGGCCCGGGGTGGATTTGAATTACCGTCTTGCCAAGGTGAAATAAAGCAACTTAAACACAATTCTCTTGAAGACTTAATTGCAATGTATGGTACAGTGAACTAACATACAGTTTTGGAATTGGTTGCCGAGCACATTATGCGTATCCGTAAATCGTTCGAGACTTTGTCCGGAAATGTCACCTAATACTACGTAACATAAAATTTAATCTTAAAATCACTCTACATTCACTCTAGTGACGTCCGAAGCACTTTTCCTTAATGGAAACTTTCCAACAGCGAACACATCTCAACAGCAGACGTTTTAAAATTCCTCTTCAAAACAACATTAGCCCTTATGCTAACATAATTCCGAATAGTAGACATTCTTAATAACGGACACTATATTATGTCCCCCAACAACAATCAAAACTTCCAAATAACGGACAGTGTGAAAGAAAAAAATCATTTGAACGTTTTGTAAGTTAAAGTTGCATAGCCGGCCGCGGTGGCCGAGGGGACTGAGGCGCTTCAGTCACGATCTGCACGGCCACTACGGTCGGGGGTTCGAATCCCCCCTCGGGCATGGATATTTGTGCCGTCCTAGTTCGTAAGTAGTTCCTAAGTAGTTTGTAAGTTGAGGGAATGATGACCCCGTAGTTAAGTCCCATAAGATTTACAAACATTTGAACATTTGAAAGTTGCATACAGTACTGTTTCTGTCGTAAAGAAAGTGAATTTTTGTACGTACTTTAGTTCTAAAATGTCGCAGAAACGGAAATGATTAACACTAAAACAAAAGGTCGAGATCATCAACGTCAAGTTCAAGCTCAGTGATAGAGATATGCCACGAGGTTTGCTGTCAGAAAAACACAGGTCAGTGAAGTTTTAAGAAACGAAAAGGACATTCTAAAGCCGTGGAGTAGATTTGATAACCTTGCAAGTAAACGCGCTTTTTCCATCACACCAGGCTTAAAAACGGACACTGTAATTTTTGAATGGTTCTGTAGTGCTCGCAACTATAGCTTTCTTGTTAGTGGACCTTTGATCCGCGAGAAAGCACTCAACTTCGACAAGGAGATTGTGCTTCATGATTTTAAAGTTGCTGTGGATCTGAACGTCGGTATGAGAGCACTCACTGACTGGAAAACTAATTGATCAGAGATTGAAACATTTTGTTCCATTCATGCGTAAGGCAGCGCAATGAAATCTCGAAAAAAAAATGAGAAAAAGTTCACATCCTCAGTTAGAAGACGCTTTAGTTTTGTGGCATGAACAAATGAGAGCCAAAGGCGTGCCAGTTTCAGGTCGTCTACTTCGTCGAAAAACGATTACATTTTATGAGCTGCTTGAAGGAAAACAGGAATTCATCGGAGATGATGCCTGTCTAGATCGGTTCAAAAAGCGGCGTGTCGTTCGCACGTTTTACGATCTTAGTTCGCGGTATTGGTGCAATTCGGTGTGTTTCACGTATGAAAACAGGGGACTTCGGATTATCCGAGATTTTCGTCATCCGAACCGGCCGCAGTCCTGATCATTTTCGATAAACGGTGGTTCACTTTTTATCCTTCTCTTAACAGCGGATACTTCTTGAAAGCGGAAACTTATTTTCCTCATAGGTGTCCGTTGTTCGGAAGCTTTACTGAGTATTAAAAAGGCATCCTTATGAATGTCGATAAGTTACATCATCGTGCTACTGATTTATATTCCAAATTTAGCGACTTTCTTTTAGCGTGCGGCCTATAAATCATATCTGCCGACTATTTGGGTCGTTCATTACGCCTCAAGACTTGAGATGAACGGCGGGAAATTCGCCCAGTTGCTGAAGCCTGCTGCTTGAAATTCCCCGCACGCGTTATTGGCCAGTGTTACATTCACCGAGCATTAAAATTTCACCTGGCAATCTCCACGTGGGTTCCATTTTCCGAACGGCCGACGGGTCGTTTATCATTCGGAAGCGTAGCGTACCGCTGCGCGTTGTGCGCCCCTCCTATAGGCAATTTCCCCTCAACTGGCGTCGAAATTCCGGTCAAACACTCGATACTGTCCAAAGTCATGCACTTGTCGCTGTAGAAACCGGACCATCAGGAGATGTTGATGTCGTCGAACAGCAGATTCATTCGAAACAACGTGCATCAGTTAATAACGTCGGAAAAGTAGCAATTGTAGGAAACATCTTTATCTTGAAATTACCACGTATATTATGGTGTTCGTAAGTTGAAAGCTTCTTGTGCACTATAATGTCCTTTGTGCACATCTGCATGTCGCTGTTGTGTGTCTTTTGATGGAGAGGCGCCGCAGAGATTGCAGTGATGCATATGTTGGTGAGTTAAAGGTTCTGCAATTACTCTTTTGCTATTGGCAGCACAATATTCCATGACAGATCCCTCAATCTCTACTGAAATACGGTAATCAATTTCTTATCGTTATAAAGGCGTTCTAATACTCATCAGAGCGTATAGTTACAACTGTGCTTCATAACGTATTCTCTTTTAAATACGGAAGCAATTAATCAACTCCTCTATTTCTGCCGATTATTCCTCTGAAAGTGCGTAGTCATAAATTCAGATCCTAGTAGTCATTCTCACTTCGTAAAATAGACCTAATTGATAGTCTCTTGCAAGCAGTGATCAGTCTCTGACGTGGTCCAGACGTGATCAGATTCCAATTCTATCACACTACAACACAAGCGCGATAATCCGAGAGTTATTACTATTTATTTTAATAAACCACCAATAATTGTGACTGGTAGCGGATTTTATTTCCACAACCTATAAGGAACAGTAACAGAGTTCTTCAACATCCATAAAATTCACTTTAAGAGTATGAGATCTTTCACTCCTAACTTAATAACATATTTCACAATTTACATTGGGTGATGAGCGCAAAGAGGGAGGTCACTGTTAAAAATAATTACAATTTAAAAGCCGTCAATTAGCCATGAGCAAGTTAATAAACATTTCATTAAACAAATTACACCTCAAATTTAAATTTGACTGAAAATGTCCAGACGTAATTAGGTAATATGACAGCAAGATTTGCGCAAATGCAAATTTCACGTTGTTCAATTAGCCATAAACAAATTAATAAAGATTTCATTAAATAAATTATACCTCAAATTTAAATTTAACTGAAAATGTCCGGAGATAATTAGGTAATATGACCGTAAGATTTGCGCAAATACAAATTTAAATTTGCCGGAAACCACCATAGACGAGAAATGATACAATGAAGAGCAAACTGTCTTACTGAAAAGAGTCACTTAAAGCCAGAAATATGATCCAATTAAGAAGTTACGTTTAGAAAAAGCAACATGAAATAGCAGACATTTCTGGAATAAAAATTACGGGTTAGCTACTGGAGAATGTAACAGCAAACGGCACACAGATAAGGATGTGGACGTGGAAGCAAAGCTGGAACAGCCACACTCATTAATAGAACAAGTTTCAGAGGACACCTGACTAACAAAACAACGCTCTGCAAATTCTTCTTGTGGAATGACGACTGCTATCTTGTAATATATATTTGACACGTTTCACATCAACGAGGTTCTACTCAACACAGAACTATAGAACGAACAACTAATCTAATCATGGTCCAATTGCAGGAAGACGCCACGCCCTCACGGCAGATTGAGAAATCAACGCCCGCAGCAACACTGATTTAAGGAGCCGCACACTGTTGGTCGTACCTACACAGCCGTACTCTGTACATAAGAGCATCAAGAAGAATCTAGCATAGTTGAATAACTGAATACATAAGTACATCAAGAAGAATCTATACCATAGTTGAATAACTATGCTAGATTCTTCTTGATGCTCTTATGTACAGAGTACGATTGTGTAGGTGCGACCACCACTGTGCGACTCCTTAAATCAGTGTTGCTGAGGCCGTTGATTTCTCCATCTGCCGTGAGCGCGTGGTGTCTTCCTGCAATAGGAGCATGATTAGATTAGATTAGTTGTTCGTTCCATAGTTCTGTATTGATTAGATCCTCGTGGATGTGGAACATGTCAAATATATATTACAAGCTGTTAATATAATAATACTAATACAGATGCATACATTGTTAACAAACTGTTAATATAATAGTACTAATAGTATGAAAACAGATACAAGCATTATTTGGTTCTATTTAAAAATTCGTCAGTGGAGTAGGAGTTGGCTACTAGAAAGTTTTTTAATCTTCTTTTAAAGTGATCGTTATTTGTAGCTAAATTCTTATGGTTGCTGGTAAATTATTGAAAATATGTGTTCCTGAGTAGTGGACCCCTTTTTGAACTCAAGTAAGTGATTGTAAGTCCTTGTGTAGATCATTTTTGCTCCTATTATTGTATGTATTAACTGAGCTGTTTTTTGGGAATAGGAATATGTTATTCATGACGAATTTCATTAAGAAATAAATATACTGACAGGAAATAGTCAACGTAACGAGGTTTCTGAAGAGTCTTCTGCAGGGTGTCCATGAATTTACGCCACAAACAATATGAATTAAATATTACTCTGAAAACTTTTGCTTCACTTGAAGAAGTACATCAAAATGTTATACCATATGACATTATGAAATGAAAGTAAGCAAAGTATGTAAGCTTATTTTTATGTTTCATACCACTCATATTACCAATACAGATTTGTCAAGTCGTTTCTGTACTTCTGTGATGTGCCCCTCCCAACTGAATTTATTATAAAGCTGTAACCCTAGGAATTTAATACTGTCAACCTATCTGCTCTTCTTGAAACTGGAAATCTCTTACATGTTCTAAACTGCATATAGAAAGTCTTTTCAAAGTTGAATGTCAATGAGTTGGCTTTAAACCATTTATTAATGCTAAAGAAAATATCATTAGCAGACCTTTCTAGAACTATGCTCGGCATACTGTTTATTGTAATACTTGGATCATCTGCGAACAAATCGAACTCTGATTTTGGCAGTGTAACTGATGAAAGATCATTAATGTACACAAGAGAAAGCAATGACGCTAAAATGGATCCTTGTTCTTCACCATTAGTCCCTTTCAATGACACCCGGCTGTTAGCGAGATAAGACTCGAATCATTTTGCAGCAATTCCCATGAAACCATAGAATTCTAGGCTACTTAAGGAAAGTCGTAACCTCCCTATATCAAAAATGTTAAATTGCCTATGTAAGTGCCTCGTTTTCTCATCGACTGTTGAGTATATGAATGTCGTGCTTTTATCAAATGTTATCGCATGTTTTGTGACTATATAGGTCTATAATCACTGCAACAGCTGAAAAAAGTATTATGAATTTTTCCATTAACTTATAATTGTTTGCACTTAATTTTCACAACCTTAATTTCTTAAATTTTAACTTTTACCGTAAATACTAATAAAATAGAGCTACAACATTATTATACTATGAATGTTATGTGGTAAGTAATTCATTGAAGTAGATTCATAAGTTTCAGACAAATGGACATTTATACTGAAAAAGTCATTTTGAGAAAATTGTGTTTGAAGAAGAATGTTAATATGCAGCTAACTGGTACACAAAATATTTGTTTCAATTCTACTAGATGACAGTCCTCACCCGGCCGAAGTGGCCGAGGGAACTGAGGCGCTCCAGTCACGGTCTGCACGGCCACTACGGTCGGGGGTTCGAATCCCCCGTCGGGAATGGATATTTGTGCCGTCTGTAGTATTAGCTAGTTCATAAGTAGTTTGTAAGTTTGTAAGCTATACAAACATTTCAACATTTTTGATAGTCCTCATCTCCTCCTTCATCTTTCTCACACAATGCTGTCCCCCTATTTGATCTAGCGTCTTCTGACATATTGTTTGTTGCAATCTCTGCCTTCAAAATTCGTAGTTCGTTGAAGTCCATCACACATTAAGTGGTGTAACGTTTCTGAAATCCAAGATATTCCAAAACCTGAAGTCTTCCAGAATAGCCCTAATTACAAGTAAGAGCAGTCTTAAAAACACAAAGTTCAAAGAGTAACCTTCCAACAAACAGAAACTAAAACACAGCTAGTAGATAACTGTTGTTGACAATCACAAATAAATGAACAGTTCAAAGAGTATACTGCAAAGCCCTGCTAGTGTAGGCAACTTACGAAACATACAGTTCTCTACAAAACAAAAGAAACCACAGCTTTCTAGACTTAATAGTTCCAGAGAAAAATGCCAACATGCGAATTTATAGAAAACAAAACTCTCAGGAATGTCAGTACATGATATTTTCCAATATTTATTTAAAATTTTCAATAATCTAATATATCAATAAAAAACACCCAATTAAGAATAAACTATCATATTTTCTTAATTTTCATAAAAGTAAATCTGTGAAATTTTGACATTTTTGGCAGTACGACTCCCCTTAACAGGGTGTTATCAGACAATCAAATGCCTGTGATAAATCACAGAAAATACCTGCTGCTTGTAATTTATTATCTGATTAATTAAGTACTCTCTCATTGTGGTGTAAATACCCTTCTTGATATTGGAACCTTTCAGAAATCCAAACTATGTTCTAGACAATGTGTCATTTGAGGTTAGGTGGTTGAGATGCTGCTTGTACATTACCTTTTCTAGAATTTTTGAGAATGCTGGCAGAAGTGGAAGCGGTCTGTAGCTTGAAGGTATCTCTTTATCCTCTTTCTTGAATAGATATTTAATATGTACATATTTTAACGAACCAGGAAATGTCCCAGTTATAATAGACTGGTTACAGAAATAGCTTAAAATGTGCTAAATTTACAAGTGCACACCTTAACTTTTCTGATATTTTATTGTAACCACTAGAAAGCTTTGTTTTTAACGATTTTATTATGGAAGTTAGTTCTTGTGATGAAGTGAGTGACATAGTCATGTACCTGAAGTTATTTTTAAATGCTAGTTTAAAATATTCAGTGCCATTATTTACTGACCCAACTATCAGCAACAGATATAAAATACTTGTCAAATAGACTTGCAACACTATGCCCATCAGTTACTAATGTATCATCTGCTCTTACTGCTACCTGCTCCTATTCCATTCTGGTTATACCAGTCTCCTCTTTCTCTATATCCCATTTTATTTTTTTATTGTTGCTGGAAATTGCTATATTTTTCTCACAGTGCATCTGTTTAGATGTCTGCATTACTGTTTTTTGATACTTTATAGTATTCCTTATATTTTGCCAAGTCACCATCATTGGAACTGCTGTTAACTGATAGATGCATTTTCATTTTTGTCTCACATTAAATATTTATTCCTTGTGTGATCCTTTATTTTATTATAGACTTTTGTTTAATTTGAATTACGTTAGAGGAAAATAGTTTTCAAACCTAAAACTGACATTGTTAATGAATATGTTACATTTTTCATTCATGCCATGAGCAGTAAAAATATCGTTCCACTTCATATATTTGAGTCGCTTTCTAAAATTCTAAATAAATTCTAAATATAACCTCCTGCATGAAGATTGAGCTGTCTTCATAATCTACTTAGAATCTGTAACTGAAAGAAGGAGTTGCGTATCAATATCTGATAGGCCATTAATTATTGGTTTTATGATATGACTTAGTTCCTTGGATTAATCTATAAAAAAATCAATGGCTGTCGTAGAAGATTTAGAAATTTTGGAAATTTTATAGTATGAATTAGATTGAAAGACATTGTTACTGATTACAATAAATGTTTACTGGAAGAGTGAATAAGAAATTCTGTATTAAAGTCACAACCAACCATGATTTCTTTGTTTCTTCCTGTTAAATAACCCAGTAGAACTTCTAGATAATTTAGGAGTAGATTATAATATCCTGCAGGTACTCGGTAAATAGTTACTATTATACAGCATCTGTTACGGAACTCTACTTCTAACAATGGAAATTCGAGGAAGTATTCAACAATATTTCTGAGTAGGATAGGTTGCTTACCCACCAGAGACGTCTGATATGCCGTAGAAAGCCACAAGTAACATATAGCAACATTATAGCTTTCGGCCGTTTAGGCCTTCGTTGGTTAGAGACACAAACACAAACACACACACACACACACACACACACACACACACACACACACTCATACAGACACGACCGTCGTCTCTAGCCGCTGCGGCTGGAGACTGCGGTCGTGTCTGTGTGAAAGTGTGTGTGTATATGTTTGTGTCTCTAACTCTACTTCTGTTGCACAAGTTCTAAATGCTGCTATAGACAGATTTTATTTATATCAATATTCTTTAATTTATAACAGATTTCGATAAATGAGGCAACTCCTCCACCATCCGTATCTACTTTACAGAAGTATGAATTTAAATTAAACCTTAGAATATTTAACACATCTATTCCAGTGGTCGCATGATGCTCAGAGAGGTAAACTATGTCATGATGTGGTGCCTTCTAAAGGGCCGTTTTCATAGCTGCGGGAGTATCCCACAACGTTATGCGTGAAACGCATTCGGAACTCCGCTCCCCACTCGCAAACATACGAGGCCGTTTCCCTTGGCTACGGAACTTGGCACGCCGCTGCGGGCTCTACCTGCGGGAAACGCGTGCTCCAAGAGCAGTCGGTCCATCACGCCGCAGCGACGTGCTTGGCTAGAGGAATGTGGGATGAGCTGAGATCTACCACAGGCGTGCGCTCACTGTCTGAAGGATTGTAGACACAGTCACCAGGTGCAGGGCAGTAGGCATCAGCTGCGCTCATGGATAACAACAGATAAGGTAATTATTTGTACCTCTTTGTGGAAATTTTCACCAAAAATGTCGGCTGACCGGTTCTCGCCGGCCGCGGTGGCCAAGGGGACTGAGGCGCTCCAGTCACGGTCTGCACGGGCACTACGGTCGGGGGTTCGAATCCCCCCTCGGGCATGGATATTTGTGCCGTCCTAGTTCGTAAGTAGTTCATTTGTAGTTTGTAAGTTTAGGGACTGATAACTCAGTAGTTAAGCAGTAGTTAAATCCCATAAGCTTAACAAACATTTGAACATTTTTGACCGGTTCTCGGCCTCTGAGGATGAACATCTTAATCGAGTTCGTATTCGAACATCTCATTTTGTGGAATATGGTCGTCGCTGAGTGGAAAAACCAAATGAAAAAGGAATTAATTTGGGCGGAAATAGGAAGAAAACTGAATAAAACAAGTAAGTAGAAATGACGTTAGGTATTTCAACTTTAATACACATTTGTACAGATTCATTCACTGTGGTTACAATGAGTGTTGAGTTTTGGGGACGACGATTTAAATTCGGTCCGTTGAAGTAATCAGTGAATCTCTCAGCTTTGGCGTAAACGTCAACTCCCACAAAAGTTATCATATTCTTCTTGGGCAGTTCGTTAACTTCAGATATGTCTGCGTTATAACACAGTGGCAAGTGGCATTCCTCTCTGAGGTAGTTGTGCAAGCAGCAGCAAACCGAAATGATTTTGTCCACAGATTCAACTTTAATATTTACAGGCGTAATGAAAACTCTAAGAATGGAACACGTGATGCCACAAGCGTTCTCACACACCCTCCGTGCTTTGTTATGCTGGTAAATGTAGACTCTTTTACGTGGAGTTTCCAGTAAGGTTTCAACATATGTTCATCTAATCTAAAGGCCTCATCGCAAAGTATGACATGCGGTAACAGTAGGTTAGACTGTAGCAATAACTGTGACGGTGGGAAAATGGATTCAATTTTCACTATCTTTCCAACTTCAGATTTATTGAATATTCCCCAAAATGTTCAAATGTTTGTAGAGCTTATGGGACTTAACTACGGGGTCATCAGTCCCTAAACTTACAAACTAATTATGACGTACCTAACACTAAGGACGGCACAAATATCCATGCCCGAGGGGGGATTCGAACCCCTACCGTAGTGGCCGTGCAGACCGTGACTGAAGGGCTTCAGTCCCCTCGACCACCGCGGCCGGCGAATATTCCCCCATCTCCCTCTTTGCCATAAGAGCGAATGTGAACGACAAGAAATTTGTTGTTTGCATCCATCATAGTAAATAGTACAACTGAAAAGTAGCCTTCATAGTTGGAATATAGACACCGTTTTGTTAGGTGCCACAATCCTAACATGTTTACCATCAATGGCAGCAACAGTGTTAGGAAATTTCCAGCGAGTCCAGAATTCCTTTGCCTTCTTTCTCCAGTCAATCTTGTTCAAATGTTCAAATGTTTGTTAAGCTTAAGGGACTTAACTGCGGGGTTATCAGTCCCTAAACTTACAAACTACTTATGAACTACTTACGAACTAGGACGGCACAAATATCTATGCCCGAGGGGGGATTCGGACCCCCGACCGTAGTGGCCGTGCAGACCGTGACTGGAGCGCCTCAGTCCCCTCGGCCACCGCGGCCGGCAGTCAATCTTGTCAGTGTGAGGTAAGAATTTAGGCAACAGTGCTGTTCAAGTGCCTCAAGAACTTGGAAACAACAGTGCTTATTGCAGACACAGGAATGCGATGTGAGAACTGTAGTGAGTGAAAGGACTCTCCAGTAGCAAGATAACTGAAAAAGAAATTATGAGAATAAAATACCTTGTAGGAAGAGTAAACACATGTATTCGAAAGAAACACATAATTAAAAGTAGTAATAATTCTGAAATTGAATAAAATGCAGACGTGATTAATAAATATGGTTAGGTATTGCTTGTTCAAGTGTTCGTTCTATTCAGGATTTCCATCGGTTGCAATTTCAGGTGCGTAATGCAAAGGACGATTGAGAAACATCCGAGTTCATTTTAGGTAATACAGTAAGCTGGAGGAGTTTGAGACAACTGGATTAGCTGTACGAAGAATAGAGTCATGTATTAGGACAGACTTATATTCCATTATAGTGTGGAGGATGAAAGAAAAACATTTTATAACGTTAACCCGCAACGTGCTGAGTCTAATGTAGAGACACAAGCAACAATTGACGATGACAGTCACAAAACGAAGGACGATTCCATAGCTTCCTTTGAAAATCCTGGAAGTTTAGTCATAAATGAAGAATCGGAAAGCTCTTCTCAGCTCGTCCACGGACCCGCAGTAAAGAAAACAAAACTCGTATCACTTTACTACAGGAACCTGTTTGGACAAGCTAATGGAACCTGAAATTGAGGACAAGACGGAATTATTCTTCAAATCCATGTCAAAAAAAAAAAAAAAAAAAAAAAAAAAAAAAAAAAAAAAAAAAAAAAAAAAAAACCTAGATCCAATCTTACATGCAGAGCCAAAAAGCAAATTTGTAATATCGTGATGGATTTAGAAACCTTGCCCTCCTGCTTCTGTCTTAAGAGTTGTCATTGATCAACACTCTTCAAACTGTGACAACGTCATCAATGCAGACATCGGTAATTACAATAAGTGAAACTTGCCTTGCGTTTTATGCTTAAGAAATATTAAAAATTACATGGGTATGCAGTTTACTTAGTGCGGAAAGAAAACAATCAGTACGATCCAATAAGGCCAATGCTTTCATTATATGTAACACACGTTCGTCAAATCAGGTCAAGGCACAGCAGTTGACATAACAATCGTTCCAATAAGGTCAACAGTTTGAGTATACATAAAAGAAATTCATCAAATGGTCTGTTGGTATACTGGTAAAGTAGTACATAATATGACAGTAGATATCATGTCACTTTGTCTACCAATTCACATTAATGCTAATTATGCATGAGAAACTGCAAGTTTTTCTGCTGGTGTGATTGGTCTCGCCACCCGGTCGCAGGAATCGCTTTTCAGTTTGTCTTCAACTAATGACAGAAGATATTGAAACTGATTAGGGGTAAATCTAAAATATTTTTTAAACTTTTCCAGATAGTTGAGCAATTTTTTTTTTTTTTTTTTTTTTTTTTTTTTTTTTTTTTTTTAAGATTTTGTACGCTCCTTGACGATGTAAAAACATTTGTCTCACTGCTCTGCGCTTCCTGAGAAATTTCTCGAATAATAAGCAGTCTTTTCCGTAGCTTTCATGTACTTTCGTAGTGCCAAAACGAAAAGTTTTTTCCACCGAGCACTGCACTGCATGTTGGTCCCTTCGCTGTCCTCGCTACTACTTCCACGCCACATTGACCCACGCCTCGTAAACTGAGCCTTGCAGCGAGATGAATTGGAGTGGCGACAGTAAACAGCACAATGCGTCTCTCGTCTAGGACAAACGGTAGCACCCAACGCCTTCCCACGAATTTCGAAATTAAATTCAAACCTTTCCAAAACTTTTTCCTCTCTTACAGCCCCACAAAAAAAGGAAAAAAAATGTAAAGGAAAAAAGTTTGTCGCTTACTACATTTCGGATGATGATTTGATACAAGTTCTGCATCAAACGCGAGATTTTATTTTTTCTGCTGCACTATTACTGACTTTATTGACCAGAAAATTCGAAAGCGTCATAAACATATAGTACTGAAGGAATTTACAAAATTATTTTGGTGTGCGAAACGTAGTTCAGGAGATATGGCGTGATAAATATAAACGCGAAAAAAAAAGTTTCCTCAGAATCTTAAATGTTTCTTTTTTTCAATGGGAATTTTTTTTTTAATTTAATTAAAAAGAGTTGTTAGAAGGCAGATCTCGGAGCACTCTATCACATTCAGTTACCAAATCATAAAAAACGCGATTTTCATTTTTCACGTTCTGACGCTCCCCGTCCACGCAGCTAGGAAAACGTTTCTCGCAGCGACCTGCGGCCCGCAGGAAAACGCAGGCACCATGCTCGGCCAGTTCCCGCACGTAGGAACATGTAGCTCAATACTCGCGCTCTTGCTGTGCTTCACTGGTCAGTGAATAGTCAATAATCTACGACAATATATATAGTTTACAACTCGCCGCTAAGACGTGGCGACGAGCTGCGACGGGCACATACGAAAGACACACACATACAACACTTTCAGCCATCGGCCATGGCCTTCTTCAGAACATAGAACAATCACGAAATCACACAGGCAATCAACAGAGTCACACAACCATCACCTCCGGCTGCCGCACTTCGAATAATGCTCTGCGGCGTGAAAATTTTGTACGGGAGGGGAGGGAAGAGGAGAGGGGATAGGAAGGTTACGTCATGCTGGTGGGGCTGGGTACAGCACGGCCTAGATGGGTATAACGAGATGGGTTGGGTACATGGATGGTTGTATGACTGTGTTGTGTGATTGCGTGAGTATTCTATGTTCTGAAAAAGGCGACGGCCGATGGCTGAAAGTGTTGTATGTGTGTGTCTTTCGTATGTGCCTGTCGCAGCTCGTCGCCACGTCTTTGCGGTGAGTTATAAACTGTCCTTGTTACCATATTATTAATTCCAACCTGGATATATATATATATATATATATATATATATATATATATATATATATATATATATAGGGTGAGTCACCTAAGTTTACCACTGGGAATATATCGTAAGCCACAACAAATATTTAATAACTAATTCCGCAGACCGAAAGTGAGGAGAGGAGCTGATGTAATTCTTCAATAAAAACCATTAAAACGCACCGAAGTATATTTTTAACACAAATATTTGTTTTTTAGATGGAAACGTATTATTACTTTTATCAAAACTGAAAATAGGCAAACATACTTAAATAATGCCGTTTGTTTCAATGGGAAATGTTAATTACATCCAGAGTTATTGTAACCTAAAGTTTACGCTTGATTAACTCCTCAGCAGTTCATTCGTGTGGTGTAACAAACAAGATCCATCTGTAGTAGTATGTTTACAAAGAATACAGTGTTTACTGCTTTGCGTATATTTGCAATGTTTTGGTTTGTCCCAGTTGCCTCAGTATCTGCATGAAGCGCTTTCTGTTACAGTGATTATGAATTAGTCGTTGTACTTAGAATAAGTGTTGTACGCTGTGTTACCAGGCGTCTGTGATAGTATACTGTATAGCACAAGTGAGAACAGTACGCACAGTAACAAAGTGGGAAGCTAAATTATTTTAAGCAGGTCGGAAGTACAACAGTGTGTTCAGTGTTATAAGAACTGTGAAAATGATTTATTCTAACTCTTAAAAGTCAGAAATGATATCTATGGCGTGTATAGAAAAAAAAAAGCAGTTGAGGTCTGCAGATTGTATGGAGAACGGTACCCAGACAGATACCATCCGATGCGCCGGACGTTTTAAAACATCTACGAAATGTGATACACGTATAGTCGGAGCACGCAAACGCGTGCGTGACAGACCCACGACAAGAGAAGCATGTGCAGTTGGTGTGTTTGCAAAACTGACCAATAAACGGTTTCATTTTGGAATTGAAAAGTAATTAAAAAGCGGCATGAGTTATCAAACAAAATAATCCATTTCCATAAGTGAGTACGAGGCTGACATGATGGCCAATTACTAATAGAATATTTTCAACTGGCAGAGACGTTTAAACAACACAAATTGAAGTGGAATAACATTTTGTATGTAATGGCATTGGAAAATATAGTTTCCTATTGGAAAGTCAGCTAACTGGTATATGTTTCAGAATGAAAATAACAGTCACGTTAGCATTTTTTCCCTTTTTTTAAAATTTATTTGATAATAGGGAGACCGATTCGTCTCACCGTTGATGCCGAGACGATGAGCGTGTGGCAACTACTAATAACATCAGCCATAAAAGTTACATTGGTCAACACTGAACGTTCGAATTCATATCGTGATTTGTACAATAATGGTTAAGGACAGCTGAGAACAATTTGGGAATGCCACGCTAACTAACAAGAGAGCCAATGTTGCGTTAACACTTTGGTTGCCTATCACGTCAATTGACGGGATACGGAAATTTCTGTAGAATGCCGATCACGTCATTTGACTTGAGCTTTGTTTTCGTGCTTCTAAATACAAAAGCAATGTTTTTGACGGGATAGATCTATCTTAATACCTTACTTCGTATACATAGTGTCTAATACAGCATATAGATCTTGTCAGTTTAGTTTCCAAATCGTCCGATTGGTCGCATACATTGTATAAACCGGGGCAGGTACAAGGTGTTGTCCACTCTCTCAGTAGGCAAACTCTTTGCGAAGTATTCACGTTTTTACTGGGGCCCTTGGCGTCAGAATCGTATTCAGTTCTGAGTTGTTGTTTTTTTTTTTCATGTTTCGTGGACAGGGTCATACTTGCTCATTCTTTAAGTGCAGACAATTGTTTACACCAGGCAGAAGATAATGAAACTAGGTGCAGTTCGGGCTACTCCTGCAAGCAGAATTTCCGACATTCTAAGGTATAGAATAGTTTACATGGCCTGCAGTCAAAGGCAGTTAAAGGCAGTCACTCAACACCTTTAAAAAAAGAAGAAAAACAAAGAAACTTTCAAATCAGCACCTTTCAAGATACAAAAATGTTTAAAAGAAATAGTACTAGAGTTTGAAATCTGTCGAACAAATATGACCAAGTAGCCATCACTCCAATAAGACTAGGTGGTAACGCTACAGCTATAACAGTGAACACTGAAACAAGACACATTAAAGAAATTTAGGAGTACATCTGTTTCTAAACCAATACATAAGTTTGGCGCAGTATTTTGCTGAATGGTGATGGCGAGTGGAAGAATCTGAACTCGTGGAATACTTGCTGGCCCCCAGGGTAATAGTGTTCACTGAATATGACAACAGTAGGACACGTGCAGCCCACTGAAAAAGACAAATATGTCATCCAAATACACCTGTCTTACAAGAGACAGTAGTAAACGAACACACAAGCTTGAAAGGGCGCAAATCCCCTCATTCTCATACCAAACTTATTTAGATATTTTCACGCCGAAACTAGAGATCTACCGTGCCATACATTCTGCTTACAAGGCACACACAGTGCTTACAACGAATCTCTGAAGACACCGTAACAACATGGATGACAAAAGCACTCTGCTAGTGCCACAATAATTAAGTCGAATATAGTCAACGGCAAAACCATAGGATAACTTTACAGACCTGTGGCTTGCTGTGTCCACCGCTACCGCCTGCCATCATGGCGTAGAGATGGGAAAAACCGACCGGTTAAAACCGATACCGGTATTTTAGTTTTGAATAACCGGTTTTTTCGGTATTTATTTGTTGTCGGTTGTAACCGGTTTATTTTAGTTATTGTCAAGAACCGGGTAAAAGAACCGGTGCGACTACTTCCTGTAATAGTGGTTCACATTTTTTATTCTCTCTCTCTCTCTCTCTCTCTCTCTCTCTCTCTCTCTCTCTTTTTTTTTTTTTTTTTTTTTTTTTTTCTAATAATTTTAAAAATTAAAACTAGTAGACCCTAATATTTAGGGCTATTCCTAAAATTTCCACTGCTCTGAAATGTCATTTAAGGAGAAATCATCCAAAATATTCCTTGGAAGGTAAGGTAAATTCGATTCATATACCTATTATGGAAGTGATGTACTCTAAGCTTGGAATACTAACTTTTAATGTATTATCATATTGTTATGCTAACAAGTTTTATTAATGTGATTCCCTGAAAGCCAGGCGCTTTTTTAATAACCAATATGGGTTTAGGTAACATTGATCATGTGGTGTGTCGCGAGATAGCCGTGCGGTCTGAGGCTCCATGTCACGGACTGCGCGGCTGTTCCAGTCGGAGGTTCGAGTCCTCCCTCCTACCTCGGTCATGGATGTATATGTTGTCCTTAGCGTAAGTTAGTTTAAGTTAGACTATGTAGTTTGTAAGTCTAGAGACCGATGACCTAAGTATTTAGGTCTCATAAGAACTCACACCCATTTGAACATTCTTTGATCATGTGGTACAGAGCTTTCCTTGTTCAATTTGCGTAAATTTACGCTGACAACAATAATACTGTTTGTCGGAACTGTGACTTTACTTTTCGAAATACTTCTGCAGCACTGACTGACGTTTATTTACTGACTGTAACTTATATGTGTTGTTTGTAAAACGAGATATTCGTATGCGCTGGCTCACAAATCCAACTTAAGAAGTGGTTGGCTAACTCAATATTCACAACTGCCGGATGGAAATACTAGGCCAGTAAATCTGTATGCTTTGTATATCGTCTTCTACAGACTCCTGGCAAGGCTTACAGACACTCAAGAAGGCGTAGTATTGTGAGGGGATCTTGCAAAATATGAAAAGACTAGTGATTTGTCGTATAACGTAAATTTACATAAATTATAACTAAATTTCGTAAGTTTCGGTTTCGGCCGAAACTAGAAGAACCGACGATTATGGTTTCTGTTACGGCCGCAAAATGTTTCGTTCGAACTTTACTGGAAATAATAGCAATAAAAACCGAAAACCGGTTACTTCAAAAACCGGTTCTCTTGAGCAATATTTACGGTGCGGTTAAACTGGAGATGAAAAGAACCGGTATAACGGAAAACCGGTTGTTTCAGCGATAACCGCCATCCCTACCATGGCGGTCTTCAATGGACTGAATCTGATAGTGGAATAAAACTAACAATTTTTCGATCTGGAAGGGTTTTTATTTTAACTATTATATCAAGATCGATGTTTGTTTCTTGTATGGTTTCTAAAAGCACAGGATATGTCCTCAGGAAACACAAGGAGGTATCGAAGTACTAAAAGGCCAAGATGCGCTTAATGAAGGAGGAAGGAGAGTGCAACGACAACACTATTACATTCGCCCTGAAACGCCTATAGGCCGATTAAAATTACTTGTTAGTTCGCATTTGACACAAGGCACTATGGTCATGTCACATAGGAATCCGTTTCCTTATGGGCTACACACATACACAGAGAGTTACTTCAGATATGCTGTTACCATATTTTAGTAATGTTGGAAGACGCCAACAAGAGTTAATGGCAACAATTTCCCTATCGACAGTGACCAATCATGATCTGCAGTAGAAGACGCGTTTTGTTGTCTTCATTTTAGTATGTTGTAACCTAGTAAGGCGTGATGTACTATGTATCGGCCAGAACGACAGTAAGCTATCTCCAGCAGAACTAAAATCACCATTGCTCTGTTCACGGCGATTAAAGTTACCTATATGAGCAATCTCAAGATAGAAAAATTCACATACAGCTCTGAAAGCAAAGAGTAATTTCCTCATTGTTACAGGTTACTTAAAACTCTCTTCACACAGGCTATTGGCTTAACGAACTTCCGCTTCATGAACCATTCAGTAGTCCTTCTTAACATTTGGTTGTTGGAGTTCATTAACAATTCTAATCAAACTGATCTTCCCCGAGGTAGGCTTCTACCTGCTCTTCCATTCTACTGTAACAATTCGTGCAAAAATAATAGAAATATGATTTATTAAACTGATGGTTACGTAATTTTCACACCCGTCTACACCAGCTTTATTTCCGGCCGAGGAGACTGAGGCGCTTCAGTCACGGTCTACACGGCCACTACGGTCGAGGGTTCGAATCCCCCCTCGGGCTTGGATATTTGTGCCGACCTTAGTCTTAGTTAGTTCATAAGTAGTTTGTAAGTTTAGAGACTGATGACCCCGTAGTTAAGTCCCATAGACTATACAAACATTAGAACGTTTTGATCCAGCTTTATTTGCAACTGGCTGTAAGCCCGGCGTTGCCTGGGTGTTTATTTATCCTACACTCTCGTAGTTCACATCCCCTTCCCCCGTCTCTCTGCATCCACCTCTTTCTTTCCCATCTTTCTGTTCGTATCCACGTTTCCCTCTCTTGGCAACGTTTTCTGCAAGGTATCCTCTGTCATGTACCATACAAACGATTATGTACCAGTGATCTTACTTTTGGTTGTCATTGTGCAAATATTTATATAGATTGGATCAAAACTAAGCATTTTGCAAAATTCCGTAAGTTAAGTACCCTCCACCATGCACCGAATGAGATACTATCAGACAGTGACATTCCTCTTGTTTTTAAGGTAGAGTGTGCAAAATTTCATCAATATCGGAACAAAACTATACATTTCATATTCCAGTTTTATCTGATACAACCCTTGGTGTAAGAAATACGAAAAAAACACCCACAAGGGGAAAAAAAGGATTTTTGATTTAGGTATTCATTTTTATGTTGCAAAGTACCCTTCCCCCATGCACCTTATGAAACTCAAGGTTGACGATGTCCTTCCTCTCGTTTTCAAGGTCAAAAGTGCGAAATTTCGCGAAGATCGGAACAAAGCTGTAGATTTCGTGAGTCTGTAGGAGAACTATGCTTCGCCTTGCACCTATCACAAAATACTTTCTTTGCTCACGTTTTCTACCTATAAACTTAATTATTGTCGATTTTCAGCTTCATAGGTGAAGTATTTTTCGAGATTTTGTGTTCAGTCAGTAAGTGAGTGTCCTTTCGCTTTTATAAAGATAGAGAGTATGAAAACAGATTGCTTAATTTTGAATGCAAGAAAATTAAGAGAGACTTGCAGACAAAAAGAAATAGTAACATGCAAATCTGTAATGATATCTTTATTTGATACAAGGTCATGCCTGATGTGACAGTTGTACGCCATCTACAGCGAAACTGTTGTGAGCGGTAGACGTCTTTTCGTTTAATCATTTTATGTTTGTTTGTGTATGTGTGGCGGGGGTTGGCGAGGCGGGGGAGGTCGTTTACAAAACGCTTCATAAACGTCCGAAATTACATGCAAACGTTGTTGTGCAACTACTCTCATTTTCCAATAATTGACGCATAAATTTGGGTATTCTCACGCGGTGGACTCATTATTTATGACGTCATATCTGCTGAGCTATGCGTCGTGCCACCTTACTGGGCGTACGGTGAACAGTTCACCAAAGTTTCATTGCAATTGAATGAATAGGTTATAAACACGTAGAGGACATACAAACAAACATTAATTTTTAAAATGTTCAAATGTTTGTAGAACTTATGGGACTTAACTACGGGTTTCAGTCCCTAAGCTTACAAACTACTTATTAACTAGCTAAGACTAAGGACGGCACAAATATCCATGCCCGAGGGGGGGATTCGAACCCCCGACCGCAGTGGCCGTGCAGACCGTGACTGGAGCGCCTTAGTTCCCTCGGCCACCGCGGCCGGCATTCGTTTTTATTTATAAAAATTGGTAGTCTTAGATTTTTCTTGAAGTACAAGGATATTTGCCTATCTCACATATCTTGCACACTAGGTGAAATAGTTTTGTCATAGCTGGCTCTCCCAGAGATTTCAGTAGCTCCGTCTACTCCAGGAGCCTTGTTTGGTCTTTGGTCTTTCTGTGATCTGTCAAATTCTTCTCTTAGTGTAGTACCTCCTATTTCATCTATTTCTTCATCCCTTCCTACCATAATGTCTCGAAATTAATTTCCTTTGAAACAGTACTGTAGGATGGAAAGAAGAGTAAGATGAAACAGGACATATCGTACTGAGAGAAAGAATTAAATAACCATTTCAGAACTACAGTAATCATCATGAACGCACGAATCAAATTATGTAAGCAACTCAGCAGATGGCAGTCAGACAGGCAACAGTAGACGGGAGCGCTGAAAGGTTGAAACAACGCCGTTGCTCTCGGGTCTGTGAGCAATGGCTACGGCTGTCGCACTCGGAGCGAGTGAAGCCGTTTTTAACTTGTCCAACACCTTGCATTTAGTGTGTTGCATATTGCCAGGGGTTAGCCTACAGATAGCTGAACCATTACATCAAAACACGTCTCTTACATGATCTGACGAATCAAGTAACATCATCAAGTAACATCATCGGCATCTAATAATATCCAGAATTCATCTCCACGATCGATAGGGACAAAATTCCTATAGGCTTGTGGAGATGGTCAAAGACACGTGTAGCCTCCTTAGCTGTCTTTTCTCTTACTGGGGAGGCACAGGGAAACTTTATCTGTTACCGTGGGAATGTTTTTCAATGATTCAGAGGAATTTCCTTGGATGGGAGTGCATAAAATACACAATATTCCAGAGAAACAGCCTCTCTCCGCTTTACCGTCTAAAGTACTTTATCCTCGAAATATTCGTTAAAATGATTAGCTACTACTGGAGAGGTGAGTTCATAAACTTCGTAAGAAGAGGATCAGTCTTTCGTGCTTTATCGCGTGTTTATTAATGAGCCGGAACGATCAATTATTACCATTTGGGAAGTTCACCGATTATGTACTTCTGTTGTAATGAGATGGAAACGAGAAGGCAGCAGGGCAATAGTGAGAGAAATAATCCGTTACACCAGGCGAGAATTAGACAGCGTTCCCTTACATCAGTTTTCGCTCCATCTGAAGATCTCCGTTTCTCTGTCAAAAGATTCCTGCGTTTGGGTGGACTGAGTTTCGTGGGCACTTTCTCGTTCGACGCGATACCAAAGCACTGCGCGTCAAATTCGAAAGTTCGAGCATCTTAACACGGCGATAATCGAAAATAATACTGTGGTCCAAGGAATTAAGGGATCTGTTATGTAGGTTCTGAAGTAGAAGTAGAATGAAGTAGAAATGTTAAACGTCTTTCTGTCCGTTCTAAGGAGTCGAGACAACAATATTACGGCAAACAATATAGTGGTAATAGCAGAACCTTGCTGGAGAGGGGGTTGGTGGTGACCAGTGTTTAAAAATAAACAAATAAATAAAAAATAAAAATAATATTAATAATAATAACAAATAAATAAAATTACTTAAGCAGTTAGGTTCAGATAGTGTAGTGAGCAGGTAGTGCAATGCCACAACACCGTGACTTACGTGAAGCTTAGGCAAAGAAACCCACTGGAAGGATGGAAGCGGGAGAGAGATGGAGGTGACTGCAGCTATTGGAGTGTCCCAAGTGTAATTTCAAGGTACTGGACGCTATTTCGGGCAACAGGTGTTAAAAGAAAGGAAAACCGAGGTAATCTGCGTGTAACATCAGCAGAAGTTGACATCTCCAGTTAACTAGCCGTTCGAGAAATGAGACTGAATGCAAATCAGCTGCAACGCACTCTCCAGATAGCAACAGGACGCGCAATCCGAAATCGCCTTTGGAACTGTGGCCTCTATGCACGGGGTCTTATTGTGTGTCCCGTCAAACCACGACACCATTTAGCCAGCAGAAACTAGAAGGTGGATATAGTGGAACGGTGAAGATATAATTGCGATGGTTAATATAATTATTCATGGTTGTCTTTATTATCTAATCATGCGAGTATTTTCAGACTAGAAAGTTTTATCAGTTGCTAGGACGTTCTTCATTTGCTATTTACAGTTCCCTAGCAACACCAACTGTCATAAGCTAACCGTGTATATTCTCCAGACATCGTCCGAAGTGTCCCGCACCACAACATAAATTAAAATTTGTAGAAGTAATTCCCTTAAATAGTTCATGACAAATAAATAAATCAGGTTCTTGTACGAGCGGGACAAGGAAAAAAATCTGTGGCCGTTACTAAAACTTAGTCAAAATCAAACACAGTCACTTCTGTTCGCTGTCGTTAACTAGTACTGAAAATATTAACATTCCACAGCCTTCTAAACACTCTCTAAACACATTCTCATTCGATACTCATATAATGTCACATTCGAAATTAAACAGTAGTGATTCAATCAGAATTAAATTGTTTTCTGATATAAGTCGAGATTCTTCAGAAGAATCAATTTTCTCTTGGTATAAGATATTCTTGATCATAAATAAATCTTCATAAATACAAGATATCTTTCAACATTAACAAATATTTATTCTTCTTCATGTTAATACATCGTCAGTTTAGCAAGAATCGTGAACATAGACAACTAGCTTGGACTGAATCTTAAACAAGACTAATTATAATCTTATATTCTTTTCTTTTCTTCTTTGAAACGATTGAAGCGCGGCAATAAAGAAGGCGCAGCAGCATTCGTTGCCCCGTAGCTGTCGGTTAAATTTTCATAGTGGCCGGCTGCTTTAATGTTGGCTGCGGTGGCGACGACGCTGCTCTTGTTGATTGCGGCGCCTCGATCGTACATGAAACATACAGAAACGAAACACTTTAAGGATCATATAAAAATAACAATATTTACATAAACATCAAATATGTGTGGATTCTAAATTAAAGGTTCGTTTTCATTCGTTTTTTATTTATAACTTCAAAACAGGGCTGACATAGGAAAATGTAGTACGACTATCTTGTCTCACTGCAAGGAACATCAGGAAAAAGCGCCGGGTTCTGTTGACTGATGAGTAAAGATTTCGTCTACATTCGGATAATCGTCGTTCCTGCATCTGGAGAGAAGATGGAACTCTGAACAATCCTGCTTCTATGCAGAAAACGTGGTGGGCGTACGGTGTGCTGGGGTAAGTCTTTTCGGACGTATGGACCTCTATGTTGTTCAGGAAACGTTTTGAGTTCTCAGAGGTATAAAGACTAGTTTCTTAGACTTTTTTTTTTTTTTTTTTTTTTTTTTTTTTTTTTTTTTTTTTTAACTAACGCTGGTGCCACTGGAGATTACCTTCTGGTAGACGATAACGCTCGTCTCCACAGACGCCCACTGCTGGAACACATGCTTAAGGTGAGGGTTTTGAACGAATTGAGTTGCCAGCTTATTCGCCGTAATTCAGTCCACATTTCGGCAAGACCTACACCTCCCATAACGGTTGCAGAGCTGGATACTGCACTCATGTGTGTATTGCGAAATATCCCTCAAGAGCTGACTGATAACCTCATACTGCCCATGCCACCAGGTGTGAAACTGTACTGTCCGTCCGAGGTGATCACACAACATATTAGGGGGAAAGGAGAATGAATTTTCCCTATTATGTAGTCCCATAGCGCCTCGCTCCTAAGTAGTTATGACAGCTACGTATCGTACTGTATGACATACAAATTGCAAGAGCTTATATCTGAATTAAATATATTGCCATATGTATATTATGTATGATATCTCACCTGATCTCCTACTTATTTTGAGCAGTGTAAATTTCATGGATGTACTGTGCTAAATTTCACAGATAAACCTCTTCAATATCCCGCGATGTCATAGTTGGAAAAAGGGATGTAATTTAGCGCCCACTCGTAATACCTTAGGCACACATGTCATGGACTTCATCGGTGCAATTTAACAAAAATGCTGAAAAAATTGGGCAAGGGACCTGCAGGCCATATCAAGAAATCCTGCAAGTAAGAAAGCTTCGAAAAAATAGACAATGTTAACAAATGTTTGTTAAGCTTATGGGACTTAACTTCGGGGTCATCAGTCCCTAAACTTACAAACTACTTACGAACTACCTTATTCTAAGGACGACACAAATATCCATGCCCGACGGGGGATTCGAACCCCCGACCGTAGTGGCCGTACAGACCGTGACTGTAGCGCCTCAGACCCCGCGGCCACCGCGGCCGGCTCGAAAAAATAGGAAAAGCACTGCATTTTTCAAGAGAAGACATGGAGATTACCAGCTTACAAAGACAACACTACTGTGCTGTCTGGAACCTTTGACTCTGACAAGGTGAACAAGTTATAGTGATTAGAGATCCCCATAAAGAGCAGACGGATGCAGTACAAAGATATTGGCGCTCCGATATCCGCCATTTCACAAAAAAAAAAAAAAAAAAAAAAAAAAAAAGTGTTTAAGGTTACGGGTTCCAGTTCAGCGTCGACTTTACGCACTATCGAAGTGGAGTTCCACTTCGATTGCCAATACTATATGATCTCCAGAATACCATACCGCTAAACAACTGGCTTCTCATTCTTTGGGCTGGAAAATGTGAACTACATATTCGGAACACATTATATTTTATACGGTGTCTACAAAAGATACACCTTTAACATGCCGACTTACAAGCTTCGATGTGAACGCTCTATTCACAATTATGCATCTGGTAGATTAAATATTAATAATAGGGGCTTTGTTGGAAGATGACTTTTTACATCTAATACGTACTTATCTCGACTTTTATCGGACAACTCATAATTTTGCTTAGACTGGCGGGGATGGAATCGTCAGTCATGACGATGTAGTCCTGTGTCTCCCATAGTAGCCTACTTTTTTCCGGATTATTTGAAGGATGAAACTCTTCTGATAGCCGTATTGAAACCTAAATGCTTGTGGAGGTATGTATGATAAGGGACTGCAGCACTACCTTCATTTTCGAAGCTTCTTAACTCACTCCACCCATTATCATGGAAGTGGTGAGAAATGGAGAACTCCCGTCTCAGGACGACCTGGTTCGTAGAAAAGAATACGACATTTTGGGCCCTGGTGCGATTCGTAAACCTAAACAAGCCAACCTATAAGTACAAGATACAAGTTGTTGTCACCAGTTGTTACGCAGCGCTATAATACACACACTCTTAGAGGCGACACATGGTAAGTTTATAATTTAAATTTTCTGTATTGATACATATTTCAGTGCTCTTGGATATTAATAAATTTTACTGCAAGAGACACGCTGTTCAATTTTCCACAAACAGAGGGCTTATAGTCATTACGTGAAATTTTTAGCTCTTTTCGTCAAAACTATGATTTATGTAAAACGATTAGGTGGAACCTTTAGAAATGAAAACAAGAGCTGAAGATTGGAAGACATGACAAATGAAACAGTGAGGTCAGCTGTATGAAAATGAACTAGAAGGTCCAGTTAGGAACTCCAATTCGTTATATTACATTTAAATTATTATAGAGCGTGATATAGAAATTCAGCACGAAAATATATCGTTCATGGAATCGTAGTAGTATCTATTACCTTCATTGCTGAAAAGAGACTCTATTCATGTGAGAAATGAGTCTCCTTATGGTCTTCCTAGAGAGGTTTGAGATGTTCCACTGTTCCCAGCAGCCGCTGCAGCCCAGAAACTCCATTTCCTGCGAGAGTAGTTGCGGCGCCTCACGCCTGAGTTATGGGGTTGCATATGCAGTTAAGTATTTGTGGACCAGGGCCGAGGTATCTCAATACTGCAGTCCTCGCTCATAACACGAACATGAATTTACACTCTCCTCATTCAAACAGATCGGCTCCCACATTTTAATGCAATGCTTTAGTTTTACACTAGTACAGTATGAGGATGCTTTTCAATGCAAAACTACGTTTTCTGCTTGTGAATATCGATGGCACGAAACGCGAAAATTCGTACCTCTATGAGAAGAAAATTATTTGTGTAGCCCGTATTAAACTTTGACGTTCGATAATACGGTATTTGATATTTACATGTCTCGTAATTGTGTAGTGTGGAACTTAATCCCAACGAAAAGTAGAGCTTCGCCTGTTATGGAACTATGCAGCATTTAATAACACGTATTGTAGCATTCTTACAGCCCACTGCAGCATTTTTTAAACAAATGATGCGAATCGCCTTTTAAACTGAATGTGGGACAATTATTTCTCAAATTTAGAAACATGTGCTTGTTGGTTGTATAGATTTGGTATGTCCAATTTTCTTCTTTAATTGTCGAGACAGTCGCGGTGCGCGGCCTAGAGGGTAGAACAAGGCTGTACATCATAACGAGAAGCTGTGACACGTCATCTTTCACTTAAAGAGTAAGGCTGTATGTGTTCGTGACTGGAAGTGGTGAGCAATGGTCTCCGAGAATTTGATTCAGATCTTTTCGTTGATGTTTTTCGATGAGATGATTCAGACAGAGTGGTAATTTCACGATGACAAGGTAAGTAAACCACGTTACATGGTTCGAGTGTTCCTTTGCCATGGACTGACTGCGGCCATTTGATCGAAACTCTTTGGTGCAATCGATAAGAGGTGTGTAAGACGGGCGAGGAAAGAAAAGAGTCACTCTGGCTTCGAGGAGGTGGCACTGCGCATGCGGGAAGTTGGTGACCGGAACGCCTAGCGAGCTGTGGTGGACAGCTGTGAAGGGCAGAGGGACGTTCATGTGTGATGCATCGATAGAAACTTTCGGGAGTTCTGAGTAAGACGTCGGCACGCTGTGGCAGCCATACTGTGTAGAATGACGGTATGTCGTCTTTCAACTTTTGAAATCCGAATTCGCCCCGATCAAGTGATATTGTCATTTGCTGGAACTGCTGTGAAGTTTTATAAGAGGGGAGAATACGGACAGCACCAGTAAGGAGTGAGTCGTTTGGTTGGCCGGAGCTAAGGCACAGACTGTTGCATGCTGTCTTAGTTGGAAAACATTTGTTGATCTTAGAGTCAGTCCTGTAACGAGGGGTACCTGTAGTATGAAAGCATGATCGGTCAAGGGGTGGGTAGATGTTAAGTAATTTTAAGTCAGCTTAGTTTGTATGTGCTACTTTAATCAGGTTTTTGTTACTATAACATTTAGCTGTGTGCTATTGTTTGTAGTGCTGAAAGTTCCATTCATTGGCAGAGTACTAATTACGGATATCACTGGGGTGTTGATTTAATTTCTTGTCGTAAAATGTTAAAATAAATATTGCATGAGAATAGAAGCAGTTATTCTTCTGGATGAGCTTTTAAAATATTTATCTGATGTTCTCGTAAAGTTTTAGTTGAACTGAGTTAACTTGTTAAAGTTTAACGGCAAGCGTTGATGAACTGGATGTGTAAAGTACTGTTAATTTTCCTAAGTGGCCGAAGCACCGCACCCTTGGGCAATAACTGACAGCTCTATCACCTGATCATAAACAGTAAAAGCGTTAAGAGCATTGGGTACACTGTACCGTGTTCTAGACATTAAAAAATCTGTTAATATTGCTGTTTAAAAATTACCATTTACAATTTTCTTGTAATGTCTTTTTTTTAAATATCTGCTCAGTCAAAGGTGTTGTTTAAAAGTTACTATTTACAAGTTTCTTGTAATGTCTTTATTTTAAAGCTCTGCTCAGTTAAAGTACACGATAAAATCAAATGGTAGGGCACGATATTGATTGTTCAGCCAATGTAAGAACAATGTTTTCTTTTTGGGCTATTGAAAGTTAATAAACCTTGTAACAAAGTGTTTGACTTTCAATATAAAACCAGCTTGGTCCACTTCCCACAGAATCCCGTGTCTCTGCCTATCAGTAAGCAAACTTTACGCTTGGGAAACTCCAATCGTCAGCATTCTCCTCCGAATGCGAAAAAATATTGTTGACTCTCACTTACATAGGTAGAAATGATCACGAGAATAATTTATGAGAAATCAGAGCTCGAACGGAGAGATTCAAGTGTTCTTTCTTCCCGTGCACTATTCGAGAATGGAATGGGAGATAAATAGTATAACGGTGGTTCGATGAACCCTCTGCCAGGCACTTAAATGTGATTTGCAGACTATCCCATGTAGATGTAGATGTATGACGTCACAGACACCTTAAATCAATTTACTTTGTCCGCCTCCGCAGTCCAGAGGACAGCTTGGTAGATTTCCACAGAGGAGGTCCAGGTTCGGGTCCCGGTCGGGTTCGACTTTTCTCAACTCGGAAACTGGGTGTTGTGTCGTCCTCATCGTCACTTGATCATCGACACTCCAAGTCGCCCATGTGGCTTCTCCTGAAGACTTGCACGAGGCAAGCCGAAAGCGATCCGACCTGGGGTCTAACGTCCAAAATACCACACGAAATTATTATCATAAGGTTGTTTGTAATAGTGATACGATTTTCTCTCATTATCATTTTTTGACTTCAAATTATGCGTCACATACTTTTTGAATATCCTACAAACATATAGTTTTTTTGTTTTTGTTTTTTTTGTTTTTGTTTTTTTTGTTTTGTAAAAGTGATAGGTGTTTCTTTAATTATGATTTTTAACTGTAAATGATGCGACATACCGATCTTGATCTTTCTTGAAACTGCGTGTGTTGGTTGTCTCACATTGCACACGAGTGAGCATAGTAGTTGCTTGTCAATTGCGGTTTTCATTTGATATTCAGCATTGTCACCGATTTTACAATGTTACAAGGAATTAATTACCCATCACAACATGCAGCTAGTGAAATGATTCAATCAGTTCTTTTGTACTATTGAAACCAGTGTTAGTTAAAGTTAAAAGCTACACATGTTGCCAACATTTATAGTTATCAAACAATTGGTGTTTCAGAGGTTAGATTTGCGGGACTGGTGGGTATCTGGTTGGTGAAGTTAAGCAAGGATAGTCAGATAAGTGATGCACGGCAGAAGGCCAAGCTGAGAGAAGCAATTTTTTGATAAGTTAATAAGGCTGGAAATTTAGTAAAAGAAACTCTTCAAAATGTAACAAAAGACACAATGAGCCCAGCAATTTAAGAGAAAGTGGAAATTCTAAATGAAAACAACCTTTGTAATTACAATAGAAATGACATCTTCAATTTAAATGAAAACAGCTCAGAATAATTATCAAAATCACACTAAAGTGAAGCTCCAAAATTTAAGTGAACACAGCCCTTTGAAAACAGAAGTACCAAAACACATTAAAGACGAGCTCAAAAACTTAAGTGAAGTCTGAGTGTAACTAATAGAGGCTGGTGACGGGAAACTGCGCTCAAGGATACCAGTAGGCAGAATGTCAATCAAACAAGACACAATATAATTTACAAATGAGCTCTGCAATTTAAATGACAGCAGCTCAGCTTAGTTAGAGGAAAGTGACACTGAAGTGGGGGAGTTGGCTACTCGTTAATTTGCCGTGGTGGAGAAGTCGAGCGGTCTAATGCGTCTCGCTGCAGAGCGCGCGGTTGCTCACCGTGGAGGTTCGAGTCCTCCCTGGGGCATGGGTTTGTCAGTAGGTTAGTTTACCTAGGTTTAAGTAGTTTGTAAGCTACGGACTGATGACCACGCAGTTTGGTCCGATAGATTTACGGACAGACTCGTTAATTTAATACACCCACTCAGGTAAGACAAATGAGCTGACTCAAAACAGGAAGGAGAGGAATGAGGTAGCCAACGGTCAATAAGAACTACAGCTCAGACACGAAGGGGCTTACACAAATGAATTGAACGCAAAATTACAACCGCGGGGTGGCGATGCCTCACGGAGGGAAAATTTCTGCTAAGAGAAGTTAAAATAATAATAATAATAATAAATAAATAAAGTTATACAACTACCGCCCGTGCAGATGTGAGGTAGCAGATAAAATCCTCAGTTACGTTGACCAAAATGGCTATAGAGTACTTGATACTCAGAGCAAAGAAAAAAAGCATTCAGTTGAACAGAACTAAAAGTGAAACTTCCTGGCAGATTAAAATTGTGTGCCGGAACCGTGACTCCAACCTGGGACCTATGCCTTTCGCGGGCATACGCACTACCGACTGTGCTATCCCGACACGACTCAGGATGCCGCCTCACAACTCTACTTCCGCCAGTACCTCGCCTTCTAAGGCATAGGTCCCAGGTTCGAGATCCGGTTCCGGCACACAATTTTAATCTTCCAGGAAGCTACATATCAGCGCACACCGCTGCAGAGTGAAAGTTTCATTCTGGAGAACTAAAAGTGCGTCATAACATGACTAAACAACTAACGACGTAAACGACGTAGACTCAGGCAACGACGGCCCCTGAGGTACGACTCCCGATCCTGACAAATTCACACACACAAATCTGCGGAGCAGGACTGTATCAGTCACTTAATTTATTTATTCCTTACTCCACGAAAAGTTCAGGCACCCTCGCGATGGTGTAGGAGGAGGGTGTCAACCAACGCCCGGAAGCATTTCATAGATCCCAGATGAATAGAGGCTGGAACGACGCGAGGCGCAGTCTGTATGCGGAGTACTCTAGCTCCGACGCTTGGCGAGGGACGGACGCGGTGTCGTACGGCAGCTAGGAACGCGACCACATAGCCACAAGAGCCCGCGCCGAGGTGCTGTTAGAAAGGTCTCTCCGGACCAACCTCTTCAGCTCATGGAATGTATGGCTCCCCACGGACAGACAGCGTCCCACCCAGTACAACTCTGACGCACACGCCGGACCCGGCCACAAACGGCCTCTTAATCAAAATAACTCGACCCTGGCGATGCCATGCATCGTGTCAAAATTCACTGCCTGATACCGACCCACTCCTCTCTCTAACTCACTGGCGCGCCACACGCGACAAGGGAAACATGGCAGAAGATAGTCGACGCGCAATAGACTCAACAGCGCCACGAGCGGTGCACGCACACACAGATCGATGGTTCTTGCGCCAGTAATTAAATCAAGGACAGGATCAATCGAAGAAACAGTAGGCGGGGGCGGTCGTTTTATTTATATTTTAACAAAAAGTGTCAACAAAGTAGGAACAGTAAAACCAATCAGCATTTGTAACGTATACTTCAGCGTACATTTACACGTGTACCTTTGCAATCAGCTATTTAGTAAAGAATTAGACAAAGGTGACTTCCATAAGCAGTATGCATTTACGTCCAGTATTCCAGCACTATCAAGGTGTTTGTGGAAGCATGTTCTTCTGGTAATTTTATAGGACCCTATTGGTGCAATATCTGAAAGATGATGACGGTTTTTACAACAGGGCAACTCGCTCACTAGCTATTTATTTGTTTGATGCATATCACCACAAATTGTGAACATGAACATATAAGCAAGAGCAATTCTATTAATAACCTTAAACAACTTTCATCAACACCAGTAAGCAGCATTTTAACTAACATTGTTAATAAAGTGTTTCACTTAGCTACAATATTTTTAAGTAATATTTTCTTAAGAGACATCTTTCAAATGTTGGATTGTCGCTAACTGTAATTTCCAGGACCTTGACGCACTTTCAGAAAACAGGAACCGTTAAAAGAAGGCTAGGCCAACGTCGTCGACGGTTAATATCAAGTAGAGATGACTGTTATGTCTTGTTACCAGCCCGTCAGTACAGAAGGCTGAATGTGACTCATCCTCCAGGCGGAAACAGGACGAGCAATATCAAGAAAAACAGTCCAGAATCGCCTTAGAATACGTGGCCTCCACGCAAGGAGGCCTATGGTGTTTGTCCCATTAAAGCCTGGAGTCCATTTAGCCCACATAATTGAGCGATGGAAGTAGAAACAAATGGCGTCCGGTTCTATTCACAGATGAGTCAAGATTTTGTGTTCAGCCGGACAATCGCTGTTCCCTCATCGGGTAAGAACGTGGAACTCGGAACAGCTCTGCTTATGTGCATAAACCTCACCGTGTCATGGTGGTGGACGAATGGTGTGGACAGAAGTCACTTAACAGTTTGTTAAGGGTATGGGTCTTAACTGAGGGGTCTCAATCCCTACACTTTAAAACTACTTATAAACTTACTTATACTAAAGACAGAACAAACAAATACATGCCCGAGGGTGGATTTGAAACCCCGACGGGGAATGGCCTTGAGCATCGGAGCATAGCGCCTCAATGCGCTCGGCCACACCGCCGCGGCAAGAGGAGTCAGTATTGGCGGACGTACGGACCCTATGTCATTGAGAATGGCGCTTTAACCACTCATAGGAGATTCTTCGACCTTATTGTGTGCTTTATGCTGATGCCGTTGGAGATGATCTATTGTACGATAATTCTCGTCCCCACAGAGCGCCACTGGTGGACAACATCCTTGAAGCTAAAGAAATTGAATGAATGCAATGGCCAGCATGTTCACCGGACTTAAACCCGATTGAGCAGGGTTGGGATGCACTTGGAAGACAAGCACGATCCACTATGTTTGAAGACTGCACTCATGGAATAATGGCCAAATATCCCTCAAGAGCTGACTGATAACTTCGAACTGTCCATGTCACGCAGGTGTGCAACTGTACTGGCTGTCCAAGGTGACATTAGAGGGCAACAAGAATGAGTTTTTCACTGTTATATGGTAGCCCCGTGCTGCCTTGCTCTAAGTATACGCCACGAAACCTCAACTAAAGAGTTGAGACAGCAATGGATTGTTCTGTATCACAAACAAATTACAATTGTAACCAATATCAATAAAATACGGTACCCTATGTAGGCTTTTATTTTCTTTTGGGCATGTATATAAATAAGTAGTAGAGTGACTGTGTGTTTGTATTGTTTAAAAATCTACTGTTTTGATCGAAACGTGATACAATTTTATTAACATAACCTTCAAACCAAGAGTAATGTTTACTGGTGGATTAACGATCACATATAGCGCTGAGTGAAAGAGACAATGCCATAACAATGCGTGGAAAACTGTCGCTATACGCGTATACATTGTATGTCTTCTCTTAAACCACTATACCGATCTCAACCTAATTTGGTGCACGAATGCCTTATTCAGATGTTCAAATGTTTGTAGAGGTTATGGTACTTAACTACGGGGACAACTTACAAACTACTTATGAACTAGCTTATACGAAAGACGGCACAAATATCCATGCCCGATGGGGGATTCGAACCCCCGACCGCAGAGGCCGTATGCCTTATTGTGACGTAACGATTTCTGAAGGGTTGACAACCATCTACCACACACAGTTCGAGATACATGTACTAATGTCTGACGGAGGATATATTACCGACTCACCCTGACGAAATCGACGATTTATTTCGATCTTGACGCAGTCTGCACACTTAACCGTGATAATAAGAGGAAGGTTACTGTCTATCAAATAAGTGTGACTCGCGTGGCGGAGAATACTTTACGTATGGACTTCGACAATATCCACAGATATGCTTCAAAGCAAAAGGAAGATTATCGTATACATAGAATTTCATATGTTGCATGGCGGAGGGGATTTTACTTCCAGACTTCACCAAAATCTACACATTCATTCTGACCTTGATGAAATTTTTTACACTTGACATTTGGCAAGCCACCGTTTGGTGCACGGCAGAGGGTACATTCCAATACAGTTTACACTGGTTTACTGTTCACTGCGATAGAAACGATTTTTATTAGGGAGATGTAGAAGAGATGACACAGGAAGGGCATCCGGCAAACCATTAACACTCTGAGTGCCAGCCGTATATGCGAAGCGACTTCCCTCAGTGCAAATCCATTTTCTCAGTCTCCTTCCGTCAGTGCCGGCCATTTTTACAGTATTTCCTCCTTTTGGCACAGATTCAGAAATAATCATCAGTATATTTTTCACAGAAGTAAACCGTATTACTTCCGTTTCAAATACTTGCACCGTACCTTGCCCTGCTTTGTAAGCCTTCTTTACAACAGCCAAAACAAGTAACGCTGTTCTCGGGTAGGAAAAATTGTTTTTCAGTATTACAAACTGTTTATCAATAAAAACAACAATGTTTATCTAATTAGATGCAAAGATAATGCATATTAAAGAACAGCAAACGGTTCTTAGTTCAAATATTTCTATTTTGAGTGGTACAGTTGAAAAGACGGGCCGGACACAAAATCTCATTTTGGATACTGCACAATGGAATGAAGTATCCTTCCTTCTGGCGACTCCAGCATCTTTCTTGCCCATCTCTGAGCACACTCTACAAGTAGGCAATAGGGCTGTCACTCTCCAAACCTCTTTCGGTGTCTATATTACCACTTGCACGAGTATAAATTTGGATACTATGTGGAGCGTCAGCTCTGTCGTCCAATTCATCATTTCACTTTACCGACTAACACGCTTTATGCCACTTCAACTTGAGGGTTGCGAACGCTAGTTTCTGAGGGCCCTGATGCAGGAACTGGCATCATATTTCACTGTCGGTGTTCCATTCTGAAATAATACGTATATGTACAATGGATATCAGCCTGAACGTGAACTAATAATAAAAGGAGATTTCTCAATAAATTATTTCGTATTATGACTTATGAAGAAAATACTGCTAAACTGTATAAATATTTACAGCAATTATATTACATCATCTTCATTCAACATAAGTTGGATCTTCATACCTGACATCGCCACCGCGGTGGAGTAGCTGAGCGGTCTACTGCGCCTCGCTGCGGAGCGCGCGGTTGCTCGACGTCGGAGGTTCGAGTCCTCCCTGGGGCATGGGTGTGTGTGTTGTCCTTAGGTTAGTTTACCTAGGTTTAAGTAGTTTGTAAGCTACTGACTGATGACCACGCAGTTTGGTCCGATAGATTTACAAACAACATTTTTGTCATCGTCGTCAAAAACACCACTCAGATCATCTTTCGATTCATGAAGAATGCGGCGTGTTTCGGCATTTCTCAATGGCCTGCTACTTGACACCCTAATGTGTCACAGTCAACTGACGTACACTCTCGTTCCACAAGTGAACAATTTTGATTCGCTTCCTAGTGGGAGAGATGTCTAGTACTAGAGTTTGCCTCCCTTCTGACAATTACCGTACGGATAATTACGCGCTCACAAACTAGAATTCATTAGCGAACAGCCGTCCGTAATATTACGGGCGCGGCAGTTCTCGAAAATACACAGCGATCGTAATATTACGGGCGCGGCAATCTTGAAACAGACGACAGCAACGTAATATTACGGGCATAGCACTCAAAGTGTTAAAATTATCAATGCGAGTTTAATCAATATCACGCTGTACGAGCGCAAGTCGAAGAGACACAAGAAGTAGAAGAAAAAAAGATGGGAGTTAACGGAGATACGCCACGGACATGGAGAAAGAGATGGATGGGCGGCATGAGATGAACAGAGTGAGAGTAGAGATGGGCAAAGGAGAACAGACGAGGCAGAAGAGTGAGGGGTTTTAGCTTCTAATAAATTATGCTGCCAAAATTGTGTTCAATTAAATTACTGAACACCGTGGCCACAGTGTACAGAGGATACAGTAGGAAAAGCAGAGGGCCGCTACATGAATTCCTAACGATAGCTACTTACTACTACGTCTTGAAATTGCCATTTTTAGTAAATGGAGCTAATCTGACGGAATAAATTCCTACGACTAATTTGTGATAGGAAGCGGTGCTCTGTCTTAGTCTTCTCCATTCGAAGCTACATTCTTGCAAAGAATTACCGTCTAACTAAAAACGATCAATACAGTAACGTACGATTAAGTGTGAGATATATGTCGTAGTAACGTCAAATAATAAACATTAAAACTAATAATAGTAATTAACAAACAAGTGACTCAGTAATTGGTTTCATTTCATATAAAAATAAATTGCATAAAACATTGAATCAAAATTCTTTGTACATATTGTTACACAGATTTAATCAAGTATCGACGTACATACTTTCTTACGTTAATAGGATGGGTTCTTTAAAGTATTTGATCCGTCATATCTAGTACAGAACAACTACAAGTACCATTCGTGCTGCTTGCTGCCATTTACCACAAACAATTTGTGTCATGAAAACTAGCACTGTTGTTGCAGTATTTGATTGCACGGTTCCTGCATTACTTTCTATGGGTCGGTTCACCGATTTGTACGAAACAGTGTTAGAACAAGCATGTAGTTCAAACTACTAAATTAGTGAAATATTTCAACAGCAGACCATAGCAAAAGAGAATAAATTGGCGAAAGTTTTCAGATTAAAGTGTAAGTATCACCTGGTTTAAGTACCATCATGTGTTACATTCGTGTAGCGCAGTGGGCCAGTACACAACTTCATAATTTTACCGCTTCAAATTGATTCCCGCCCCATCCTAATTTTGTCTTTTTACATCATTTATTGTAACATTTATAATTCAATTATAAAACATAAATAAGCGTTAACATTTCAGAGCTCCTGTATTGCTACCGAAAGATATCGTCATGGGCAGTTGCAAATTAAACAATATACAGTATCAATACAGGGCTCCTGTTACACTGCAATGATCGGATGTGCTTGGTATGCACAATAACTAACTGAAGAAAGATCTACATTTATGATCTAGCTTTGGAGAGAGACATATTTCAGGAAATTACTCATCTTAAAAAAATGTTTTCATGGAATTTTCTTAACGTCAACAATTTTTTGATGATTATGATACTAAAAATTTCAATCTTCACAGATAATTAATTGGAAGGAATTTCTGAAATGTTACTTTGATTCAAACCTCGACGGACGTAGAAAATATACTGTTTCAATACAGTAAATTGTTTAATTAAAATATAGTAACTATTACTAAATCGAATATGTTAACTATTCACTGTAAACTGAGATGTATGGATAATTTTTAATGTCATTTTATAATGAGGCGCACAGCAAAAAGTAACGTGAAATAAAAGCAGTAGAGGAAAGTTATGTAGGTTGGAAAAATCGTTCGACAATCCATTCACCAACCCCCCTGTACTACGACAACATATTAAGTGCTGCGAATTAAACTATATCATACTCCCTAATTGAAATCGTACGTTTTTGTGAATGCATTGTCTCTTTTGGACATACTTGGGAAACATTTTAAAAATTTTAAAAAACCGTCTAACATCATTTTCACACTCAATTTGAACGAAATCGGTAAGACCCATCCTGTGACCTCACCCTTGTCATACTGGTACTGAAATAATGTAGTCTGAAATGTTTTACCCAGCTTTTTCTCTTTTCCTATGGCGAACTCAGAAGAAATATTTTAGTAATTCGAAAGGTTTATCACTCTGCTGCATTTAATAAGAATTACCCGAATAGCTTAACTTTTTAGTAAGCCATAAATAAAAAGATTTAAATATACAGTGCAGTTCACTTTTGTTCTTCATCTTTTGGCTATAGTTCTTCATCTATTTATTTCGGTAATTAGGTACTGAACACAATCTGTGGCTTTTACTATTTTGTACTGCTCATTGACTATCGAAAAAGGAAAGCTTTAGAAATATTAAAATGTTCAAACGTTTATAATTCTACGGGACCAAACTACTTTAGTCAAAAGCCCCTAGACTTACAAACTACTGAAACTAAGTAACCTAACGCATATCCATGCCTGAGGGAGGATTCGAACCCCTGACGCGGGAAGCCACGCGATCCGTAACGTGACGCTACAGACCGCTTGCTCTTTTCTCTCTCTCTCTCTCCTTCTTTTCTCTGTTTGGTGTGTTTTTGGCTCAGCTCTTTAGTGAGCGTTCAGTCCTCTGACCGGGCGCGCACAGCCACGGCTCCCGGCAAACCGCTCGGCTACTCCCACGCAGCTGGAAATATTAGCATACAGTTACAATTGTAAATATGTCAGGTAGATAAAATGCACAATACATTAATGAAGCCCTAAAATTTGGTTGTTAAGGGAAATGGAAGGATAGGGCCCACATTAATCACATGTTGTTAACACAATTATCGAAAACAAGTGCCATTAACTTGTAAACAGTAGTAATGCAAACTACAATATCAGAACAGATATCGCTTGAATATATTTTACTTAAGCGAGGTCACACAGAGGGAGAATGGGCTATGTTTCAAACCAAATAATTACTGTATTATACCGAAGGCAACGTCATTAATGCCTTCGTACGCTAATAATCGATACTAACACCGTCGCTTGAGAATAAATGTCAAAAAAAAAAAAAAATAAATAAATAAATAAAAAAATAAATAAAATAAAATAAATAAATAAAAAATAAAAAAATAATAAAATAAAGTCCTTCGATGGTTTGACAGTTGAGCTGGCTTCCTACCGCCAAACAATTGACTGTAGACAATGATATCAACCAAAACACCGGTGAATTTCAAGTCACCTAGATTTTATCAACAGACATAACAAAGCGGCAGCCCCTGTAGCTAACCCGAAAGGAATGTTCAAATATTCAAATGTTTGTATAGTCTGTGGGACTTAACTACGGGGTCATCAGTCCCTAAACTTACAAATTACTTATGAACTACTTACGAACTAGGACGGCACAAATATCCATGCCCGAGGGGGGATTCGAACCCCCGACCGTAGTGGCCGTGCAGACCGTGACTGGAGCGCCTCAGTCTCCTTGGCCACCGCGGCCGGCCCGAAAGGAATCTGGACTAAAAGAGATTCCAATCGGTGCAAAACACTGAATAGATTCCTCAATAAGAGGAATTCGATGACGAACTTCGTTAAGATCAAGCAAGATAAACCACCTGGCACCAGAAACACAAGTAAAACGAGTAAGGGTTGCCAGTTTGTTTAGTAGCCTATCATCCAAAACTGGAAGTTAATCCTCGACTTGGACCTTACGTACCGAGAACATCAGGGAACTATACAAAGGGACAGATTACCCTATTTTTTGCAATGCTGTCCAACATCTTTTTAAGAATCTTCATTTTGGAGATTCAGAGACCAAAATGTTATTGTCGCACATTTAATTGCAAGGTATACTGTATCTTATTAGTCACCCCCAACGAACGGAAGACAACTCGAGGGAAACTCTCTAATAGTTCTCATATATGCTGTACCTATTATTCACCTATGTGAGCTAGGTTGAACCCATCAGTATTACAACAAAGGGATTAACTATGGCTGAACAACGACAAGGGCCCACGCTAATCATAGCTTCATGGAAAATTCAAATTTATCTGAGAGGGAAAATGAAGAATCAGGTGGGTTTTCTGAATAAAATCGAAGTTAAGAAGGAGACCTAACATGAAATCATAAAAATCGAAAAATTAACAGGCTATGAGAAGTTAGAGAGCCTTCCGCACGTTTTACCAAACAGAGAACAATGTTGACCATTAGCAACAACGACATCTTTGATGTGCACGGAAAAGAGCAGGACAAATTACCAAACTTCAAATACCAGCTATAACTCAGTAGAGAGACTGCATTACTTTAATCTAATGAGGCACATCAAAAGTCAAAAGAGAGCGTTAGTCGTGGGAGATTGAATACACCTACCCCAAGGAGGGCGACGGCACTGGATACGCCATCTCCCATATTGCGGTTGAGGTAATCTGTTTGGCCTGGGGCCAGACACTCGCGTACTATGTGCCCTGAGCACCATAGCAGAAGCAAGTCCTGCCTAAGGAAAGAGCTGCCCTTTGAACGTGAGGGGTGGTGGAAGATAATTACTGAACTATTTGCTGCTTGACAGCATACGTTAAACATCCCATACTACATTCCTCATATACTGGCATCTACGGGCCAAGGTGACAATACGGACACACTCCACTTACTGAATTAGTCCCTCTGCCCCAGGACACGTAAAAAATATCTATCCTGCAGCTGATTCCACGTGCTAGCCGAAAGTTTCCTTCCAGTCATCGTATTCGCGAACCTTTCTATGCCTCCTTGTTGTTTGAGCACATTATAAACACAGTCAAGGGGTCCAGTCAGGATAAATTAAATTGATGAGAAGTATTCAATTCATAAGCGAGGATCTCGTGCCAAAAGTGTCAAGAGGTAATTCCGTGTGGTTGCGGAGCATTCACACAGTAAGTGTCAGTAGCTTAACTAACTGAGTAGCAGTCTAAAACTTCTTAAACTAAGTTACATGTTATTCTGTTTGAGGCTACTACATTTAGGAGTTGAAGAAGCACCAAATTTAGTCGATTTTCCATGCTGACAGAAGTGGCAAGTAGAATATGATGTTGACCACAGCTGCTTAATTTATTAACTCAAAGCTACCGGTTTCGGTTAATACACCATTATCAATCCCCAAGAACTTAAGCGTCACTATATTGTAAAGAATTGAGATCTAGCAAACGATTTCCTAGGTGCCTTAATTGTACTGAAATGTTCAAATGCTTGTACAGCTTATGGGACTTAACTACGGGGTCATCAGTCCCTAAACTTACAAACTACTTATGAACTACTTACGAACTAGGACGGCACAAATATCCATGCCCGAGGGGAGATTCGAACCCCCGACCGTAGTGGCAGTGCAGACCGTGACTGGAGCGCCTCAGTTCCCTCGGCCACCGCGGCCGGCAATTGTACTGAACTATGGCGGGTAGTGCACAGATTTCTTGCAAGATGGAGAGATATCTTTGCACCAAATGGAATGCCGTCGAGATGCAGTTGACATACCAACATCACCAATGCACTCGTTGAATTGGTAAACGAAAAGCTGAACGCTGCTCGTAACCTACTCTCTGACTTGGGTCCGCTCTATTGGATTTTCACTTCCCAAACACGAAGTTCGTGTTGGAGGCGCTCTTTCCTTATGCAGCATAGCCAAGACCCCAAAACAATACGATTCCTGCAAACCACAAAAAATTTAATATCAAGGTCACAATTAGTTTCTCTAATATCTAGAACAAGGTAAGGAGAGAAAAATAGTAATCAGCGTGGGTGTATAGTCGTCCACGCTCTGGTACCGTTTGAAATCTTTAAATTTTTGTGTTTAGTGAAATGAACCGAAGGAAGGACACATAGTGGTCACTAGTCATTTCTAATTGCACACGTTTTATTGAGACCAGAATAAATAATTACTGTCAATGACATGTGTACTAAGGCAAACAAAACCTTCAGAACGGGTACAGCCTGAAAAATGTTTAATGTAATTGATGCCACACGGAGGGAGAATAAGGAATTGTAATACCGCAAGGAAGTGTCTGCACTAACAAGCAATTTTAAAAGAGAAAATGCTCAATCAACAGGTCATCTTACAGCTTGAGTAAGAAAAGGCAGAGAGTAAAATGGACATACTGCAAAGCAGCTTAAAATTTGAATTGTAAAATCTCAATCAACACGGCAGCTTACAATTTGAATAACTATACCGATGTAGAATAGAGTAAAATGACAAGATTGACCCCAGAGATTGAAATTTTAAATAGGGATACACCAGAGTAGAGAATCTATTATTTACTTGTATGGCCAGAAATCGCTGCCCCATCAGCTTGTTACATTACCGATGCTTTGTACAATACCAGCAGTACCCAGACGTTGCCAAGTTGTACCTACCACCGAGTTCTCGCAACTGGAAGATATATCAAACTATAAATTAAGCCTGGCAGACACGCCATAAAATGACTACAACTGAGATTGACTCACATCGAGCATGTCACTACAGTAGAGCCGACTTTTCCAAAAGTTATACCGCTGGGTACAGAACAGACAAAACAAACATCAACATCAAATTAAGCTAGATCACGGTAGGAATAACAGAACGATCACGACAGTAAAGTGACCTCGACCTTCCAAAAGTCATACCTCCACCTACAGAGTAAACGTAAGCCGTTTCAATCATTATTTAAAAAGTAGTGAACAATTATGCAAAACAAAATTGGAATAATTAACACTAATAGTCAGTCCTATGATTACAGTTCGAAAGGTTGTGCTTCGTCAGTACCTCAACATTACGATGATACCATTGAAGTGCTTAGCAGCTTAAATATGTAGTTTATAATCAAGGCCGCCACGGTTCGCAGCAACTAATGTCATTCTACTGGGAAGTTAAGCGTTGTTGCGGCATGTTGGCCATGCAACCGGACTAAGCTCTTATGGCACTAAATTATTGCGCACGTAATGCAGAAAAGTATCCTTTCATATACTACCTTGTGCCGTTGATGTACTAGGTACTACAATTTAACGAATCTACGAGGATGAGTCAGTAAATAAATCGCAAACTGAGCTAGACACGTCAGTACTGCGCTCTATATATGTTTCTCTATCACTACGACAGTCCGTCTTGTGAGTTGCAGCAGTCTAAGAAACGAAGTAAACTTAAAGATCGAGATTTTTATTTTATTTATTTATTTATTTGTTTATTTAGCCTGATCAGATTAGGGCCAGCAGGCCCTCTCTCACATCGGACCAGGGTTTTACACATACAGTATTTCTTTACATGTAAGTTACCTATAACATAATAATGATTTTTACAGATGAACAGTTAATAACATTATTTATACAGGTTGATTACATGTAAAATAATGTAAATAAAAGGTATTAACTTAACTCTAAATAGGATTAATACTAACAGTACCACTGAGACACCTTCTGCTGCTGCTGGTGTAATAATAGAAGTAACAACATTGATATTAGCAGACACAATATTTACTTTTGAATATATCGAGACTGGTTAAGGCATGGCGAATTCTGACAGAAGCTGTATCTGGCAAAAGCAATGGCAGCCGGAGAATATCTGGGAGGAGGAATGGATGTGACGTATTTGGACCGTAGGGTAATAAAGACTGACGTAATTATTGCTTTAGTAGATAATCCATTAACTGTCGTTTGTAGCTGGCAGTGTTATTCAGTTGTCTGATATACTGAGGTAGATTGTTCCAGAGCCTGGTTCCTGCTACTAAAAAGGATTTTGAGAAACCGGCTGAGTGATGGATAGGGACAGAAAGGGTTTTGCTCTGACAGGAACGAGTAGTTCTGTTATGTTGATCAGATAAGAGTGTTAAGGTCGAGGAAAGATATGAGGGACAGTGTACGTTGATAAGAGAGTAGACGAAACAGAGTGTACGAAAATCTCTGCGCTTGTCAACACGGAGCCAGGATAGTTGCTTATAAGATGGTGAAATGTGATCAAAGAGTCGGATGTTACATATATATCGAACGCAGGCATTCATGATTAGTTCCAGACGTCGTGAGATCGTCACTAATAAAATACAACGCTCCGCAAAAATTCTAAGCTCCAGGATTTTAAAGTCTTCTTGAACGATGGGATGTGTGTTTAAATTTACAGGTGAAGTCAGCTGAAAAGCAAAGCAAATTTTCAGCTTGTAAACGAATATCTGGCGTTTCTAACTCAATTTTAGATTTTTTGTGACCATTCGCAACTGATGTTTCTATTGCAACTAACGGTAATGAGGAATTAACCACTCACAACTCTATAGGTCAGCACACGAGCGCAGAGAAACGAAGCACGTTGTTTCCGTGGATCCATTTAAGCCGCGAGCGGAGCCGCTCTCAGCTGCACTTTGCAGCTAATGTGGATTGACTCTCCAACTCGGCGGCCAGACTCTAGCAACCAGCACTCCAGGGTCTACAGTATTAATCACCAGAGCGCAGAAACTGCTAACTACATTCACGCTATTGTCAGCCGCAATTAGTAAGAATGTCTCCGTGCCAACGGCAACCTGAGCTTATCTACAAGAGTACTAAAACCGTAAGCGTGTCTCTGTCATTGAACACTTCAATCGTTATAACCACTGGAAGAATTTTCACGTAGATTGTACAGAAAAATTGCGTGAAGTTTGGTTGAATACTTAGAAATGATGTAATTTAAGTTTTTTTATTTTTATCTAAGACGGTGATTTTAATCTCTCTTTTAACACGTGCGTTAATTTCCAAACATACTACACGAATTATCATGGACATTTCTCAGGTAAGAGTACCGTACGGTTAGATAAAGGCATAATTTTACTGAAATAGGGTCAACGCAAGTAAATTTTAAAGACTCGTCTAAGAGTAATCATATTTGTATATTTGTAAAGGCTAATCACCAAACTTTGATTATGGTTTGTTTGTAATTATATGGGGCGAAACTACTTACAAACTACTTAAACTAAGTTAAACTTGCCTTAGGACAAGACAAAAATCCATGCCCGAAGGAGGATTCGAACATCCGACGCGAAAGGCCGGCGATCCGTAATGTGGGGCTCCAAACCGCTCGGCTACACAAGCGCGATAAACTTTGTTTTCAAAGGTAATGAGAGGAGCTTGGAGCAGCAAAAAGGCTACAATTCGTCAAAATCGGATTAAGCGAATGAATTTTATCGTAAATTGAAGTATATGCTACGCCTGAAGGTATGGTGAAGTACAGCAAGTAACCAACTGAGGCGCTGTTAGCTGCGTAGTGCTTCAGTAAATTAATAGAAGGTGCAGTTGCGTTTTTTCCCATGCTTATAGATAAGAAGTAGTAAAGCACGAAGCCAGCAGAGACGCTGTTTCGTAGTGCACCAGAGAAAGAGTAGATGGCGCTGTAGTGTTGTAAGAGTACACCTGTCGCTGTATCTTACAGTTTGATTTAACGTAATGTATATATTGTCTTAAGTTTGTTCATTTCACTTATTTTCTTGTATGCTAGTTATATTTCTTATGTAACATCATTTCCTATATTGAATCATCTAGTGTAAACATGTACTGTATGTGTATGAATGTACGGACATTCTTATGCTGTAAGTTGGCAATGCGCCAGAGAAAATGTTGAACCTGTTGTAAAGACTGTCTTTGGTACAGAAGTAGTAGCTGTGACTGTCGCGCTGCTGAAGCAGTCGCGGAGCGGACTCGCCAAAGTAAACACATAAATGTTTTGTTGATGGTGCAGAGGCACGGTAGGAGCAGTGTGGCGCGAGTTTAATGCAATTGCAATAAGCCTGAGAGGCGTAATGTTTAATGTATTGAAGGAAGTGCAAGATAAGTTTATTTATACTCGAAAGTGATCAGAGTAAAGTTTTTTTCATGTGTGCAAGAAAAGTAATTGTTTGGTTATCAAGTCTATTGTCACCGAGTGTGATCATTATTGTAATTACGGAGATTAGAAGGTGTATCGAGGTGATATCAATGCATGGAGATTTCAGCCAGACGAGCTGAACAAAGAGTTGTCGATAATTTTGAACCAGCAGTAAGAGTACCTATTGTAATCATATCTGTTTTGTATGGACTCACGACGAAGACGGCGAAAACAGATGAGTACTTTTGTAACATTTTATTTTGTATGCATGTAAATGAAGTGTCAACCCAATCAGAACTTTGGTTCAATTATACATGACTTATTTTGAAACCAGTCTTAATTTTGTAAGTAGTTGTAGTCACCCATTATCACCATTATTGGATTATTTTGCGTCCCAGCCTCGTCGCCGCTTTTGTGTCTCGTTTCCGTCGTAGGTGTCGGTGGCCGAGTGTAATGAGACCGACACAGGAATAAAAATAGCACCCTGGTGCAGGTACTGAGGGGAGCAGCCAGAAACTAGAAACACTAGAGTAAATTAGAACGAGATATATATTGCACAGAATTTATACAATACTTAACTTGTACATAACTCAGTACTGCAGAATGCTGATACATAGTTGAGCTAGAGGTCTGCCTAGTGCCTGTACGATAGCCAAGTCTTCACTGGTGCCAATCTAATTCCGAAGGTCCTAACTGGTTCCTATCTCAGTCCCAAGTGAACGATGTCGTTCAGTGGTGGCCACGAGCGGAGTTGTAGCAGAGGGCACTCGTGGCTGTCGTCGTAAGAACGCCGCGCCGTGCGTGCATGGCGGCGCGCGGCGAAAGCAGGTGGCGCGCACTTTGTACTTGTGCGACACCACAGATTATGTTGATTATGCAAGCCTGCACATTGACTAACAAGTTCAATCATTTTTCAAAATAATTACGATCAGTTTTAAAGAAATTGCTAGACGAGTTAAAGAATTGCTAAACGTGCTACATCCACAGAGATTAATAATTAATGTGCAGTGCTGTTCTTTTGCAATCAGTTATTAAGCCAAAGATTTTAACTTGCAAGAGAGCTTGCAAGTAAAGTAAAGTTGGTTTCATTTATGTAGAAAGTAACCAGGCTAAAAGTAGTCAAAGTATTATAGTTGATTAACCAGACATGGAAGTAATTTTTTTTATCAAATGCGTTAAATGCCAAACTCTGCTCAGCCAGTTTCACGCGTACGCTACCCAGGCCCTAGAAACCAATTAAAAAACATAATTCACGTAAAGTTTTATAAGGAACTTGAATGCTTTAAACAATATTATCAAAATTATTGGGAACTTTGACTGTAGTATTTGTGAAGCTCATTGCACCACGGAGTTTCACAGTACTGAGCTATTATCATTGCAATCAGAGTCTATCAGCTATTACGATTTTGATTATAACACGAACACGACATCACCACTACATGAATTCTGACACATTTATTAGTGAAGTTGTGCTGTTCGTGAATCGTAAGAGGTGCTAGTTGGAGGCTGTAGTCTATGCTAAGTCAGATAGAGCCAAGCTTAATTAATTACCAAGTGACTGTTTCAAGTTAATGAATATCATTTTTTATTTATTCAAAATTTTAACTTTCACTGCGAAAGTGTTGTTGCGACCCATTAATTGGGATTTGCTGCAACATTCAATAACGAAATTATTATTACTAGAGTATATTATTACGCATTCTGAATTTTGAGATTCTTTGACGACCTCCAACAGGCAATCTTTCTTACAGTGTGATTGCGTCAGTAACAGGCCAACGCACTTTAGTGACAGAATTAAGCGCCGCATACTTATTCTGTACGAATACAATCTTTAAACAGCGAGTTACTACAAGATAACTACATTCCTACGATTTTATCCATAGGTTTCATTTACATAAAACTTCCTATCAAAGACAAACTTATTTTGGCTTGAGATTCTGTTCGAGGGTTTGAACTTAATAGTGGTAACACTGCTGTGGAGACACTATGCAATGGTATCCACTATTGTTGCTGATAGCACACATTGTTGACATACCTACCGAACCGAGCAAATGGACTCGCCCGTCCAATGTCAACGGACACACATTCGAGGCAAACACAGTCCCTTGTGATCAAGCGTAACGGTGCCACTAAGTTTTCTAAACAGGAAGAACAGAGCTGAATAAAGATTGAATATGCACGTAAACGACAGTGTCATCAAGGTGTGCAAGAGGCGTTCAGAACATTGGCACGTTGGGGAAAAACCTTCAACGAAGTGTGGCAGACATTCATCGTTCAGGTCGTCCTTGCGTCTTCGAAGAAGAAGAAGAAGAAGATGATGTGCATACTGTTGCCGCATTAGTGAACAATGATCGACGCGAGACGATTCGTGATCTCGCCCACGAAACTGGATAAAAGCATACGACTGTGCTTTACATCCTGATGGAACGCCTGGACATGTGAAAAATTCCATCACGATGGGTTCCGCGTGAATAGACGAAATTGCAGCAATGGATACGTTACTACGTTGCTCAGACGCACATGGAGCGCTATGATCACGAAGGAGAGGCTTTCTTACGCCGTATCGTACCACCGGATGAGACGTGGCCGCATCGTACGAGCCAATCCAACGAAGGGCGTCATGGCTTGCCGCGAAAGTAGAAATAGCATCAGAGTATGGGGAAAGTTATAGTGATTATCGTGTACGACTGTAATGGTGTTATACTAAAACATTCCGTTCCTCTAGGGCAAATCGTCAATGCACAGTAGTCCACGCCGGAGGTTCGAATCCTCCCTCGGCCATAAGTGTTTGTATTGTTCATAGAAAAAATAAAAAAAACTTAAACAACTTTAGGGACCGATAACCACTGCAGATAGGTCTCATACTTTACAAACTTCTGAGCAATTTTGAATGCACGGTATTACCGTTCGTTTTTGGAGCATCACCTGTGACCAGCTTTGCGAATGAAGCGGCATCACTTTATGCGCAACCCACTCATCATTTTGCACGAGAATGCGCGGGCGCAATCCTTGTGACTTTGATTTGATTCCAAAGATAAGGAAACGATTTCGTGGCATTGTTTCAAAACTGTTCCAGAGATTCGACAGGCAGTAGACCGCCGCCGTTGCACCATTAACAGTACAGTCACTGCTAACGATAGTATGCCTTCCACATCGCTGGCAACGGGTTCTACACAACGCTGGTGACGACTTTGAAGGACAGTAACAGGTGCAAACGTATAACGCTGTTGTATCGGTTGTGAACAAATAGTTGCAGGTATTTACGTACCCCTCGTAGTTTGGCTTGTGACTTCTTTGCGTAGGTATTAGATTTTGTATGCTCTCCGTTTACGAATAACCATGCCGAGGCAACGGTCGTGTCGCAATACACAAGAGCTGTTACAAGTGTCAGGGCTTGCGGTCTGTTCGCCAGAACTGGTTCATTCAGAAAGCGATCCCACTACGATTTCATTTTTAATGACTGACTTCTAGAAACCTGAATAGCAATGATATGCAGAGGCTCTTCTGTAACATCGGCTGCTAATCCCGGACGTATAGCTATTCGAAATAATGTTTTGGTATTGCCAATGGTGCGTCTTACTATTGCATAAAGTTGTTACTCGTAGAGTCTCAGTGTCAGCGTACAATGTTTCACGCTCTTTTATTTACGGCAGTTTTCCTGGCACTGAATTCGTTTGTGGGGATGGAGAAGGCGGTGGAAGAAGAGGGGAGAGAGAGGGAAGGGTGTGCAGTAGTTACCTCGATATCAATCTAGTTGAAAACGTTCGTTTCGTTGGTATAAGCTGAATATTTTGTAGTTCTTTAAGGATAATCGCAGACGTCTCGAAATGTATCACATACACATAAAATAATTAATACATGAAAATATCGACATTTTGGCTGTATAGTAAATGCATAATAAAGTCTCGGTGTTAAAAATGCGTACGATAACAGAATTATACAAGAGGAACTTCAAAGGGTCTAACACTTTCGATGAAAATGTACGTTTTACACATCTTATGCAACTTTAACAGTAGAATCTATAGATTCCGAAACCTTATGGGACATTCCGCATGCCGGGAAAACTTCACGAATCACATATAGATACGGTGTCTGTCCTTTCGAACATGTTGGGAAGAGCAGACACCATGGGTCGTAGAATACAGTGACGGATGTTCATTACTCTTGGAATTTCGGAAAAGGTTCTCGGATTCGCATGAATAAAGTGGATTGTAGAATGTGCTTCACCTGAGAATATACTCGGCTTGACTAAATGGATGTTGGAAGGTGCTCAATGCAAGGAACATTTTCATATTGCGCGCGAATGAAACTACAAAAGTTTCTCACAAGTGCAGAACATTTTCAGTTTTCTGAAGTGAGCTCCGTATCATTATTTGCGCTGAGTAAGTCCTATTGAGATTACGTTTTACCATCATTTATAATAAAAATAACAGAATTTGTGTCGCTCACAAGGCAAAAAGTATTTTAATATGTAGTCTGAAAAATACAAGACGAATTGAAAAATTTTATATGAATAAAACAAAACGTTAATTGGCTGGCGATTCTATTCGTTCTCAAAAATTTATTACAGTGACTCTTAAGCATTTTACATTGGACGAGAGTAATGTCGAAGTTCGTTCATTGTCGACGAAGAAATGAATCACAAGTGGATTCAAATGTTTAAATGTTTGTAGAGCTTATGGGACTTAACTACCGGGTCTTCAGTGCCTAAACTTACAAACTAGATATGAACTACATCATAATAAAGACTGCACAAACATCTATGCCCCAGGGGGGATTCGAACACCCGACGGCGAACAGCCGCGTGCACCTCAACACGGCGCTCCACAAGTGGATTCAGCTGCGTCTTTGGACTGCACAGTTACAACTGTACACAGCTACATAACAAAATAATATTCTACGCTTTGAAATAGGGTTTATTAATAAGGACTTAACACATTAATTCCAAATGAAGTGCACAGTAGGATTTAATACACTGTACAGCTCCTGTTCGTTCTACCAAACCCGGTTGCACTATGTAAGATGCAGGTTTTGATTGTGTAAATCTTCCTTTGTGTTACGTCAGAAGTAAGTAGATGCAACAGGTAAATTAATAGCCGATGAAAAGCCAAACCTAGCGGTCTGTTTCCGAAAAAGAAAAGACAAAAAGACACGGACTTTCACTCCCTAGCAGACGACTGGGTGTATACAATATCTGACAATGAAGTACCGTGTATAATCCTGTAATATTAATGTAAATAAAATACGAACTAAAGTTATCTTACTGTCATTCGAAATAGTCACTCCCGTAGCTGCGCTATGTTGAGCTCTGTGATACATGTGCTGGAAATTTTCATTTATGAAGTCCGTGCAAGAAAGTCGTGGACTGTCCCTGACTTCCGGTTTCCATTCATAGATTTTCTGTGGCAACCGATGATTTGCCAATCTCAACATATGCCCGTACCATTTATATGATTTTATCTATCTAGATAATTGTGGCACCACTACGTAAATAATTCATTTCCACAGCTAGAAGTCTGCTTTGGAGATCTGTCTTTTAGAGCAATTGTTGTGACTCATACCAAAACAGTCATTTCACCTGTTTCCTAGTTAGAATTCATAGATTCAAATACTTTTCTGCCTTGTTGCATTCTATATTTGACTTATCTATGATTCAATCTATTCTTATCAGTATATGCACCGATATGTACAAATTTTTCTACCGGTTTCATAACTACTTTGTATTTGATGCACTATTCACCAACAGATTTTCTGTTTTGGTCAGATTCATCTGTAGTCCAAATCGTATTCCTGATATAGCTGTCGTATCGTGAAGTCCAGATCATAAAAATCTTCTACTAGAATGATTCGAATGTCAGCGAAACTTAATGAAAACATCTGTACATCATTGAGATTGATTCCCATTCCTCTGCAGCTGTTCTTCCAATTTCTGAGAGCGACTCCTACGTTTAAATAAATAAATAAATAATAATAATACATGTGTAACATACTAAAAACTTGTCTCGACGCTTTTTTGACATTAATATATTCCGATACCATCGATTCTTTTATGATTTGTACCGTATTGTCTCTGTACATTTCAATATCAATTTGTAAAAGATGATTATCGGCAACTTTCAGAAAGCTTCCCACAATTTACTTCTGGGGAGTTGGTCATAAGCTTCTGCTGAATCTACGAAGGCAGTGATTAGCTCCTTCCCTACTGTTATAAATTTCTCCATTATCTGTTGTTAAATAAACAGATTATCAGTACATAATCTGTTCTGTCTAAATACCTTATATGGTTACCAACATTTTTCCTCATTTATTCACACTTTGTTTTTACCGAGTTAACTGATCTATAGCAATTAGTCTCTCTTCTATTTCCTTTCTTGAAAATAGGAAATATATGTGACTTTTCCATTCTAATGGAATTGCAGTTATTTGGCAACAGTTGTTCATAACGTCCGTTATTCATTTTCTCATAGTGACCTCCAGCTTTCAATAATTCAATAATTAGTAACAGAACCAGGTGATCGGCCATTCATCATTTTAGTTAATGCTTCATCCACTTCCTCTACTGATATGGTTATATTTCTATCAGTTACTAACGTCTTCTCTTCATTATCTTTTGGATAATAGGCCCTAACTGAAGTAAAATGATGTGTATAATGCTTTATCCATTTCTTCAAAGAAATTATTTTTTCTAATACTTTCTTTACTAGTGTTTTTTTCGTACCAGTAATTGTCCATACCTGTTTGCCAATGGCGTCTGTTCATTCACACATGTGTAATTAACGCAGACCAGTGAGCTGTAATTCACCGACAAAGAAATTTGTTCGAGTGCTGAATTCGCAGCCATGTTTGACACTGTATGATTTTAAAATAATCAGGTATTTGAAAGTGCTCTATTTGAGTGGTGTTCCATTCACTGGAAATCACTTCACACCATACCACTCGATGTTTAATGGCAGCAGATACAAACAAAATTGACAAGTGTGCCCAAGTTTCATATGATTAACATAAACAGTTGTTTATTGCGGGTAATAGAGCGGAATTACATACAATATACCGCAGAAATGAAATCAAAACAGAAGTGCTACATTAACGCACATAGTTTGTATAAACGTACGCTACTGCAGGCTACGCTTTACACGTAATGTGTTCATACAGACGAACTAGTGACATGGAAATGCAGGAGTAAAAATAGTCAACACCCTTTAGCACCTGTATCCCTTACGTGTGACGAAATTAGGTTACGGAAAATAAAAAAGAAGTTTAATCATGACTCAATTTCAAATACGAAGCCTACAGAATCGGAAAAGGAGTCAGATTTTCAATCACACGGCCATTGTATTTTTTTTTTTTTTTTTTTTTTTTTTTGACTCTGTCATTTAGATGTACTCAGACTGCCATTGCTCTTGTTAGGTATAGCTTTCCCAATTTGTTTCCATCCGAAATCGCCGTCATAATAAATTTCTGATACGTACATTTTGTATCTGCCAATACCAAAGTTGTTATTTCGATCATTACATCGCCAGCACAGCAGCTGTCTCAGAAGTGCTATTGGTATTAGTCATTTTAGTGTATACGCAATACCATTCATTTATATCCCCTCGACATTTATGTAGTTTGTTTAAATTACGTTATTAATCGATTAACTATTTAAAATCAACGTTATGCTACAGGTAACAAGCAAGAAAAGTATTGTATGTGTATAACCATGTTCCATTGAAAGAGAGGGCCTCATGGCCGTAATATGATGAGGATAAATAAGTAAATAAAAAAAGCAAGAAAGAAATAAGTATACCACTTTTGCCTGCAGTTTACTGCAGCTCTTACTATCTATATCATCAACATCTCACTTTACTGCATAATTCTTTCTGGAGTAATAACTGATAGTACTTACTGAATAGTCAAAATTAATAGAGAACAATTTAGCGTTCCGTACAGTAATTAAAATCAAAGTCTTCACCTAGTTTTCCGACAAGTTTCATTTAGGACATACATTTCCGGCAACACCAGCAAGTCGACACATTACAAGCATCATATTTTGTACATGGGACCAAGCATGTTACAAATGTATCCTAGTCGTAATGAAGTGTATATGTTTCTACAAGCAATAACAGTGTGTTTTGGGAGTTTTCACACTTTTTATATTCGTTGCTGCGTCGAAGTTCAATCAAAATCACGTCACAGTGTGAGTAAATAATGTAGCTCAGATCGCCAGCACAAATGTACAAAAACAAAACGCAAAATTAATTGCAATTACTTCAAATGAACACCATCAAGGGCCCAACTCAACAATCAGGTTTTTAACTAAATGTTTGGTTACGTTACTCTATTAAGGGCAAAGAGCTCTCGTCTCACAAATTACATAAATTCACGCATGGTTGTTTCTAAATAATTTATGCAACTCAACCGAGCTTCGTTTCACTAATCTGAGTTCACTTTTCATGCAACAGAGCAGAATTTCATCAATGTTAGTTTCAGCTAAGAGAGGGCAGTAATACCACATGATAATTCCGGTTCAACGGACATTACGAATCAAAATTCAAATAGGACGTCGATATGCCACGCTACTTAAGCGTCGCCCTTGACAAACAGCTAACGACGGTGGCGATCACTGTGTAAAACGTTATAAAATAAATGTTACTAGAGTGGCTGTACCTTGATTACCGTTCAAAAATGTACAAATGTTTGTTAAGCTTAAGGGACTTAACTACGGGGTTATCAGTCCCTAAACTTACAAACTACTTATGAACGACCTACAACTAAGGACGGCACAAATATCCATGCCCGAGGGGGGATTCGAACCCCCGACCGTAGTGGCCGTGTAGACCGTGACTGAAGCGCCTCAGTCCCCTCGGCCACCGCGGCCGTCTGATTACCGTGGTGGTTCCGCTACTCCCCATAATTTACTATGAGAATACACACTCTGTTACAATTCCAACACGCAAAATAAGAACACACACCCACACACACAATCACTCACACAGACACAGACACACACACACACACGCACGCACGCACGCACGCACGCACACACACACACACACACACACACACACACACCTCACGAAGGAAATTGTTCATATAAAACAACTATTGGTCTTCCCCTGATATGACACACATTCACAAGTTCACCCAATCCAAACACTATTCTCATGTAGCCTTTCAGTGAGGTAGCACACCTATGTTCAGCATGAAAACGCTATACCTGCTTCAGCGCATTTCTGGTGTCGATCTAGCCCTCACACGCAACACTCACCTATTGCTATATGACTAACACCTATGGGCACACCAGTAACAGCCACATAAACGAATGTTTGTTCTGAACAGTCTAATTGTGATCGTAAGTAGTGTGTATTTACAGGAAATGATAAACTAGACTGTAGAATGGTGAGTTTGTATGAGTCAGTCAATGAGACGAACACTGGAGGCAGATGTGGTTGCGTACATTTTACCGGCGTAATAGCTTTTACCACCCCCATGAACCACAGACATTGCCAAGGTGGGGTGGCTTGCGTGCCCCAGTGATACAGATAGCCGTACCGTAGATGCAACCACAGAGGAGGGGTATATGTGGAAAGGCCAGACAAACGTTTGGTTGTTACAGGGGCAACAGGTTAGATGAATGACTGAGCTGCTCTTGTAACATCAGCTAACATGGCTTTGTCATACAGTTACTGAGAGCGACTGAATGCAAGGAGAAACTACATTCTTTACTTTTCCCGAGGGCATGCAGCTCTATTGTATGAATATATGATGATGGCGCTTCTTGGGTAAAATATTCCGGAGGTAAAATGGTCCCCAATTCGGATATCCGGGCGAGGACTATTCAGGAGGATGTCGTCATGGAGAAAAACAAAACAGGCATTCTACGGATCGGATCGTGAAATGTTGTAACCGTTATTCGCATAGGTATGTTAGAAAATTTGAAAAGAAAAATGGATAGGTTAAAGTTATATATGGCAGAGATTAGTGAAGTTCGGTGACAGGATGAACAGGATTTCTGGTCAGGTGTGTACCGGGTTATCAATACAAAATCAGTTGGTGGTAACGCAGGAGTAGGTCTAATAATAAATTAGAAATTAGGAATGCGGTTACGTTACTATGAACAGCATAGTGAACGCATTATCATAGCAAATATAGACACAAAACCAACACCGACCACAGTAATACAAGTTTATATGTCAACTAGATATTCCAATGATGAGGATATCGTAGAAGTGTGTGAGGAGATAAAAGCAATTAATCAGAAAATTAATGGAGACGAAAACTTGATTATGATCGAGGACTGGAACTGTGTAGTAGGAAAAGAAGAGAAGGAAATGTTGTAGGTGAATATGAACTAGGGAAAAGAAATGAAAGAGGAGATCGCTTGGTAGAGTTTTGTTCAGAGTGCAATGTAATGATCACCAACACTAAGTTTAAAGATCATGAAAGAAGGCTGTATACGTGGAACAGACTAGGAGACACTGGACGGTACCAGATTGACTCTATAACGGTTAGGAATGGATTTATGAATCAGGTTTTAAACTGCCGAGGGGCAGATATAAACTCTGCCCATATCTTATTGGTAATGAGACTGCAGAAATGTAGTAAAATTAGGAGATAGAACATGGACAAACTGAAGGAACCAGAGGTGGTTGACGGTTTTTAGAGGGAGCATTAGGCAAGGATTGGCTTGAACGGGAGAAGTAATATAGTAGATGAAGAATGGGTAGCTCTGACAGATAGAGTAGTGAAAGCAGCAGATGATCATAAAAGCAGGACACGGCCTAATAGAGATCCTTGGATAACACAGGATCTATTGGACTTAATTGATGAGAGGAGAAAATATAAAAATGCATCAACTGAAGCAGGGGGCAGAAACTAGTCTGAGAAATGAGGCTGACAGAAGTGCAGACTGGCTAAGCAGGAGTGGATAGACAAATGCAAAACCATAGAAGAATGTATAAGGAGGTGAAACATAGATACCGCCTACAGGAACATAAAAGAGATATTTGGAGATAAGTAAAACAGCTGTATGAATATCAAGAACTCAGACGGAAAACCAAGACTAAGCAAAGAATGGAAAGCTGAAAGATGAAAGGAATATATTGAAAGCCTGTACAAAGGAAATTTCTAAAAGTGGAAGACAAAGTAGAGAATGATGAGATAAGAAGAAGAAGAACTTGACAGAGCACTAAAAGATCTGAGCAGAAATATGGCCGCTAGAGTAGGTGATGTTCCATCTTAACTTCTACTATCGTTAGGAAAGCCAGTCATGAAGAAATTGTTCCACCTGGTATACAAGATCTATGAGACAGGGATAATACCTTCCGACTTAAAGAAGAATATAATAATTCCAATTCCAAAGAAAGCAAGTGCAGATAAATGTGAAAATTAGAGGATTGTCAGTTTAACAAATCATACTTGCAAAATACTAACACGAATTATTTACATGCGAATGGAAAATCTTGTGGAATCCAATCTCAGAGAAATGTAGGAACACGGGAGGCAATGTTCACATTACACCTTAGAAGGTAGGGTAAGGAAAGGCAAGCCTAAGTTTTTAGCATTTGTAGGTTGGGAAAAAGTTTTGGACAATGTCGACTGGAATAAAGTCTTTCAAATTCCGAAAGTAACAGGGGTAAAATGTAGGGAGCGAAGAGTTATATTCAACTTATACAAAAACCAGACAGTGGTTATTAGAGTCGAAGGGCAATGGAAGAGTGTTGTTCAATCTCTACAATGAGCAAGCAGGATAAATTTAGAGAGGGAATTAAAGTTCAGGGAGCAGAAATAAAACCATTGCGGTTTTCCGATGGCATAGTAATTCTGTCACAGACCGAAAAGGATCTGGAAGAGCAATTGAATGGAATGGACAGTGTCTTAAAAAGAGGGTTTAAGATGAACATCAACAAGAGTAAACTAAGGAATGTAGCGTCAGAGAGTCAGGCGATGATGAAGGAATTAGATTAGGTAATGAGACAATAAAAGCAGTAGATGAATTTTGTTATTTGGGTAGCAAGATAACTTCTGATGTAACGTGGACGATAAGGAGTTCAGACAAAAAGATGATAGAAGCTTTTGAAATCTGGTGCTACAGACGAATGATGAAAATTAGATGGGTAGATCACGTAAGTAATGAGGATGTGCTTAATCGAATTGGAAAGCAAAGGAGTTTGTGATATATCCTGACTAAGAAAGAGACATCAAGGAATCTCCAACTTAGTAGTAGAGGGAAGTGTGTTGGGTAAAAATCTAAAGGGAGATCAAAGGACTAATACAATAAGCAGATTCAAAAGGATGTAGGTTGCCGAACTTATTCTCAGATCAAGAGGCTTGCACAGGACAGGGTAGAGGGGAGAGCTGCATCAAACCAGTCTGCGGACTGAAGACCACAAAAACAATAACAAAAACTGTTTATATTATTCCCGCGTTTGCAGCCGGATACTGCGTCGTCTTGACACGATATTTGAATAGACCAACTGAAAGGGACCGCCGTTACTCTCCTAAGCTCCTTCTCAAGCGAGTCAACGCAATCGGCTTACTAACCTGAAGATGGCAGCAAAGCCGGCCGCGGTGGCCGAGGGGACTAAGGCGCTTCAGTCACGGTCTCCACGGCCACTACGGTCGGGGGTTCGAATCCCCCCTCGGGCATGGATATTTGTGCCGTCTTAGTTCATAAGTAGTTTGTAAGTTTAGGGACTGATGACCCCGTAGTTAAGTCCCAAAGACTATACAAAGATTTGAAAGATTTTTTGATGGCAGCAAAGTGTCACAATGACGACGTTATTTGACTGGAATAATCCTCAGGAAATGTAGTTCGTCAACAAAGGAAGTAAGTTATTTTGTGTCCCTGCGTCGTCGCCGCTTTTGTGTCTCGATTCCGTCGTAGGTGTCGGTGGCCGAGTAGATAGACCGACACAGGAATAAAGGATGCACACTTGTGCAGGTAGGAGGTGACCAGCCAGTGGGACAACAGAAACTAGAAACATTAGAGTAAATTAGAACGAGATATATATTTCTTGGATTTTCATATTTCTTAGAGACTTAGTAATACTTAACTTTTACATAACTCAGTACTGCATTATGCTGATACATAATTGAGCTAAGGGCCTGCCTAGTGCCTATCCGATAGCGAAGTCTTCACTGGTGCCTATCTGATTCCGAAGTGTTAACTAGTTCCTATCTCAGTCGTTCAGTGGTGGCCACGATCGGAGTTGTAGCAGAGGGCGCTCGTGGCTGAAGTCGTAAGAACGCCGCGCCGTGCGTGCATGGCAGCGCGCGGCGAAAGTAGGTGGCGCGCACTTTGGACTTGTGCGACACCACAAGTTACATAACACCGGCCGACACTCGAGTATTTCTCGTCACAATGGAAACGGTGCCAGTGACGGTTAATAGAGAACAGGGAAGAACAGCGCGCTTCGTTACTGGCTTATTTAGATGCGATCTTGGCTATTGTCTTTAATTAATTGGTAAAGGATCACTTAGAAAAATGACAAAATTTTTGTGATTATCTGAGGAATGAAATAAGGATTTGAAGATAACACTTAAACTGCCGAAACTGGTAATCTGAATAAAAATTAAAATCAATGTTAGCTGTTACCTTGATCAATTTATATGCTAAGCTGGAGAGCGTCACAGAGGTGATTAGGAAACTGTATTGGCAGACGCAGGTAGAAAGGCGTTCGGGATCGAGGTAAGGGATTTCTGTGAAATTGAGCATTACGAGAGGCTTTTGGCACTAGGGCAGAGGTAATCATTCTTTCGCCCGCCTTCTCCTTTCTTTATTTGAGACTCGTGGCCTTTTATCCCTTTGTATAAGGAAGGAGAAAGTACTTACAGTCAACCGTTACTTTTGATCTTATTAACATCTCTTACGCTGGGGACTTGATCAGAGAGGAATCATCTTACAGATGGAAATGGATGTATTTGAGTGGGTCTACCGCTTCTTGAAAAAATATTTCTAATGCGTTAAAATTTTTAATGGAATCTCTCAGTAGTTTTATGAGTGTAGTAACCATTTGGGCGCCATTAAGATTGATCAACGAGTGTAAGAAGTATTCATGATACAAAAAGGATTACTGATTTATATTCAGCCGTAATTAGTAATCACGTTAAATATTTAAGAAACTGCATTCATTACTTTCTCAAAACGAAGTCCTATTTGTACAAGTTTATTGCTGAAGTGATGGCTGAAAACAATTTTGTGTACACGTAAAGCACGATTAACTGCTCATAACTGTTTACCTTCTAACCTGTCTCCAAACGTGTTTATGGCGATTTGTACCACTAACATTCTTTTGCTGTAAATGGTCTCGTGGAGATAAAGCGAACCGGCCGCGGTGGCCGAGGGGACTGAGGCGCTTCAGTCACGGTCTGCACGGCCACTACGGTCGGGGGTTCGAATCCCCCCTCGGGCATGGATATTTGTGTCGTCCTAGTTCGTAAGTAGTTCATAAGTAGTTTGTAAGCTTAGGGACTGATGACCCCGTAGTTAAGTCCCATAAGATTTACAAACATTTGAACATTAGATAAAGGGATTCAAATTACACGTGGAACAATAAATGCCGTATTATATCGTTACCTCCCACGACATCGTATTTTACGTAGAAGTACAACCACATTTGATGTTAAATGTCCCCAGATAAGATAATCATTACTTTTATTCTTTTAAATTCCAACCCTTGACAAGGAGGGATAGGCTATTAAGTTCCGATGGCATACGTTTATTGAGGACTAAACGAATATATTGCTTCCCCGTACGTACATCTCGCGAAACGACGACAAGGTTAAAGTTAGATAGATTGGATCCCACACGGATGCATACCTGCAATTGGAATTTTTCCGCGAAACATACACGATTGGAATACGAGGAAGAAGAGAGGTCTACAAAGTGAGGTGGCTTGCCGAGTATCGATGGGGATGTAGATTCAACAATCTCGCAGAAATGGCAGCATATTCTTCTCTCTACTGCATCACTCCTATCCGGCACCACTCTTCGATCCCCTCGACTAACTACTGCGAGTTTCCTGCATCGAGAGATTCGACACACCAGCTCTGTTGTTGCGCCATAGTTGAACGAAAAACAAAAATACGTTAAGAGCAGGGATGCAAATATCACCCGTACACTTGCAGTTGGAGCCGCAGTTGACCTAGAAACGCAGTTGTCCAGTGGCATCCTGATTCGAGCTGACGGGAGTCCCGGATCATCTCTCCATGGAATACCATGATTTTTCAGCCACTATGCATCATATTGTGCCGCATGTATTATTAGTTACTACCAGTTAACACGTAAAAAAAAGGTTAAGCAGTCAACAATCCGAAGATTGATTTGAACACCACAGTGCGTTACTAGGCTTGGTCCTGTTTGGAGGCGGTATGCCGTTGCCTTCCCCCGACCTGCGAACTGACTTACCCAGCCAGTTTTAGGGGGACCTTCAGATTAACGTGGGTTCCGAACCACGGTACTACTCGGTATTTTTCACATGAGCATTAATGCCAGAGGTGAAAGAAGTGGAAAGTGACAGATAAAAATGCTAGGACCTGGCGGGGATATATATATATATATATATATATATATATATATATATATATATATATATATATATAATTTATTTTGTTGTTTTCTCATATTGAAGTATTATATCTATATACGTTCGTAGAAAGGTTCAGACGCAAAGTATTACAAAAAAAAAAAAAGTTAAGAGATACTCGACGTTAAATTCCGATGAACTATGAAAAGAAATATTTATGAATTTGTTGCATAATATTCGAGACAGAACATAATGCCGCACTTTAACAGACTGAAAGAGGTTGTGGTCGTTCGCAGGCAATAAATACGTCTGTGCAATATGGCGACAATCTGTCGGTCGGCGCGACGTAATAAAACAGGGGAACAGTAACAGTCATTGAGAATACTTTTTTAATTGTCACTGAAACGATGAAACACATGTAACAGAGTTATCGAAGTTGCATAGAAGTTTCATATCCATTTATTCAATTTTCGTATTTTGGTAAACGTCTAATGCATTATTGGCTATTAAATTTCGAGTTTATTGATAGATCTGAAGCATTGAATTAAAATTTGTGGTGCGGCCGGGAATCGAACCCGGACCTCCATGCTTACTAGGAAATCGTACATAGACTATTCCGAGGCGCCTTAATCCCTAGGGGTGTGGTAGTCTAACGGTTAATACGTCTACCTAGTAAGCATGGAGGTCAGGGTTCGATTCCCGGCCGCACCACAAATTTTAATTCAGTGCTTCAGATATATCAATAAACTCGAAATTTAATAGCCAATAATGCATTAGACGTTTACAGTAAGAGAAAACAAATAAAAAAACCTTGAACTAAAAACTAATTTTTGAAAAAAAGTCTGTCACAATTACACTACTTCACTAAGTATTCCCGTAATTTTACTCGAACTTCTCATAGCGTGCCCTTAAGTAGTCCTTCGTCTAGTAATGTTGCCGCCTCTGTTGTCGTTCGTGTGATAACATGTTCTTTCACCTCTTGTTGGAGCGCTTACCTCCAAGGAACATCTTTACATGCTGAAAGAGGTGAATAAAGCTAGGAGCGAGGGTGGATGGCAAACCTCTGACGTACTTTTGACTGATTCGCAAGTAGGGCGAGAATGGCCGTGCGCTCTAATGCTCCTTGGTGACGAGGGCACGGCTGCTGTCCGTCGGAGATCGAGTCCCCCCCTCGGGCATAGGTGTGATTTGTCCTTCGCATAAATTACTTTATGCATTTGTAAGTCTTTCATAAGCATTTTTGAAAAAGAGAAATTTGCTAACATCGAATATTAATTTAAGGGTAAGAAAGTCTTTTCTGAAGGCATTTGTGTGGAGTGTTGCCTTGTACGGGAGTGAAGCACGGACGATAAGCAGTGCGGACAGGAAGAGAATAGAGGCTTTTGAAACGTGGTGCTACAGAAGAATGCTGAAGATAAGGTGGGTAGATCACATAACTAATGAAGAGGTACTGAACAGAATTGGCGAGAAAAGGAAATTTTGCCATACCCTGACTAAAAGAAGGGATCGCTTGGTAGGACACATTCTTAGACATCGATGAATCGTAAATTTAGCATTGGAAGGAAGTGTGTGGGGTAAAAATCGCAGAGGGAGACCAAGAGACGCGTATAGTAAGCAGATTCAAGTGGATGTGGGTTGCTGTTCTTATGAGGAGATGAAAAGGCTTGCTCAGGATAGAGTAGGGTGGAGAGCTGCATCAAACCAATCTCCGGTTTGAAGACCATATCAACAACAAGTCTGTCGTATATTTAATTTTATATTTTTACTTATTTATTTATTTAGATATTATTTGCAACTTCTGATGCTCTAACTCAAATTCTTAGACCAATATTGTCATCATTAGAGCACTCCCTGATGTTCCTCCGTAAACCTCACGTATATGTCGCTGAAGAGTCAATGTCACTCAGTTTAAACGAAGTCTAATATAACAGTAAGGAAACTCCCAGGTAATTCCTGCAACCTCGCAACTGCAGCTCCGCAAAGCTTCTGGTCCGTATAAACACACCACCAAACGACTGTGTAGTAAATGTGTATTTGGGGTGAAGCAGCACATTCTAAATGCGGCCGTCTTTCGGAACTTTTGTGGTGCTATCGGTTCTATCAGCTAACAAATATATGATAAACAAATGTCTCATTTATAATTGGAAATAATGGCAGTAAGAATATAATATTATGAAAAACGAGTGTTCATTTGCGGTGATTAGTTGTAATTTAACAATTTATTCACATACAAACTATGGTTCTTTATGAGAATCGTAAAAGCTTAACAGTACCTCATAATATTACTGCTGTATGATTCTTTATAACGTTCTGATTGCAGCAAATGACTACTTACTTCAGGAGAACCTGCTGAAAAAAAGGCCTATGTAGCAACAAACGTTGCTGGATTGGGAAAGTGAACTCATATCTATAAATGAATAATATGTCCGTGTATAAACCGTTCATGAACTGTCAATTCTAGCACGTCACTATCTTGAAGATATACATTTTCTCACATGACATCTTGCGAGCCATGAAGGGCAACAGGCGGATTGTGTTTTTCTCGACTTCAAAAAGGCGTTCTACGCGGTGCCACACTGCAGACTGCTAACGAAGATACGAGTTTATGGAATAGGTTCACAGATTTGTGACTGGCTGGAAGACTTCCTAAGTAATAGAACGCAGTACGTTGTTCTCGACGGAGAGTGTTCATCAGAGACGAGTGTATCGTCAGGCGTGCCCCAGGGGAGTGTGATAGGACCGCTATTACAGTCTATCTATATAAATGATCTGATGGAAAGACTTACTTGCTGATGATGCTGTGGTGGGTGCCGTCTTTAACTGATTGTAATTTTTGTGTCCCAACTTCGTCGCCGCTTTTGTGTCCCAGCCTCGTCGTAGGTGTCGGTGGCCGAGTGGAATGAGACCGACACGCTGGTGCAGGTACGGAGGGGAGCAGCCAGAAACTATAAACACTAGAGCAAATTAGAAAGATATATATTGCACAGAATGTAACAATACTTAACTTTTACATAGTACTGCAGAATGTTGATACATAGTTGTTGGAGGCCTGCCTAGTGCCTGTACAATAGCGAAGTCTTCAATCGTGCCTATCTGATTACGAAGGTCGTAACTGTTTGCTAGCTCAGTCCGAAGTGCCAGTGCGAAGTGGCCGATGTCCTTCAGTGGTGGCCACGAGCGGCGTTGTCGCAGAGGGCGCTCGTGGCCGTCGTCGCGAGAACGCCGCGCCGTGCGTGCCTGGCGGCGCGCGGCGAAAGTAGGTGGCGCGCACTTTGTACTTGTGCGACACCACACCCCTCCCCCCCAAACCGCCGCGCCGTCGTGGCGTAGGGCTGAGGGCCACGGCGACGGCACTGGGAGGAGGGCCTGGGCGGGGGCGTTACTGGTGGGACGGGCGTCGTAGCTGAGGCCGGGATCGAGACGCCGTCCGCGCCCCGGCATCTGCCTTGAGATCCTCCAGGGAACCCGCCGAAACCTGAGGAAGGGCGCCCGCCCCCGCCCAGAGGGAGCAGGTCATCTTCTTCTGAGGTGCGTGGCCCAAGCTGGGGGGGCCCGCACGGTCCCGGAGTCCCTCTCAGCGACGCTGTCATCTGCGGCGGCGACAGCGGCGGCGACGACTGCATCGGAGGTGCGTCGACCTCCATGGGGACGATCTCGTAGTCCGGGGACGAACGATGTGTCTGTGCTCCCTGGCGGTGAACTGGGTCTGGAATCAAGAAACCGGAGACAGGATCGCGCGGCCTGTGCAGGCGCAATTGGTTTGCGTGGCGCCGCAGCTCCGACCCTGTGGAAGAACGTACAATAACCATATTGCGACCAAGCACGCGCTGAATGGTGCCCGGCAACCATGTCTTCTTGTTTCCAGCAAACACCCTGTACAGCACCGGCGTGGAAACCTGAAAACGCGTAGCGCCATACGAACCGACTCGGTGCGTGGGAGGCTGCAGCAGGTGAAGGAGAGTGCGGTGACGGCGGCCGTGTAGCAGCTCGGCAGGAGACGGGCCGTCACGTGGCATGCACCGATACGTAGACAGGAAAATTTGAAGAGCTTGCTGCCTGGAGTGCTGACCTTTCATCTTCTCCATGTGAGACTTGAATGTTCGAACGAAACGTTCTGCTTCACCATTGGCCTGAGGGTGAAAAGGTGCGGTGGTGATATGCTGAATGCCATTCACACGACAAAACTGTTGAAATTCCGCACTAACAAACTGAGGTCCATTGTCACTGACGATAGTTTCAGGCAAGCCTTCGATGTAAAACACTGATGTTAAGGCACTGATTGTACTAGACGCCGTCGTTGAGTTCATGGCAATCACAAAAGGAAACTTGCTGAAAGCGTCTACAACAATTAACCAGCGCGTATTCCAGAAAGGTCCGGCAAAGTCAATATGTAAACGTTGCCATGGTCCCTTGGGGCGTGGCCAATCTGAGAAACGTTGCGGAGGAGCCGCCTGATGCTCCGCACACACAGTACACTGTGACGTCATGTTCTCTATCTGTGCGTCCATACCAACCCAGGTACAATGACGTCTGGCCAATTGCTTTGTCCTAACAATACCCCAATGTCCTTGATGCAGGAGGCGTAACACTTCTCGTTGCAGGGAACGAGGAACAGTCACTCTTGCTTGGTCGTTGTCGGTTTGCAACAACAGTACACCCTGACTTAAAGATAATGCATGACGTTGTGCAAAATAACGTCGAACCAGAGGCCGATCAATGTCTTTGGCTCTGGCAGGCCACCCTGAGCGAACAAAACGTGCTACCACACTTAGGTCTGCATCCGCAGCTGTTTCCTGTGCAACCCGACGAGAGTTCAAAGGAAAGTCTGCGACAGCGGAAGCATCTCTGGAGTCCATCTGACAACATGCCATTTCCGAAGAATCAAACGACACATCCTGGCCAACCGGAAGTCGGGAAAGTGTGTCCGCGTTGGCGTGTTTAGTGGTAGGTCGGTACAAAATCTCATACTGATAATTAGACAATATCAAGGACCATCTCTGTAGCTTTTGTGCCGTACGTGGCGGAATTGGCTTTGTGGGTGAGAACAACGACGTGAGAGGCTTGTGGTCCGTCAACAAATACAATTTTCTGCCATAGAGAAAATGATGAAACTTTGTGACGCCGTAAATGATTGCTAAGGCCTCCTTTTCTATCTGACTGTAATTCTGTTGTGTTGGCGTCAGTAGCTTGGATGCAAAGGCAATAGGACGATCGTGAGATCCAATACGATGTGAGATTACAGCGCCGAGACCGTAGGATGAGGCGTCAACTGCTAACACTACAGGCTTCTGGGGGTCAAAGGGAATCAAACATGCATCACTGAGTAGTGCAGACTTTAGTTTGTCAAAGGCAACCTGACAATCTTTGGACCATACAAAAGGAACATTCTTCCTACGTAAGTGATGCAGTGGAGCTGCAATCTGAGAGGCATTGGGAATAAATCTGAAATAATAGTTCAGCTTCCCCATTACTGCTTGCAATTCGTGCACATTCTGAGGAGGAGGCAAGTCTTTGATTGCTCGAAGATGTGACTGTAAGGGATGGATTCCTTGGGCATTAATCACATGGCCTAGGTACTCTATTTCAGTTTGAAAAAACGAACACTTTGCTTTATTGCAACGTAGACCTGCTGCAGTCAAAACTTTGAAAAGGCACTCCAGGTTTGCTAAATGTTCTTCAACTGTACGTCCGGATACCACAATATCATCTAAATAGTTCGAACAACACGGTACAGAAACTGTCAGCTGTTCCAAAAAACGCTGAAAAATAGCGGGAGCGGAAGAACTGCCAAAGGGTAGGCGTTGAAATTGAAAAAGGCCCATGTGAGTATTAATGACGAAAAACTTTTTTGACTCGTCATCAAGTGGAATCTGTAAGTATGCCTCTGCTAAATCAATCTTGGAAAAGAAGCGAGACTGTCCTAATTTGTCCATCAGTTCCTCAGGTCTGGGCAGGGGATAAGTGTCTACAATTGTTTGACTGTTCACTGTAGATTTGAAGTCCGCACAGAGACGAAGTTTTCCTGACGGCTTGGGTATAATTACTATAGGCGAGGCCCACTGACTCGCAGAAACAGGAGAAATCACCCCACTATCTTGCCAACGTTTAAGTTCTTCGGCAACTGTATCACGCAAGGCGATAGGCACTGGTCTAGCTTTACGAAACTTTGGAACTGCAAATTCTTTTAAAGTCACATGTGCCACGAAGTCTTTTGCACAACCTAGTTCCGGCGAAAACAAGTCACTATATTTGTCACATAAAGCATTGATTTTGTCCTGAGGCACTATTGACGAAATTTGAAGCACATCTCTTTGAATTGATAAACCAAACAAATCAAAAGCATCTAGTCCAAAAATGTTCTGCGTATATTTGGCCTGAAGAACAACAAAAGCAACTGTTTTCGTAACACCTTGAAAAGAGGCAGGCAGGCTACATGTTCCTAGCACGGGAATATTTTTACCTGTATAAGCTGTTAACACTTGCTGTGACGGCGACAATTTTGGCGAACCCAGAAGTTCATAAGTATCTTTATTAATTAATGTGACAGCGGAACCAGTATCAAGCTGAAATTGCACAGTCTTATTTTCTATAGAGAGAGTAACAAACAGCTTGTGCTTCTGGCGCACGACCGGTGCGCGAATGTGGGCAACGTCTAATACATATTGTTTTCTGCGCTTGCGCGGGTTGCGTGCGGTAGGAAGCGGCGCATACGCGGCACACAGGGGAGTAACCACACTGTCACTAGATGACACTACCGCCGGATCGGCGTCCGCGCAATGCGAGGCTACTGCACTAAAATTACTTTGAGTAGCTACACCAATTCTACTGTCACTAGCTACACAGTACTGGGCACTATTACAGTTAGTAGTTGCAGAAGGCACTATTTTCCCTACAGGAATGCACTGTTCATAGTCATTTTGCTTGTCCCGAACCCTTTTCCGTTGCACTGTTTTACGCGCTCGTCGGCGCTTGCTACGTGGTGCACTATATAGTTTTGCAATAGGTGCAGAAGAACTTTCTTGTAATTGAGAACCCACTAAAGCACTGTTCAATTCCACAGCCCGTATAACATTTACAGAATGAACTGTTCTCGCACTTTGCGAAGCACTGTTTCTAACGTTACTGTTCTTTGAGTTTTTAATTTGCATACACACAGACTGCACATGTCCTGATTTGCCACATTGATAACAGGTTGCGTTGCGACTAGGGCAATGAGCACGCTTGTGGCGAGACACACACTGGGGGCAAGATTTACGTACATTTTTCTGAAATGAGCGTTGGCGCCAGTTATTCAAATTACTGTTACTAACACGACGGGGCGACCTTTGCGTCGCACTTTTACACTGGCTACTGTTCACTGTCTGTTCAGCACGGCCGGTAGAAAAATAAGAATCACTAGTGCTATACTGAGAACTACGGCTAGGAAAGCGTCCGTTGCGGCGCACTGAATTAACACTGTGGCTTTGCATTTCTACATCTGCTAAGTCAAACGTATCATGCGCTTCTATAAGCTGCAGTACACTGTCTAATGAGGGGTCAGACTGTTTCAGAATTGCTGCTCTAATTCTGGGGTCCTGAATATTCTGCGTAATCGCATCCCTCAACATCACGTCACTATACGAAAGTCCACAAGAGCAAGTAAATTTACATTGGCGGGTTAAGCCCTTCAGTTCCGTAATCCACTCTTGGTGTGACTGCTGCGGTAATTTTTTAAGTCTGAAAAATCGGTATCGTGCAGCGGCTACAAGAACTTTTCTCTCATAATGAGCATTCAGTGCATCTACAATTTGTTCAAAGTCTACATCACGAGGAGATGCGAGAGGGAAAAGTTTTTGCAATAGTACGAAAGTCTGGGGGCCCACAATCGATAAGAAAAGGTTCTTCACTCTCTGACCTGTAATTTGATGAGCCGCGACGAGTTCTTGAAACTGCGCGAAATAGTCACTCCATTCTTCCTCACGTTCGTTGTACTGGCGGAACGTCGGAAGCGGTGCGGCGGCAGGTGTGGGCTGCTGATGTGACGACTGTTGTTGTTGGTGAGCAGCCTGCGTCGTCAACTGCGACACGGCCTGGAGAAGCTGGGTAATTTGCGCCGTCTGTAACTGAATAATTTCCATTAAGTTTGGGTTCGGGGTAGTGGCCATGCTGACCGATTAGGCGCCGCGCATACAAGTAAATTATAACAAAACACAAATGCAATATGAAAGGAGGGCTCGCTCTGCAACAAAAAAGTCCACAAACACGTAACTGAAAATGTTCCCCCAAAAATCTTATAATAAGGGTGGGTGGGCGGGAGCAATTTCTGCGTGCTCCGACTGCTGCTGTCTGGCTGCTGTAAGCGGGCTGGTCCAAGGTTCTATCACTCCTCGTCGCCACTTTTGTGTCCCAACTTCGTCGCCGCTTTTGTGTCCCAGCCTCGTCGTAGGTGTCGGTGGCCGAGTGGAATGAGACCGACACGCTGGTGCAGGTACGGAGGGGAGCAGCCAGAAACTATAAACACTAGAGCAAATTAGAAAGATATATATTGCACAGAATGTAACAATACTTAACTTTTACATAGTACTGCAGAATGTTGATACATAGTTGTTGGAGGCCTGCCTAGTGCCTGTACAATAGCGAAGTCTTCAATCGTGCCTATCTGATTACGAAGGTCGTAACTGTTTGCTAGCTCAGTCCGAAGTGCCAGTGCGAAGTGGCCGATGTCCTTCAGTGGTGGCCACGAGCGGCGTTGTCGCAGAGGGCGCTCGTGGCCGTCGTCGCGAGAACGCCGCGCCGTGCGTGCCTGGCGGCGCGCGGCGAAAGTAGGTGGCGCGCACTTTGTACTTGTGCGACACCACAGTAATAGCTTACAGGATGACTTAGACAAAATTTCTAGTTGGTGCGAAGAATGGCAGCTAGCCCTCAATGTAGAAAAATGTAAGGTGATGCGCATGAGTAGGGAAAACAATCCCATAATATTCTAATACAGCATTTGTGGTGAGCTTCTTGATGCAGTCGCGTCGTTCAAATATCTAGGCGTAACACTGCAGAGCGATATGAAATGGAACGATCATGTAAGGACAGTTGTGAGTAAGGCGGACAGCTGACTTCCGTTTATTGGAAGAATTTTGGGAAGATGTACTTCATCTGTATAGCAGACCGCGTATAAAACGCTTGTACGACCATGTGTTGAGTATTGCTCAAGTATTTGGGACCCGTAGCAGATCAGTTTAAAGGAAGACCTAGAAGCAGTTCAGAGGCGAGCAGCTAGGTTTGTTACTGGTAGGTTCGACCAATGCGCGAGTGCCACGGAAATGCTCCGGCAACACAATTGGAGTTCGCTGGAGGAAAGACGACGTTCTTTTCGTGAATTTCTGTTGAGGAAATTTAGAGGGCCGGAATTTGAAGCTGAGTGGAGTAAGATCTTGCTGTCCCCTACTTATATTTCGCATAGTGATCACAATGACAAGATAAGAGAAATTAGGGCTCGCACGGAGGCATGTGGGCATTCTTTTTTTCCTCTTTCTATTTGGGAGTGGAATAGGAAAGGAAATGCCTAGTAGTGGTACAGTGTATCCTCCGCCACGCACCTTACGGTCGATTGCGGAGTATATATGTAGATGTAGATTTTAAAACCTGAGAAGTAGCTAAAAAGAATCATGATAGGTACACACAAAGCATAAAGGAAAAGAGAAGGTGATATGGGTGTTTTGTGAGGAGATATAGCAGCTTAGCAGCCTGTCTTCAGGAATGCATTTTTGGCAAGATTTTGGTGAAACAGAGACGAATACAGTGAACATATGGAAAAGTTTGTAAACGAATGGAGACCAGACTACCCTGGTCATCGTTTCCTAGGCTTACGAACTACTTACATACACCTCTCCTAAGGATAACACTTAAAACACCCATGCTCGAGGGAGGACTCGAATCTCCGGCGTCTGCGACCACGCAGTTTCTGACGTGGCGCCTAGAACCTCACGGCCATTTCCGCGCTGTAAGATCGAAGCGGTAGTCCTAGAGTGATGACAGAACCTGAGGAACGTGCAGTCGTCACAGAGGCTCTGGGATGACCGGTTGGTCATTGTGATCGACTCGCCGGGTGACTGGTGTATAGTGATCACAACGGCTGTTAATAGGCTTTGCGTCGATCACTCCCGAGCCCCATAAACCCCCTCCCCCCACATAAAGTATTTGTAGTAACGAAAAATAATACCGTCAGCTGTGTGCAATATATTTACTTAGCAACCAGTTACGACGGTCAATTCCGTCATCTTCAGACCCTTAAAATAAGAAACCTGCTTATAGCTGGATTACAGTCAATATCGCACAGTCGTCCAATATTACAATAACAAGGAACAACAGGGACTGGTTGCTAAATAAATATATTGAACAAAGCTGATGGTATTATTTTTTCGTTACAAGATATACAGCTGAAGCCCCTGGTCCATTATTAATATGGACAAAGTCAAAAAGTGTTCAAAGAACTTTCGGGCGTGCAGCCACATAAAGGTTAATTCTTCTAATATTTCGGCTGAGAACCGTTCAGCCATCTTCAGAGACAGTCTACTGCATTAGAGCGGCCCGCACGTGTATAAGCACGAAGCGCGTGCTGGAGCGTCAGTCTTCGATTGACTATGAAGAGGGCTGAACGGTTCTCGGCCGAAATATTAGAAGAATTAAACTTTATGCGCCTGCAAGCCCGAAATTTCTATGAACAGTCATTGCGTCGCGAAAACATGAAGATGCACATAAAGTCAAAACGTATTTGTATTCCCATCTAGAAGGAAATTGGTGACGCACGTCGGCTGCACACTTAAGTCAAAAGAATGGAACACCTTCAACCGTTAAGTTGTCGAATTTTATTGCGCTACATCTTCATAAATACTCTGCAAAGAACATTGAAGAGCAAAGCAGAGGGTTCACCGAATAGCTTTTATGATATTTCCCAAGAGTTCCATTCTCTTATAGCCCATGGGAAAAATTAACACCTGAATCCTTTGCTTTGCGAATGATATTTGTTATTTTATTATGATGACGATGTGTCCCTATGTAAAAACTGATAACAAAATTGTTCGCAATCGAAGGAGACAGTTGGTGACAGAAGTTTCGCTAACATATCTCGCCCTTCTCTGAAATTTCTCTAAATCGTCCGTCAGTCCCACTTGGTAGGGATCTCACATTGCACAGCAATACTCCAAAATAGGGCGCACAAGTGTAGTGTAGGCAGTCACTTTAGTAGAATTGTTGCTTGCTGTAAGTGTTCTGCCAATGAAACGTAGCCTTTAGTTCGCTTTGCCAACATTATCTTCTATGTTTTCTTTCCAATTTACGTTTGTCGTAATTGTTATTCCTAGGGATTTAGTTGAAATTACAACATGTAGACCACTGAATAATAGTGTAGATGATATTCAACGGTTTTGTTTTCGTGCTCGTATGGATTTCACTGTTTTCTTTATTTCAGGCCAACTGTCAAATTTTGACGCCATATAGATATCATATCTAAATTATTTTACAGTCGTTGTTGATCTTCTGGCGTCTTTATTCAGCGGTAAATGAAAGTATCATTTGTGAACATTCTAAGAGAGCTGCTCATATTGTCTCGTTAATCATTTATCAACACCCCCACGGAACTCCAAATATCAATTACTTTATTTCGATCACATCTCGTCAGGACTCTGACTAAAAATTGCTAATATAATCGCTTCTGAGCTACAGTGTCAAAAGCCTTCCCAAAATCGAGGAGTATGGAAATGATCTGAAATTTCTTCACTGTCGCACTCATCACTTCAAGTAAAGTGTTTCACAAGAATGATACTTTCTGAATCCGTAATGACTCTTCGATATAGTTCATAATGTCTGAGAAAAGTATACGTTCTTAAATCTTACTCCAAACCTCCTCAATGTCACTGGTCTGTAATCCTGCAGATCATAGCTACTGCCTTTCTTCAATATTGGAGTGATCTGTGGAACTTTCCAGTCCTGTAAGGATCTTTTAATGAGCGAGTCGTTGTTATAGGTATGAAGATATTTCATTAGCATCAGCATTATCTGAAATGTGCGTAATTCGTATAAAGTCTTTACCGGGAGATTTGGTTTTGTTAAATGATTTAAGGTACTTTTTTACTTTAGGGATATCCACTTCTATATTACACATGCACTTAGCTGTTCTTGATTCAAGTAAGAGTTACACAAGAACGTAAAATTGATTGTGTTCTTATTCCCAATGGGGGCATATCTCCTGTTATCAATAGAGTGCAGACAGAATGTATAAACCATACGGAACCTGCCCAACGATAGAATCACTTTCTATTACACAATGTATTATCCACTCAGTTGCAAATTCAGTTGCAAATTCAGGATCTTAATGGCTGAAAGTGCACCATTGTTTTGTAATTTTCTTATAAGTTTATATGTTGGAAACACTCAGCCAAAGAATTTTATGTTAAAGTAACACGCCATTGTAGCTGTATAGGTATATTAAAAACACTAACGGTTTCCTTACATCCTCAGTTTTATTACATTCAGAAAAACCCATGCTGCCGAAAATATCGCTCCAGTCCTAACATTGCACTTTTAATAGCGTACGTTGAACAGGAATCAATTCAGAACTATGTGTCCGCGGCGAGTTGTTGAGAAAGGAAGCTGTGTTCAATCCTTTTCAAGACATGTCTGTCACAATCACTTTTGACTCCCACTGACGGGAGTAGAACTGAGAAAAGATTTTCGTTTCAATTAGGCCCCGATTACAAGCGAAGGCGAAGTCTTGTCTTACAGGCGGTTCGGACAGTGATGAGAAACCAAATTGACTGTTGCCTGTCATAGGGATCAATAACAAGGAGAGTTTTTTAGGGGTATTCTTTTATATTATCTGAAGACTGCTTTAGTTATTTTAGGTGTTACTGCACAGTGGTTAGTGCCGTATCTACGGGAGTTGGGCCAGGGAACAACTGTGCCATCTCCCACTTGGTCATATTTTGAATTTTTATGTGGTTAAAAAACTTTAATGTTCAACAAGGAACTATATTACATAAATGAAGAAATGTGGGTGTAAGTTGGAAATACAAATAATTCATAAAATTAAAATTCTTACTGCTACTGAAAATCGATATTGGTTGTAGTGACATTTAAAACAATTTATAAGCAACTTATTGATTATGCTAAACTTAAACTGTTTATTCAGCTAGAAAACAAGCCAAATTGTGAACCAATTTTGTTAATACAATAAAAATGCATCTCTTACATGGATTAATGCGGACGGTGCCCAGCCTAAATTATACATGATTTAATGGAAGTGGGGGGGGGGGGGGGGGAGGATTCACAAACAACATTCATTCTCTCTCATACACGCAATGTCACAGCGAAACTCGCCAGAATTGGTGTGTTGAGACGAGGCGGAAGCAGGCGCCACTATCGTAGGCGAAATTCAGCAAATCGGAGGTAGCACAAAACACAATATACAAAAACACTTTGAAGCTGGCTTTGGTCTATAGTGCCTATTTTGAGATGGTGCATGTGTATAGCCAAGTTGATTTGATTGATTGATTTTTTTCCAGGGAAGCTAAAACAGTCTTGGTCGAACCCGCCACGGCTCGCACCGAAACTAAGTTTATTGTGCGGTATCTCTCCCTGTATATCTAGTAAATCCAACCACTGCCCTTGAACAGTGCAAGGAATCCCTTTACCAGTTCTTTATTAGACAAAATTTCTTTGGGTCTGGTTGTTCCAAATGTTCTGTGTCTTTTACTCTCAAATGCAATGCATTCGAAGATTAGATACGATGCAGTTTCATCACCTTCATCACAGATCCTACATTTAGGGTCATCTTCTGTTATTCCCATTGTACGTAGGTGTTTTTTGAAATTCCCATGGCCTGTCAACAATCCAACCATGAGTATAATCTCTCTCCTGTTCAGACCCAGGATTGCAGAGCTTCTTTTAAAACATGGCTTTGGCATCATTACCTTGCCATGTTTTTGTTGATGGACTTTGGTCCAGTATTCTACGTGCTGTCTTCTGAGCCAGTTACGTAGCTCCAATTTGATCATGGCCTTGGTGATTGTCAGAACAGGTTCCAGTCCAATAAATGGAGACTCTGCCCCCATCCTGGCTAATCTGTCGGCATTTTCGTTGCCACTGATCCCCGACTGGCCAGGGACCCACAATAGGTTTACTCTATTGCTTTCCCCTTCCACCAGAACCCTGTGACATTCTGCAACAATTTTAGACCTTGTTGCAGGAGCTGCCAGTGACCTCAGGGCTGCCTGGCTGTCTGAATAGATGTAGATGCTACGATCTTTGTAGCACCTACGCAAATTCTCCAACGCACTGGACTCGCATTCGGGAGGATGGTGGTTCAAATCCACCTCCGGCCATCCAGATTTAGGTTTTCCGTGATTTCCCTAAATCACTCCAGGCATATTCCGGGATGGTTCCTTTCAAAGGGCACGGCTGATTTCCTTCCTCATCCTAACCCAAAAACTCCGAGCGTTATCTCCGTCTCTAATGGCCAAGCTGTCGACGGGACGTTAAACCCTAAGCATCCTCCTCAAATTCTCCTCCTCACATGCCCTGATGGCAGTGATTTCGGCCTGGAATACTGAGGCCAGTCTCCCTAGAGAGATGACGCCCCCCAGTCTTGGCTGCACCCTGTATACCCCGGCCCCAACGCCTTGGTCTGATTTCGACCCGTCAGTGAACCAGACAATATCCCCCGTACGGTGTCGAACTATTGTCTCCCACTGCTCCCTACTTCCAATTGTTATATTGAAAGGCTTGTTGAAGCAGTATGGGATTATAATATAGTCGGCTGGCATTTCCCCAACCTTTCCTGTATTTACCTCACTCACTATTTTAGTATGTGATTCTGGATATCCCAAAGAGTTCCAGTTGTTACCAGTTTTGAGCCTGTAGGCACCAGCTGCTGCCTCCATCTTGACCCAAAGATGTAATGGGGGCATATCCAACATGGTTTCCATCCCACCAGTTGATGTGCTGCTAATTCCGCCTGTTATGGCTAAGCAGGCTAGTCTCTGCACCTTACCAAGCTCCTTAGCAGCAACCTGCTGTTTTTACCTTCTTCCACCACACGACTGCCCCATAGGTGATCCTGGGTCTAATCACTGTGGTGTATATCCAGTGCATACCCTTGGGGCTCAGGCCCCAGTTTTTGCCACAAGCTCTCCTGGTACTTACTAAAGTACCTTTTGCCTTGGAGCAAATATTCCTAATGTGAGGGGTCCATGTCAGTTTCTCATCTAGGGTAGCCCCTAGATATTTCACTGTCCCCTTCACAGGTAGTGCTTCATTGAAAAGCTATAGATTCCAAATTGAGTGTTGGATATGTTTCCTTGTGAATGGTACAACAACAGTCTGCTTAGGACTAACCCCCAGATCCTATTTACTGCACCAGTCTTGCACAATGTCCAATGCACCTTGTACCATATTCTTCACTGTGTCAGCAAATTTGCCAAGTATCACTATGACAGGATCATCTGCGTATCCTTGGCAAAAGTACTGCCTAGAATTTGATTCTCCAATGAGATCATTCACCACTAGATTCCACAATAAAAGGGGAAAGAACTCCTCCTTGCGGGCAGCCCCTAGTGGTGTTGATTACCATTTTTTCATTCATCATGGTAGCCTCTACCTTTCTTCCACTGAGCATGGCCCTAGTCCACCTACATATAGTGGTCCCTAGGTCATGCACCTCTGCTGCCCTAACCATGGAATCGAAGGTCGTGTTGCTAAAAGCCTCCTCAATGTCCAGGAAGATACAGAGGGCTATCTCCTGAAAGTGTAGTGCTTTCTCCACCTTCCGAACAAGTTGGTGGAGAGCTGTCTCAGATGATTTACCTGGTTGATATGCATGTTGGTTTGAATGTAGAGGAGCCCTAGTTAACCTCCTTTCTCCAACATGCACATTAACCAGATTTTCCATTGTCTTAAGAATGAAGGAGGACAGGCTGATTGGTCTCATATCCTTGGCCTTGGTATGATCAATTCTCCCTGGCTTTGGAATGAAGACAACCTTCACTGCTCTCCAGGCATTGGGAATGATTCCTGCTGCTAGGCTAACCCTGAATAACTTGCATAGGAATCTAATAAGATTTTCTTCCGCTTGTTGCAGGAGAGCTGGATAGATTCCATCGGGGCCAGGTGACTTAAACGGTTGAAATGTTCCCACCACCCATCGGACCTTAGTGAAATCGACACACTCCTTGGCCAGATCCCAGTCCTCTGCGAATACCTGAGAACCGTTGTCTCTCAGGAATCACATTCTGGTCTGAGTTATCCCCCAGAGTATATTGAGGAGAGTGAGTCTTGAGGAGCAGTTCCAGCGTTTCATGTGCTGTCTTTGTATACTCCCCGTCCTCCTTCCTCAATGTACCTCCTGGATTAGGGGGTTGGTACCCTAGTGAGGATTTTATGAAGTCTCGCTTGAGCAGCCGTGCCCTCCACTTCCTCAAAGAATACCTTCCAGGATGCCTCCTTAGCCCGTCTGATGGCAAGGTTGTAATTGACAAGGGCCTGACGATATTTTGCCCATTGTCCTTTGCGCCTCGGAAGGTTAAACAGTCTTCGTACCTGTTACCTTTGCATTTCCAGGTTATTATTCCACCAAGGCACACACCTATTTGTGCACTTCTTGGTGATTGAGCAGTTGTCCTGGTACGAGGTCACTATAGCAGAGGTTACGGCTTCTGCTACTTCCTCAAACTCTGCTTGTTTCCTTATCGAAGTTTTAATTTCCGATAGGCTGAAGTCAAGGTCTCTCCTATACGTCTCCCAGTCCATTTTCCTGGGATTCCTATAGGTCATGGTCTGTCTGGTTGCCATTTCAACCTTTAATTTAATATACATGTGATCTGACGAGGATGGCTCCAGGACCACATGCCACTGTTTGACATAACTTCCCATCATCATGAAAGCAAAAGTTATGTCAATTACTTCTTCCCTTCTACTATTCCTGAATGTAGGTTCATCACCCCTATTCAGGATCTCCAAGTTGTTAGATAGGAGAAATTAAAGAAGGCACTCACCTCTACTGTTGGTGTCCTTGCTGCCCCACGATAGATTGTGGGCATTGGCATATCTCACCAACAGTTCGTCACCTTGCCGATGGCAGGCTTCCGTCGGTCTCCTCACTTCCAAAGAAGGAGGAGAGCTGTCTTCGTAAGGGAGGTATGCTTAGGCCAAAACAATTTCCCTCTTGATACCTTCCTCACATTGCTGCATCCTGATTGTCACCAGGTCCCTGGAACAAAAATCCATCATTAGTATCAAAGGTATTCCATTTGTAACATAAATGCATGTTCTGGAGTTTTTTAGATTTCTGGCATAAACCAGCTTACCTCCAGTACCACCGAGGCCCGATACACCCCCTTTGTATTAATAGGGTTCTTGTATCAGGGCCACGTCCACCTCCTGTCTCCCCAGGCGACGGCTCAGGGCAGCAGTGGCCCCTTTACTGTGCTGTAGGTTTATCTGCAGCACTTCCAGTCCCCATCTCGCAGCCATTATTGCCTTTAAGGTCTTTGATTACCCTGACGGCGACCTGCGATAACCCTAAAAACAGTTTCAGGCCTTGCTCTCGCATTGCCTTCAGGGACTTCTCTCCGACCTCCACCACCAGGGTTCGTCCTTCCGGAACGACCTTTTGGTTAATTACCCTCCAATCCTGCTGTTGAGTTCATGGCGTACCTCTGGACAGCCCACCAAAAGTTGACCTTGACTACAATGTATAGGGAGAGTTTTGCAAATTCTTTATCGGCAGCGCTTGTCCACGGTTACCAGTCAGCTCTTGGCCGGTAATGGTGCCGTGTGGTACATTTGTTGTGTTGCCGGTAGTCGCAGACAGTTTTCTGACCACAGATTGTCCCCTTGTGGGAGGTGCTGTTCGTTTTAACGTTTTTGTTTTTGTTTTTCTTTGTTCTTTCCTTTGCCACCGTGGCTTGGTGGCTGATTGCACTTGATTTTGAACTTGAAATCTCAGTTTTCGGAGCGGGGAACCGATTGGCTCTTTTAATTTATCATATTTCTTCAAGCATAGGTTGTGATTGGTGGGGATGGTTTTCCCCCACTTCTTCCCTTTCCGTTTCATTCTACTGTTTTCTTTGTGAGAAGGTTTGTATTTTCTTCTTGTATATGTGTTTGACATTTCCCTTTGTAATCTTGAGCCACAGTAAATTCTGTGCCAGCTGTTTTCAAGGTTTTTCTTCACCTTTGCGTTCACACGACTTTTTGTACCATATCCTCTTCTCCTTGGGCATGACGGAAGTGACCGTCGTCAGTCCAAACTCAGAAAGCTTCCATTCATTATTTTACATTTTACCCGGGGGGTGTTTTTTGTTTTTCTCATCATTCTGCCTTGAATGGTATTATATTTATATTGAGTTTTCTCAGGAATGTTCAGTTTTGTTGAATGTCTTGGTGTGGTGGGTTGTAGGGGTGGACAGGAGACCCAAAAAAAGAATTAAAAAAATCCTCTGTCGAGACTTTTGGGTTCTGGACCCTTTTGGGGGTCTTGGGCTCAAGCCCATTTGATTCCCTTCACTTATGTTTAGGAAGCCATTCTTTTCCTTCCTTTTGTTTCTGTTCCTTGAGAAGTTTCCTCCTCTGAGCCCCAGATAAGGCCTTAATCCTAATCTGGTCCAACTTCTCTGTTACAGTTCCCACTTCTTGCTCAGGTCTAGACCCTGACTGAGAAGTAGGAGTGCACTCCATCGGTCCTGATCCCGATGTTTGAGTATCTGAGGTCTCAGATTGCCCCTCGGATTCTTTTAAAAGAATTTTTTTCTCCGTGTTCATCTTAGTCCCACGAGATTTGGGGATTTATATGGTCCACACCACGATAACCCCGCGCAGTGCAAGGCAACTTACTCAGGGAGGTCGCCCGGTATCCCCGAGGCTCCGTTCGAGACACATCCACCCATGTGCCACGAACCCCTCAGCACGGGTCGCACCACAACTTGGGTTAGGAGGCAGTTTAACGTCGTGCCCGGGACGATAGGCAAGTTAAATTACATCTGAATAGGACTACAAGCAAACACACTAAAAGCGACCCCTAGCTATGTTACATGAACACACTCCACTGAAAGTGAAGTGGCTGAGAATTGGATTCATTATACAAAATCACAGTGGATTCTTATGTGGCAGTCTGTTAGAAATCGATCTATGTACTGGTTTTATATGAGAAGTGGCGTGAATTCAGGCGACTACCTGCAAACCCCGGAAGTCTGAACTCGGATCCACGTGCTTCCGAAACCCGATAAAATTGAATAAATTCAGTTTCCGAAAAATATGGAAAATTAAGTACAGCATGCAACCCATAGAAATGCTTAGAATTATATAAGGAAGAGAATGAAATACAGCTAAACGCGATAGGGGGTGATTACGGAGACTGATGAGGTCCTCTCAGAAAAACCACAAAAATGAAACAATTACAAAGTCGGAAAAATAAAAATAAGAATTATGGCATGGAACCCATAGAAATGTTCAGAATGACATGAGGAATGTATTGAAGGAGGTTGTACATGGCTCAGAGAGAATTACTGACAAAGACAGAGTGCGTACTACCAGTCGGAGAAGAGACAGCAAAATTAAAATAGGCGGGGAGAGACGTTCGCGAAATATTAGTGGAAATCAGAAGGATACCCACATAGTTACTGGCCTGATAGGCATTGAACAAAGAAGAGTGGAAGGTGAAGGCTTTCTTATGTGACACAACCAAGTGGAACACATATCACTCATGGAAGGAAACGATGAGAAGATCTTTACATGCACTGTATAAAATGAACGTATAACCTATTAGAAATCGGGCCACACAAAGCTGGAAAGTATTTACACAGAGTGCATGATCACAAAAGGTTTTATCATACCAGGTTGTTATCAAACTGCAACTAGAATCACGAACACCGCGTTTATCTACTGAAAATCACTGAATTGAAAAATGAGATCACATTTCTGCAGACGATCGAAGAAAATACTCAAAAAATGATATTAAGTTCACAAATGGAGAAAATACTAAAGAAAAAAAAAAAAAAAAAAAAAAAAAGATTCTAAATTCACGAATCTAAGTTAAATGTGCTAGTCAATGAAACGCTACCATCTCTAAACACAAGAGCAGAACCAACCGTACCTCACCAGACGACCAGGCCAGAATGATCAGACCGAGCGACCACAGGACGCGGGAAGCCACCGGAAGCTGGAAAATCCAAGAAACAGCAGCGGTGGGGACGGACAGCGAGACCCACGCTGGAGGGAAGGCTCGCTAACTACCTTGCAACCAAAGTGTGTGGAAACCTCTTTGGTAGTATCAGCAGCTATCGATACTGAGCCATAGAGAACGGTGCAAAGCGTGCTATCACTACCTGCATTCAGACAGCCATAGATTCTTGCACCCACTTAAAATTAAAACAACTGCACATTCTCACAGGGACAGTGGTGTAGCGGAGAAGCTGTACTAATGTCACATTAATTAATATAATAATAAATTATTAACATAACAAAATATGAAAAAAACTAGCAATATTAATTAATATTTTAACAAAGGAAATAAAAATGCTATTCCTCAATCTTCAGAAAAGAGTGGGGTTCAAGTTTTAACAAAATGATATTGTAGAGACATTAAATAAATTATACCTTTACAGAAATATACAAAAATATATATGGAAGATGATAGATGGTCGTCTTTCACATTGCATACTAATTTTCGAGTTTGAACATGTATTCCACTGCTGTAACGAGTACTACAGTATTTTCCCCCACACTAGGGAGTGTATGAAAAGTCTCCGAGAGAAGAGAAAAAAAAAAAGAAAAAAAAAAAGAGGGTGCAGCGGTTACTCTGAGAGACACTGCTGCTGCTGTTAATGAAATGTCTCCCAAGACTCTCAGATAGGCAGCCGAGAAGAGCCAGAAGCATACTTGCAAGCGCGATAAGAAGAAGAAGCACAAAGGAGAGGTGAGCTACGCCTTCTAGTTTTACAAGATGCAAAAACACCCTGACAAAAGCAGGCGATGAACATGATTGTGAACGACATTTTAGAGCGCATAGACGCTGTGGCGTTGAATCTGGCGCACTGGAATAAACGGTCGACGATCACGTCCCACACGATGCAGAGTATTGAGCGGATTTTTCTGCCTTGCGAGCTGGCCAAGAACGCCGTGAGCGAGGGCACCAAGTACATGAGCTCAAGGTAAAGCGGTCGGGGGGGGGGGGGGGTGAAATTTTTGGTGGCAAAGTCTCTGAGTGTGAGCTTTTGTACCATATATATACATACATACATACATACATATATATATATATATATATATATATATGTGTGTGTGTGTGTGTGTGTGTGTGTGTGTGTGTTTTAAATATATTGAACTGAATTAGAGGCATCGAATCAAAATTTAAGCCCCAGTCGAATTTTAAGCCTGAGACCTGCATACTGTGCAGACGCCATTGAACTGAATTAGAGGCATTGAATCAAAATTTAAGCCCCAGTCGAATTTCAAAACCGAGACCTGCATACTATGCAGACGCCATAACCTTTAGACCGGCGCCTAAGCGGATTAGCCGTCCCTACTGGAGCGGTGCATGCGGCTGCTCGCTGTCGGGAGTTCGAGACCCTCTAGGGTATGGGTGTTCGTGTTGTCCTTAGGTTAGTTTACCTTAGTGTCAGTAGTTTGTAAGTTACGGACTAATAACCCAGCAGTTGAGTACGATAGATTTACAAACATTTGAACATTAGGTCACCGAAGCTTAATGATTATAATGACTACACAGGAAGTCTTAAGCCACTCAGTTCATTAAGCCTCATTGCCCTGATGGTTGTACAATCTAAGACCTTAAGTACAATCGAAATTCTACAGTTATGGCACCGGAAAGACAAACCAAACTGTATTATGCTAAAGTTTCCACACAGAAACTGGTTGATAGTGTGGAAAAACATCAGCCTTAAAATCCACATGTCAGAAATTGCGTCCACCTGGTACAAAGTCGTCAACCAGACGATAGCAACAAACGAAAAGCTCCATCGCATCGGAAAAAGTGTTACAGACAAGTGCAGAAAATGTGGACTATGTGACACCATAATCCATAGAGACACTTGTAGCGGACATATCGATAACTGGAATTGGGTGAGAAAACTAATAGAATTACTGTCAATGACCTCCGAAACCAGTTACACTTCAAACATTATAATGTGGCCGGAAATACGTTTTTACCCGAAAACAAAGAACAACACAATTATGTGGCTTCTCGGTAATTATGTATGTGAGGAAAAATGGTTTTAGGTTAGTAACCTCTTTGGTACGGTTTGGTCGAACTATAGTTATCGTTGGCGTGCAGCGAGAGCTGCTGGCAACAATGCTTAGTTTGGAATGTTTTTTGTTTGTTGGCCGGTGTGCGGCAGTCTCCAGGGTTGCATTTTTCGCATTCTTGGCTATCTTTTTCTTAGAAAAATAGCCATTCTAGCTTTATGGCGACTGGCGATTAAATGTGGCTAGTAAAAGAATTATTTGGCGACTTAAAGGATATTTTATTTTATAAATTAATGAAATGCAGCAACCAGTTGCTTGTGGTTATTTATTTTTAACTTTAACGAACAGTTTCGGGCGCATGAGTGCCCTTCTTCTGGTCTCTATACAGACAAACAAGTGCATTGGTATACAGTAAGTCTATAGAACGTATAAAAGTCGATTACAGAAATTTGAAGCAGTTTCGAATCAAATAGATTGTAATAAAGATAAGTTCATATAATGGAATAAAATTAACACATTTTTGTACTGTTGCTTAATAAATATAGATGCTAGAAGTGGAATCAACGCTAAGTGCAAATATTATGGAATGAATAACAATCAGCAGCTAACAAAGTATCTATGGATGATTCTTATAGTAAAAGAGTAATGGTAAATAAGGGAAAAAAGGCTATGGGAAAGCAGTAAATCAGTCGTTTAGCAGATTAAAATTCAGTAGTCTAGAAGTACAATGATAAGTGGCGCCATAGGTGGAATATTTCAGAACTACCAGTTGACACAATAGTAGGATGCTTAAAATGTCACTGTCAGGGCATCTGTAAATATAAAGAATTTGTCGTTGTCTATGGCTTCAAAATTTAATGGGGATAGATTGATGAAGTGATTATCATACAACAAATAAGTTAAGGATGTGGGTTATAAGTTTTAAGATCCGTGAACTAATGTACAAAGAAATGTGAATGGTTACAGTAATATTAACCTAGTGTTACAATTGGTACATCTAGTCAGACAACTGAAGAGAGTTAAACAGTCAACTTGCTAGGAATATACGAAATAGGATAATTTTATTTTATTTTACTTCAAATAAGCCGAATTTAAAGCAATCCCTCTTGAGACATTGTATAAATGAAACTGAACGTCGCTAGAATACCGGGGAAATGTAATCACACTATAGAAGTTGTCACAGATGTCTGCACGTATTTTTGATCTGTAAGAGAATATCATAGAGATGCCAAGAAATTCAACTTGCAGACATAGACGTAAAATACCTAGAGGAGCCTACTTACAAAGGTTCAAGAATAGGCTTTAAAGGATGATTCCTAAAATATACTACAACCCCATATGTATGGCTGCCGTAGTAGATATCGCGAGGATTACAGCATGCACAGAGGAATTTAAACATGTGTATTTTTTATTTTATTTATTTATTTATTTATTTATTTGCGATGCATATTAGCACAACAGAAATTCCTAACAACTGCTACTGTGGGACAAGCCACTTGCTACGCACTTCGCAGTAGTTATCAATGGTTTGCAGATATAAATGAGCATTCACGGTCTGCACTGACACTACGGTCGGGGGTTCGAATACCCCCTCGGGCATGGATATTTGTGCCGTCCTAGTTCGTAAGTAGTTCATAAGTAGTTTGTAAGTTTAGGGACTGATAACCCCGTAGTTAAGTCCCATAAGCTGTACAAACATTGGAACATTTGAATATAAATGAGAATGTAGAACACTCAGTAATTTCCCTGTAGTTCTCATGGCCTGTGAATATGTTTTGAAGACGATAAAACTGATTAGTAATCGAAGGTATGATTCATAACTTCCCTTGTGTAAGTTTGGTAGAATCATTCTTGAATTGTTTCATGTTGCGATTTTATTCGTTCTGAAATTAATTCATATGATAGTTAAATGTAACTGTGTGTATGTTTAGTATCCACTGTATCTCTTGAGTCTCTCTTACATTTACAATATGACTATATTTCGACTGGATTCGTTGATCAGTTGGTGGTGTGTGGGTTTAGTTCCTGGCTGGGCCCAGATAAGTGTTTCCTTTAAGAACGAGGTTTCTTGGAATGTCCAGTCTGATGTCTATGAATTTGAGAGCACCATAGTTTGTGTTACTTGTTACTACTTGTTACTCAGTAACTAACTTACTCCCTGAATTTCAGGATTATTGTTGTCGAGACACACGACATAATACCATAGCACAATGACGTTAACTGATTATAGATTGCGATAGGCCTACTTGACTATTTTTACCGAGGAAAAGGTGGATATATTTAGGCATTTTATTGATAAGAATATGGCGATCTATTTGCTATTTTTTTGTTTAAAATTTGGCGACAGAGCAGTGGAAAAACCTGGTAACCGTGGCAGTCTCCCGCCGACCGCAGAGCGAGGCAGTAGCATGTTGACAGTGCGTCCGTAACCCGCATTTAGCGGTGGCTAAAGCTTTTGCACTTCAGTCGTATCGCATATGAGTGTCAGTTTCGTATTGAAATGTTTCAGTGTGGACTTGTAGACATTCATCGTAGTGGCACGCGGTTATTTAATCAGTGTACTTAAAGAAAGAATTATTAACATTTGTCGTTACGTAATAAAGGAAGTTAACAACGTGTATTGTTATGGATCAACCCAGTTATTTTCCGCATCCCATACAGTCAAATCATTGGAACAATTATTAAATGATTAAGCAGCAACTAGAATATAACGGCAACTTCGCCCATCGAGGATTAGGTGGACGCTGCTGTAACGTTACATGTACACTATATATTCCATGGACCTGCAGAAGACAACCTCATGAGCTTTGAATTGTACATGAACACTGCGTGATAGAGAATCATCCGCAGCATTGATGAGAAAAAACAATTTAGCAACATGCTTAATGTAGCATTTGAAAAGGATAGAATAGGATAAACAACTTTCTTGTCTTCGAACTGCAATTGCTGCTACTTTCACCATTTAAAGAAGTAACAGTTTTACTTACTTTTATCAATAATGAAAGGAGCAGCATTAGCCGTAAAATCTTTTGCTTTATTTATGCATAAATAAAGCAAAAGATTTTACGGCTAATGCTGCTCGTTTCATTATTGATAAAAGGGATTTTGTGGAGCACACCCATCCAGATAATGGAATCCAATTTAAAGTTTTACTTACATTTTAAACAAGAATGTTTCGTTTCTGTTTTGCAATGGATGTTGCTGTTTGTTCCTAGTTTTTTTAAACAGTTGTTTTTAACAAAAAGAAAAAAAACTAGTCTACTGGATAGAGTAACGGTGGGTTGTGGGGGCGGACAGACGCCTTCCGCCGGCCTCCTGTAGTCGCGGCACCGCGCAGCTCCCTCGTCTCTAAAAGTTTTGTTTGGTTTTGTTCACATGTACTACTGCTTTAAACGCTTGCAGACGTTGGTTTCCTTTTAAACAAGAAGGTTTCGTTTCTGTTTTACAATGGATGATGCTAAAAAAACATAAAAAAAGATGGTTATGGTGTCTGCCTAGTCAGCAGGAGGTCCCTCGTACGAATCCCGGTCGCGACAAAAATTTTAATTCTATTCTTCTAATTCATTTTAATATCTTTAATAGATAAAATATGTATAAGGGCAATGTTTATTTGGATTTTTCCATAAATGTTGGTTTAGTAGGTCATATATGAGGAGCTAAAGGAAATTATTCAGACAGTTAAGGGAGAGGAAAACTTAATTGTGATGGGAGACTGGAATTCGGTAGTAGGAAAAGGAAGAGAAGGAAAAATGGTAGGTGCATATTGACTGGGCAGACGGAATGAAAGAGGAAGTCGCCTGGTAGAATTTTACTCGGAACATGATTTAATCGTAACAAACACGTGGTTTAAGAATCACAAAAGAAGGTTGTATACGTGGAAGAGACCAGGAGACACCGGTAGATATCAGATAGATCCTATAATGGTAAAACATAGATTCCGAAAACAGTTGATAAACTGTAAGACATACCCAGGGGCAGATATAGACTCTGTCCATAACTTGTTAGTCATGAACTGTAGGCTGAAACTGAAAAAAAAAGCTGCAGAAAGGTAGGAAAATAAGGAGATGGGACTTAGATAAATTGAAGGAACATGAAGTTCTGGAGAAATTCCGAGGGAGTTTTAGGCATCACTTGACAGAAACAGGGGGGAAATAAAACAGTAGAAGAGGAATGGGTAGCATTGAGAGATGAAATAGTAAAGGCAGCAGAGGAAAATATAGGTAGAAAGGCAAGACCTACAAATAATCCTTGGATATCACAGGAAATACTAAATTTAATTAATGAAAGGAGAAAATATAAAAATGCAGTAAATGAAACAGGCAAGATAGAGTACAGACGACTAAGAAATGAGATTCGTTGATCAAGATGAAATAGGAGATACTATACTGAGAGGTGAATTTAACAGAGCCCTGAACGACCCAGATCGGAACAAGGCCCCAGGAGTAGATGACATACCCTCAGAACTACTAAAGTCTCTGGCAGAGCTAGCCATGACAAGACTATTTGAACCGGTGTGTAGGATGTATGAGACAGGCGAAATACCCTCAGACTTTAACAAAAATGTAATAATCTCCATTCCAAAGAAATCAGGCGCAGACAGGTGTGAAAATTACAGAACCATCAGTTTGATAAGTCATGGTTGCAAAATTTTGACACGAATTATGTACAGGAGGATGGAAAAGCTGGTAGAAGCTGACCTCGGGGAAAGATCAGGTTGGATTCAAGAGGAACGTAGGAACCCGGGAGGCAATACTCACTTTACGTCTTATCTTAGAAGATATATTAAGGAAAGGCAAACCTACATTTTTAGCTTTTGTAGATTTGGAGAAAGCTTTTGACAATGTTGACTAGAATACACTCTTTCAAATTCTGAAATCATCAGGGGTAAAATACAGGGAAAGGAGAGTTATTTACAACTTGTACAAAAGCCAGACCGCAGTTATTAGACTCGAAGGGCTTGAAGGGGAAGCATCAGTCGGGAAGGGAGTAAGACGGGGTTGTAGTCTTTCTCCAATGCTATTCAATTTGTACATCGAGCAGGCGGTGAAGGAAAGCAAGGAATAATTTGATATACGGATTAAAGTTCAGGGGGAAGAAATAAAAACATTGCGTTTTGCTGATGACATTGTAATTCTGTCGGAGACAGCAAAGGACATGGAAGAGCAGTTGAATGGAATGGACAGTGTGTTGAAGAGATCGTATAAAATGAACATTAACAAGAGCAAAACAAAAATAATGGAATGCGGTCTTAGAAAATCAGGTTATGCTGAAGGAATTAGATTAGGTAACGAAACAATGAAGGTGGTAGATGAGTTTTGTTACTTGGGTAGTAAAATAACATGCGATGGTAGCAGTACAGAGAATGTAAAATGCAGAATGGCAATGGGAAGAAAAGCAGTTTTGAAAAAGAGAAATTTGCTAACATCGAATATTAATTTAAGTGTAAGGAAGTCTTTTCTGAAGCCGTTTGTGTGGAGTGTTGCCTTGTACGGGAGTGAAACATGGACGATAAGCAGTGCGGACAGGAAGAGAATAGAGGGTTTTGAAATGTGGTGCTACAGAAGAATGCTGAAGTTTAGCTGGGTAGATCACATAACTAATGAAATACTGAACAGACTTGGTGAGGAAAGGAATTTTTGGCATACCCTGATTAAAAGAAGGGATCGCTTGGTAGGAATTGTAAATTTAGCTTTGGAGGGAAGTGTGCGGGGTAAAAATCGCAGAGGAAGACCAAGAGACGCGTATAGTAAGCACATTCAAGTGGATGTGGGTTGTCGTTCTTATGAGGAGATGAAACGGCTTGCTCAGGATAGAGTAGGGTGGAGAGCTGCATCAAACCAGTCTCCGGACTTAAGACCATAACAACAAAAACAACAGGTCATTTGCATGTGCGTGTCGGAGGAGAGGGGTGTTGTTTAACAAAAACAGACGTGGCGTATGTCCGATTTATTTGGGTAAAGTTTTGTAGTTCTACATTCATGTATTGTTTTTGTTAAAAATAAAAGAGGAGATGGGATTGGGCAAGGGAAAGGAAGGTAATGTCGCCATTACGCCAGTGGCTCGCATTTGCTGGCTTCGAATTAGTGCTGGTGGTTTATTGATGGCAAAGAGACACTCAAAATAAGCCGTCGTATATCGATTGTATGAGAAAATTTTTCTTAGATCGGATAAATGCGGGGAATGGGTGCTTGAAATTTTTGCACACTGTGGCAAGAAATCCTCACAATTGTGCGTCGACGATATTCTAGGCGCTTTCATGAACAGAAGGATTCAGTCCAGGAGTTAACTTCACCTAGATATTTCGAAATCGAAAGCATTTAACTGCTGCGATTATCAGTCCCTAGGCTTACAAACTACTGCAACTATCTTACGTTAAGGATAAGACAACCACTAAGGGAGGACTCGAAATTCCGACGACGAGCAACCGCGCGCAGCGCAGCAAGGTACCTCAGTGAACTCGGCCACTCCACCGCGGCTAGATAATGCTCAAACAAACACCGCGAGTGCTTCTTCCACTTCACGCTTTCCAAACCGAACCTCAGAACTGTACATCAAGCTCGATATTTTTACGCTCTAACGAACTAGCTGTGCAGAATATGTCACGCTTTCCGGCAGCACGACACCAAACAACTAAAACTATAACAGATCTTTCAATTTCAAACTGAAAATACATGATGACATATGCTATCCTCTTGCTACTGTAGATTATTTTATTACTGTACTCTCTTGGTTTACTTTATTTTGATATTTCCTTGGAAATATAAATTTACCAATGAGATGGATTCCCATACCATATAATTGGATCAAACTGATCTGATCAGAAATTTATTTGGTATGGGTGCTAATAATAATGTCTATGTTGACACGCAGCAACATGAAATAACCGACAGAGCATGAAAAGCTATGCTCCTATGAACGGTATAGATTCTCACAGTATTGTGCTTATTTATTTTATTGTTGTGTTGAAATATGGTTCAATGCATAGGTATAATTGAGACCCCATACCGTACATTTAGATTAGGCTGGATAAGATAATAACGAATGTTCCCTTCAAGGACGAAAAGTAAATGCGAAGCATTAATATCACTAACTCCATCATCCCCTGACCTATGTGTCCCGAAAGTGAAAATCTAATGGGTATACAGTCCACACCAGAAGACTTGTTCTTGTTAAGTGTTTTCAGTTCCTTCTCTACTCTGATGACAGCTACTTCTACGTTATTCATTTTGGCATCTGGCCGTAATTCGAAATCTGGAATATTGGTTTCGTCTTATTTGGTGAATGAGTTTCGAAAATCTGTGTTTAGAGACAGCTTTAGTAGCGCTACCATCGGCGGTGTAGCCATTTCTATCAAGTAGTGAGGGTATTTTTTGTGTTTTGCCCCTAGTATATTTGACATTTGACCGAAATCTCATTGGATCTAGGTGAAATTAAAAAAAAAAGTTTAGTTGTGGAAAGTATTTTAACATCTCGGATTGAAGTCATCGCTAAATTTCGAGCTTCTGTGTAGCATCGCCAATCCTTGGAATTTTGTGTTCGTTTAAATTTGTCAATCATTTTTTTCTGTTATTGCAACAGTGTCCTGACCTGTTTTGTGTACAAACGGGGATCAGCACCTTATTTTATTAATTTATTTGGTATGAAACTGTCAATTGCTGCCCATACAACTTCTTTGAATTGGAGCAAAATCTGGTCTACATTTACGTTTCGGGTTTGGAATGAGACGAAACTGACTTTCAAGAGGCAATTTAGTGTATATCTATCTGCTTTTATAAACAAATATACTGTTAGTCTACTTTTTGGTAACTTTGAGACCTTCTATATTCAATCGCGCTACGACAGCCCTGTGTTCACTAATACCTGTATCCGTTTTGATGCTGGTTATGAGCTCGGGATTATTTGTTGTAAAGAGGTCAAGTGTTTTTTGACATCCGTTTAGAATTCTGGTTGGCTCATGAACTAATTATTCCAAGTAATTCTCAGAGAATGGGTTAAGTACAATTTCGCATGATGTTTTATTCGAACCTCCTGATCTAAACATATAATTTTGCTACCAAATTCACGATAAACAGAAATCACCGCCTACTATTATTGTATTAGGTATGTGTTCACAATTTGACAAAGGTTTTCTTTGAACCTATTGTATCATTGTACCTATCATCAGAGTCGGGAGTCCGGTAAAAGGAACCAATTACTACCAATCGTACGAATTACGATTTTCATGTACTACTTCTACCCGTAGTAGCTCACAGGAACTACCAAATTCAACTTCGCTACACGAAAGACTACTTCTGACGGCGACAAACACGTGTCTTCCTATTTTGTTTATTCTATCCTTTCTGAACACAGATCTTTTGCAAAAACGTCGTCATCTTTCACTGCCTATAATGATGTGTGTTTCGGTGCTTTCTATTAACGCTTAGAGTTCTGTTACTTTCCCGACAGAGCTACGACAATTTACAACTGTTACACCGATAGTTCTACATTTCTCCTGTGATCCACCTACACCCTTTCAGACTGCCCATTTTGATTTTCCCCGAAGCTCTCTCTATCGTAAGAAACCGCCCAGTCCACGTCACACAGCCCCCGCTACCCGTGTAGCCGCTTCCTGCGTGTGGTGGACTCCTATTCAGCGGCACCCAAAAACCCACCACCCTTTGGCGAAAGTCGAAGAATCTGCAGCCTAAACGATCACAGAATCCCCTGAGCCTCTGATGAAGACCCTCCACTCAACTCTGTACCAAAGGACCGCAGTCGGTCCTGTCAACAATCTGCAGATGGTCACCTCTGCCTTCATCTCGCAAGCAAGACTGGCAGTCTTTACTACCTCAGATAGCCGCTCAAATCCGAAGAGAATATCTTCCGACCTAGAGCGACACAAGTCGTTGGTACCGACATGAGCAACCAACCGCAGTTGGCTGCATCCTGTCCTCTTCATGCCATCCGGAAGGACCGATGTATATCTGGAACGACTCCCCCTCCCCCTCCTTCTGTATGCACACGGTGTGAGCATTGGCTTTCGTCTGCTCCTTACTGGAGCTCCCCACTATAAGCCCTCTGCCCGGATCTTGCTGAGAGATGACCACAGGGACATGTGGCACCATCTGGCTCAGGAACATTGTCCATCTCCGACTGCGCCTGGAACCTGTTGGTAAGACGGACATGCACGAACTGCGATTCGTGGTTGTAGTAAATGGCATCCACCACCAAAAGGCCTCATGTCTTGTACAAATTCAGTCACCATGATGCCACTCCCTCTTATGCAGGGCCAGCCATAACGCGGCTTTCATTTTCAAACAAACAGGACCTGGATACGTTCGGAAACACTATATGATGCCTTTTCCTGTCCGAGTGACACCGTCCCTTAGACACTGGCGTCTAATACGTTCCTGTACGTTAGTGGAACGTAGGCGGAATGAAACGACGCGTACTTGACCCATCCCAGTATAAATGGAGACGCAATGACTCCACTGATTGTGTACGACGGGTTCCATTGTTCTACTGTTGAAACAGAGCCGTGGAGGACGTACATCTATCCTGTAATACCACTCAAATTAGGTGTCAAACTTATAGAGGGGTGGTGCGCCCTAACCCACCTCGTCGTGTTTTGTGCCCTTCTGTCAACAATTCTACACACACCCGTTGCACTACCGAAGACACTTGGTCTCACACCAGCAGTAATATCCCATTATCCTCTTCGATGAAACTGTTATGATACAGTGCAAGAGAACAATTTGCTCATCTAATTAAAAGCTCGTTTCATCAATTAAATTAACTTTCACGTTTAAATAATCCAATAACAATAGTAAAACTTATTCCATTTTCAAAAATTGATATTTGTCTGTCAGTGTCATAACCTGTTTTTCGACAAATATATTGCAACATAGCCTTGTACTTTGATTGTGAAATTGTGGTCTTATATCACTTCCTACCTGCTTTAACCACTTCATCGAAATCTGACATCTTTACTTTCAGTATCAATATAGGCGCATTCATAGGAATTCTTACTAATAATTACGGTAAGCAAAACGTGAATCTAGCATCAGTGATTTACATAAAATTTCCTTTACGTGGTATTAATATTGTTTCCTCCCAAATATAAATTCAGTACTGATAGAAGACAAAAATGTTTGTAAAGCATGTGAGACGTAACTACGGGCCCATCAGTTCCTAAAATTACAAACTACCTATGAACTAATTTTAATTCTGTATCTTTCCGTATCTCATCCACTGCGTATAATTCACCCGACTAAGATGAATCTTCATGAATATATTGTATGTACTTTTGCGAAGGTTATAGAAATAATTATACTGCTGTACGACACACAGTTCATGGGAACAGCAAGTTGCGTGAAAACCTGCCGTATATTGATGGACACGTATATTTATTTCTTCTTTGCTACTAAACATATTCTCAACATATTTTGATAATAGTACCGATTTGTCCAATGAATGTACATACTAGATTATTTCATTGTACGACTTGTAGTAGGGAGATACGATGTCATGCACACTGAGATGCGCTCAAATAGCATCGTGTTTCTTCGAATTTTATGCGTTGCCGTACTGTTCAGCCGAATGCGTTGAAGGTTTCAAAATGTTCAAATGTTTGTATAGCTTATGGGACTTAACTACGGGGTCATCAGTCCCTAAAACTACAAACTAATTACGATCTAATTCTAAGGACGGCACAAATATCCATGGCCGACGGGGGATTCGAAACCCCGACCGTAGTGGTCGTGCAGACCGTGACTGGAGCGCCTCAGTCCCTTAGGCCACCGCGGCCGGCTGAAGGTTTCCACGCCTGATCTTCAAAAGAAGAGCAAAGTCAATGTCTACATAAGATTTTGTGTAGTGCATGGCAGACAGCGGTTGATTAGCCGTGCGCACTGGGGCGCCGTGCTGCGGTGCTCTCGGCCGTTCGCCGTAAGGGGTTCGAAAGCCCCCTTGGGCATGGGTGTTTGTGTTATCCTTAGGTTAGGTTACCTTAGTTTAACTAGTTTGTAAGCTACGGACTGATGACCAACCACCGCGGTGGAGTAGCCGAGCGGTCTAAATCGCCTCGCTGCGGAGCGCGCGGTTGCAGGCCGTGGAGGTTCGAGTCCTCCCTGGGGCATGGGTGTGTGTGTTGTCCTTAGGTTAGTTTACCTAGGTTTGAGTACTTTGTAAGCTACGGACTGATGACCACGCAGTATAGTCCAATAGATTTACAAACATTTGAACATTTGATTTGATGACCAACCAGTTGAGTGCGATAGATTTACAAACATTTCAACAGTTCTTTCAATTTCGACCATCAGACAAGAGGAATCACCGTCTACCTACTTAGATACCCTGAAAGATAATGGAACTATTTAAGTTTTTAGTGGTGGAGGAGGCAATGGATTCAGGAGATGGAGGAGGTGACTAACAGAAAAGGGGAAAGGTAGTGATGGGCAGCAAGAGGGGTAGGAAGAGATGAAGACAGAGGGGAGGCTGTAAGAAATGGAAGCAAAGAGAAGGTGGACAGAAAGAGAGAGAGAGAGAGAGAGAGAGAGAGAGAGAGGGAGAAAGAGTTAGAGAGAGAGTAAAGGAAGGAAAGATGGATTAAAACATAAATATGGTGGGTTTTCGGCTAATTATCGGTATTGCTGTCGCAAAGAAAAACCTGACACTGCAAGTTGTTATTCAAACTTCATTGAACTTCCACAAAATTGTGTCACCAGTAGACGATGAATCAACTGAAATAGCGCAGGTGCAGACAGGAAATACCGAGTGTCCCATTGCTTCGTGACACCTCTAGGTTTCTGAAGGCCCTGCAGTTGTACGGGAGGTGTGACGCGGACCGCTATATTGCTTCCAGAAACGCGCGGTCCTCCTCCTGTTCTCTCTTTGTAAGAGGACGACGCCGCCGGAGTCAATTTCCTCGGTGGCAGCGACGAAACCCCGGCGTCAGAGGGTGGCGCGGCGTCCACTGCCAGCGGCCGTGGCCCGCGTGCGTCTCTTATTGAATCACGGGCGGCCCTCTCTAGCGGCGGCAGCGGGGACGCGGCGCAGCTGTCTCCACCGTGTGGGCGCTCTCTGTAGTGACCAGCGGGCTGGGGGGAGGAGGGCCACTGCAGTCGCCAGCTGCAGTATAACCTTTACACGCCAAACATTGCTTGTGGCGACCACTTGTGCATTAATGCCTCTTAGTAACTTGTCCGGAATAAACCTTAATGTTATCATCTCCCTCAACAGATAATACACTCATATAGTAATAACAGGATCCAGTGTAATCGAAATATCCGATTGGAACTGAAGTCAACATATGTGGTACACACCGCAGTCAAACAAAAGAAAGGGGATTTATTTTACTTTATTTCACTTTTATTTTTTACTACATCTACATGGGATACTCTGCAAATCACATTTAAGTGCCTGGCAGAGGGTTCATCTAACCACAATTATACTATTTATCTCCCATTCCATTCTCTAATAGCACGCGGGAAGAAAGAACTCCTCAATCTCTCTGTTCGAGCTCTGATTTCTCGTATTTTATTCTGATGATCCTTTATACGTATGTATGTGGGAGTCAACAATATATTTTCGCATTCGGAGGAGACACGCCGGCCGCGGTGACCGAGGGGACTGAGGAACTGCGTCACGGTCTGCACGGCCACTACGGTCGGGGGTTCGAATCCCCCCTCGGGCATGGATATTTGTTCCATCCTTAGTGTTAGGTAGTTCATAAGTAGTTTGTAAGCTTAGGGACTGATGACCCCGTAGTTAAGTCCTATACGTTCTACAAACATTTGATTTTTTTGGAGGAGAATGTTGGCGATTGGAGTTTCGCAAGTAGCCCACGCCGCAGCGATAAGCGCCGTTGTTGTAATGATTCCCATCCCAGATCCTGCATCATTTCCGTAACGCTGTGTCATCTGTATCGTGACAATACGAAACGAGCTGCCCTTCTTGGACTCTTTCGATGTCCTTCGTCAAACCCACCGGATAAGAATCCCACACTGGGCTACAATACTCCAAGTAATGGCGGACGAGCGTGGTGTATGCCGTCTTTTAGTAATAGTGTTGAATCTTTTAAGTGTTCTGCCAATAAAACGCTGTCTCTGGTTCGCCTTTCCTACGAAATTATCTACGGGTTCAAGTCTGATGTAATAGTAATTCCTAGATATTTAGTAGTGTTTACGGCCTTCATATTAGATTGATTTATCTTATAAACAATGTTTGACGGATTTCTTTTCGTCATCAGGTGGACGACTTAGCACTTCTCATTATTTAGAGTCAATTGCCAATTATTACAGCATCTTATTCAGATCGTTCTGCAGTTGGTTTTGATCTTCAGATAATTTTACTAGACGGTAAATGACGGCATCATCTGCAAACAGCCTAAGAGAGCTACTTAGATTTTCCTCTAAATCGTTAATGTAAATAAGGAACAGCAGGGGACCAATAACACTACCCTGTGGAACGCCCGATATCACCTCTGTTTTAGTCGATGCCTTACCATCGTTTACTACGAACTGTGTCCTCTCTGACAAGAAATCCCCTATCCAATCGCAAACTTGGGCTGAAAACCCGGTGTAGCCCGGGTATTTGTTTATTTCTTCCAGCCGTTTTTCAGGTACATATATTCATTTGTACAACGGCTGTATGTCTGTAAAATCTCTTGGGAATACAATTAGTAGTATGGGAGTAATAGATTAAAACTTGGTGCGTGATTGGGCGGTTTTCCATTAACATTACAGTTTATGCGCTCATATCTCATGAATTACGTGTCGTAGTGCGATAAAAATTAGAAGGTACATTCATCTATATGCCTGTATACTGTCTGTAAATTTTCCTGTCGCTACAATTTGTAGTGTTCGAATTATAAATTGTAACGTCATACCGAGAGCCGTAGTTTTACTCCATAAACGGCGGAAAAATAGTAAGCGAGAAACTTTTTTCCTTTCATCATTTTACTATGGTTGCCAGCGAGAAAAAGTTTAATAAAGTTTTGAAATTATGTTTAAAGTTTGTTGCGAGTCGCTAAGTACTGTCATCCTCATATAGTGTATTTCGAAAGTCCCTCCGCATTATACGGCAGTCTTTGCGATGTCTATTGGTTATGACGTAATATCTTTTGAACCATGTGCCGTACGTGATCCTTAACCATGCAGCAATATGTTACCTCACGGTAAGGAATGTGTGTTCCAAATTTGGCTGAAATCGGTCCAATTTCATAAAGATTGGAACAAAACTGTAGATTTGTATGCAACACGTACAAACATACGGACACTCTGCTTTATGTATTAGATTAAAAAATTTTTTTTAAAGAAACAAATCATCCTTTCGCGAAAAGTTGTGGAATATTTTATTTATTTTGCGTCTACCAGTTTCGGCACTGTTTCAGATCGACAGGAGATTGTTAAAGCTACATGGAAAGGCATATGTCATAGATATGTTGTGCTATACAATCTCAGGCAGACATAAGGCTTGAAAATGTTAAACATATTGCACATCATTCATCATAAAAATTCATTTCTGCCAAATACGGCAACAACAAAATTAAAAGTGAAATTTTAACTAATCGCTGGAATATGCTCTTCATCGCATTTATGATGTTGAAAAGTGGATGTAAGTATGCTACTGCTGATAATATGAAGTTCATATACAGTTAATATCTTTAGCACATGCTCAATCTCATAACTTTTACTAGTGAGCACACTTCTATATCATACGAGGGTTGCAACTTATGTAGTAGCAACACTGTAATGGGGAGACACTAAACAATGGAATATACTATTGTCGCTGACAGAACACGTTGTTGACATACGTACGTTACCTCCGAGCAAATTAACTCGCTTATCGCACGTCACCGTCCGCGGCGGAGTGGCCGAGCGCAGTGATGCGCTATGCTTCGATGCGTGAGGCCGTTCCCAGATGTAGCTTCGAATCCTTCCTCGGGCATGGATGTTCGTGCTGTCTTCAGTATAAGTTAGTTTATAAGTAGTTTGTAAGTTTATGAACTGGTGACCCTGCAGTTAAGTTCCATAAGCAAAACAAATATGTCATACCGGAGGAGTCATTCCAGATGTGGAACGGGTTCTTCCGGATGCCCTGAAGGGGACAGGGTGCAGTCAACTGCGGGTGGCTGCACGTGTCGGTACCAACGAAGTGTGTCGCTTTGGGTCTGAAGAAATTCTCTCCGGATTTGAGCGGTTTTCTGAGATGGTAAAGACTGCCAGTCTTGCTTGCGAGACCAAGTTGACCATCTGCAGTGTTGTTGACAGGGCCGACTGCGGTCCTCTGGTACAGAGCCGAGTGGATGGTCTGAATCAGAGGCTCAGGCGGTTCTGTGACCGTGTAAGCTGCAGATTCCTCGACTTGCGCCAAAGGTTGGTGGGTTTTCGGGTATCACTACACGAGTAGTGCGGTCTGTGTGGCGTGGACCGGGCGTTTTTTTTTTTTTTTTTTTTTTTTTTTTTTTTTTTTTTAGAATAGAGTGCTTCGGGAAAAAATTAAATTGGCCGTCTATAAGGGTGCAGGTGGATCACATGAAAAATGTAGATCTGGGATCTATCATTATAACAGTTGGAAATTGTCGTAGCTTTGTCGGGAAATTACCAGAACTCCAAGAGTTTATAGAAAGCCCCGGAACACACATCATTACAAGCAGTGAAAGTTGTATCAAGCCGGAAATAAGTTAAGCTGAAGATTTTGCAAAAGATATAACTGTGTTCAGAAAGGATAGAGTAAATAATGTTAGAGGAGCCGTGTTCGTCGCTGTCAGAAGTAGGCTTTCGAGTAGCGAAGTTGAATGATATTTCATTTGAGCTATTATGTGTAGAAGTAGTTACGACCTCCCGACTCTGACGATACAATAGCAGAAAGGTTCAAAGAAAACCTGTGTCAAACTCTAAACACATAAACGACTCATACAATAACAGTAGGCGGTGATTTCAAATTACACTCAATCTGTTGGCAAATTTATGCGTTCGAATCAGGAGGTACGCATAAAACATAGTGTGAAATTGTACTCAACGCATTCTCTGATAATTACTTCGAACAATTAGTTTATGAGCCAACTAGAATTGGCTAGAATGAATAACGTAGAAATAGTGAAGGAACTGTAATCATTTAACGAGAATAAGTCTTCTGGTCCTGACTGTACACTCATTAGATTCCTTTTTTTATTATGCTGATGCGACAGCTCCTTACTTAACAGCCATATACAACCGCTCGCTCAGCGAAGGATTTGTACCAAAAGACTGGAAAGCTGCACAGGCCACAACAGTACTCTAGAAAGTCAGTAAGCCATTAAACTACAGGCCTATTTCATTGACGTCAAATTCCAGCTGGGTTTTGGAACAATGTTTTCAAATGTTATAAATTATATCTAATTGGATGATTTATTGACCCAACACCAACACGGATTTAGATAACATCGTTCAAGCAAAACATAACTAGCCCTTTACTCACACGAAGTGATGAGTGCTATCGACAAGGAATTTCAAATTGATTCAGGATATTTAGAGTTCCAGAAGCCTTTTAACACCGTACCTCACAAAAATCTTTTAATCAAATTGCGTGGTTATGAAGTATCGGCACAGATTTGTACCAGGATAGGGGATTTCCTGTCATAGAGAACACAGTATGTAGTAATCGATGGTAAGGCGTCGAGTAAAACAGAGGTAATATCCGGTGTTCGACAGGGTAGTGTTACTGGTTCACTGCTGGTCCTGTTTATCTACATCGATTTGAGAGATAATTTGAGCAGATCTCATAAGTTGTTTGCAGATGTTGTCATTTATCGTCAAGTAAAGTCATCTGAAGATCAAAACCAACTGCATAACAATCTAAATAAGTTATAGTTTTGGTGTAAGTGCTAAGTCATCCACATGATAACGAAAAGGGGTTCGAATGTTGCGTACACGCCAAGGTATAGCAGAGGTTTTGAGCTGAGGGCTTGTAAAAATGTCCGCTGTGCTTTCCAAATTGTCGAATGAGGAAGGCGAGTATTCTGCGTGCTCCTAAAGAGCAGATTTCTCTATCTTGAGAAAACTCCACAATGGGACGTCCTTTCTGCTCTCTCAAGGGACGAGCGTTCAAATCGTGTTTCCTAAAGTACGACATCTCTATGAGGCCCGCCGCGGAACGAGGTCAAGATGGCCTTTGCTAATGGAAAAATTCCTTGGCAGCCCAGAATAGTTAAGGGAATGAGTAGCCGTCTCTGATTGGATGCTGGGAAGAGCTTCAGATTTTCAAAATCGGCCAGGCGTAAGTAAAATACCACTGGCCGGTGCTAGAAAGCTTGAATCTGTTTGTCTTTCTGGAAAAACGGCGGTTTTCGGGCGGTCTTGCGCTGCGAACGGTGTTAGTATGCGACTTCGCTTCATGCTCACCTTGGGTACGCATGCGGACATTTGCTTGTTCAGCTGATTCTTGGACTTAGGAAATAGTACAAATTTCAGACTGCTATCTGAGATTTGAACAGGTACTGACAGTGCTTGTTCGGTGAGAATAAGGTTAACCAGCTATCATTTGCTACACCTACAGTACTTGTGCGTACTTACCTATGCTAACTGAAGTGGTCCAGAGTTGGCAGAACTGCTTGTGATCGTAGGCACTGTGTACTGCCAAGAACACAGTGGCTGCTATTACGCAGTACAGCTTCCGAATAATGGAGCGAGATTTTATTTTGTGGTCGCGTACTTTCCAGATAATAACTGCCAGGTGCCCATGCCACAGCGACGCAACGAGATCGGACTGCACATCGACGATTGGGTAATGTATGGCTTGCGCAAGCCAGTAGCAAGTGGTAGTTGTATCAGGTTCGCCAGCCATGCGAGAAAGTGTTCGTTATGACAACTAACATGTACGTGATTTTCCATTCTCTTACGAAAATTATCGTTTTCCAATTGGGGATATTTTGACTTGCCAGTCAGTATTAAATTCCTATTGACGGCGATCAGTTTAAGAAAGCAATGTCGTAGGTTTATTTTCCTTTTTATATCGTATGTGTATGAATATTGATATTCATTTTTAATTGAGATTTTGAGTTATTTCTGTGAAATAATACGAGTATTGTGTCGTTTGTAATAAACTGATAGCTGAGAAACTTTGTTTTTCCTAACTTATTCATTTATTATTTCCTGTTGTAATTCACAATTTTTAGAGTGGAAAGACAACATTTATTGGAATTGTTTGCTGGCCGCGATGGCCGAGGGGACTGCGGCGCTTCAGTCACGGTCTGCACGGCCACTACAGTCGGGGGTTCGAATCCCCCCTCGGGCATGGATATTTGTGCCGTCCTTAGTTGTAGCTAGTTCATAAGTAGTTTGTAATTTTAGGGACTGATGACCCCGTAGTTCAGTCCCATAAGCTCTACAAAAAAAAAAAAAAAAAAAAAAAAAAAAAAAAAAAAAAAAAAAAAAAAAAAAAAAAAAACATTTTTTTGAATTGTTGTTGATTTGCCAGCGGGACCGGAGATGATGGACAGTTGTTATACAGGGCCAAACAAGTTATTGATCATTGAAAAATATTCAGTCAGCATAATTTAAAAACAACTTCAATAATTAAACAACGTTAATGAATCAGATAATTATTGGGGGTCAGCTGCATCTGTTAGTAATTCCTTGTTCTAAATACTAACCAAACTGTTCATTTAATGTCCTCTGTCTCGATTCCTGTCATTTACAAAATAAATACCCACCTCCAAAATTACAATGTTAACAGTTATGCAAAGCAAGTGCTGTTTGTATTTTGAAATTGACTGTATCAGAATTCTGTGTGAAGTAAGCACTTACAATAATTGTTTTCTAGTAGGAGAATGAAAAGAAAGCATTTAGCGACTACTAGCACTATGAAGTTATGGAGAAGACTGACTTTGTGCTGACTCACTTATCTCAAAAGCCTATATTTGGTGTACATACACTTACCGTGGTAGAACCTAGAATTTATAGTCTCATCTGGTTAGCGTATGTTTAGGACAAACAGTCTGCTGATATCTCAAACTAACTTGTTACAATATGATCATATGATTAATAGATTTTCTGGTAAATTTATCTATCCGTTTTTGTGCGTCTGAGACATGATAATTTGGTGTCAACAAAGTAATGAAATGTGATCATATATGTTTCCCTTTGGTTGCGTTGTTCTGTACATTCATTGCAAACCTTGTGATTTCATAGAGCCTATATTATTGATGTTTTGTGCTACTGTTTTTGGGTTAATGGATTGTATCTTGGATCTGTATGTAATGCACCATACTAGAAAGGTCATTAGATTTGATGGAGAATATTTCACATATCATATTACTGAAACACTGCTTTTGTTTGCAGTAAACGCTGGTCGCTTTTACATCTACATGAACTACTTTGCAAATCATATTTAAGTGCCTGGCAGAGGGCTCATCGAACCACCTTATACTATTCACCTACCATACCATTCTCGATTAGCGCGCGGGAAGAAACAACATATGAATCTCTCCATTCGATCGCTGATTTCTCATATTTTATTCTGATGATAATTTATACCTATATAATGGCGGTCAACAATATATTCTCGCATTCAAAGGAGATTGTGGCGATTGGAGTTTCCTAAGTAGCCCACGCTGCAGCGATAAATGCCGTTGTAATGCTTCCCATCACAAATCCTGTATCACTTCCGTGTCGCTGCCTCCCCTGCAACGTGACAATACAAAACGAGTTTCCCTTCTTTGGAGTATTTCGCTGGCTTCCATGATACTCACTTGATAAGGATCCTACATTGGGCAGAAAAGAGAACATTTCTAGAGTCATAAAAAAACCTCTCTCTCTCGTACTGACTATCCAAGTACTAGTGATGTCTCGACTGTAATATGAGTATCTTCTTTGTAATACATGTTACGCATCTTACGAAATTTGTTCATCGTCTTACAAATTAAGAGGCATGAGACGTTGAGACCCGTAGAACGAATTACAGGACTACATAGCATTGAAGCCCTGATATTTCATCATTTCACCACTTATAATTATCGTCTTAAGTGCTGAACATTTTTGCCATACTTATACTTTACCGATCAGCCCTGTTTTCATCTGAAATTTTTTACGATGTATCATTTACTGTTGACCGTAAAATCGTCACGAATAAAATAACTGTAAAAATTATCTAAACGTTCCTTGATATAGCTATGCTCCAATTTTGGATCAGACCGACGTGACTATATACATGATTAGCATCTAGACTCTAGTGAGTGTATGGAATATGTAAGGCTTAGGTGAAAAAAGCAACGAATAAAATAAGAAGTTTTTTTACCGTACAAACGCTTGCATTTAATTTAGGACAAAAGCTTTAAATCTATTTTTTCAAAACACTAATAATGTAGTTACATCTATTGATCATAAACAGGCGAATGGTGAAACGGCAATGGTGACTGTGGCATCTGACCTTATTTGTATGGAGTTTTGAACAAGGTTTTAACTTATGTATAAGGAACATTGCAACACATTTTGTCAGAAGTGTGGTTGACAGACAACACACAGAACTGCCATGTCCCAGCACAACGGACTGAACGTCTTATTTTTTCTCCGACCGGTGAAAGGGGGGGGGGAGAGTATATACTACACTATGTGTATTGCACTGTCTTGAATTGTTGCAGACGTATGTTTGTGATTGGCCGCCTCGAAGCTCGTATTCCGCGACTATTGCCACAGCAACTATTTCAGTTGTTACGAAGTAACTTGACCTCAGAGCAGCGTGGCCAGAAACGAGAAAACAAAATCACATTGTATCAAAAAAGGTTGAATTCTCTAGAGTTAGTGATTGTAACAGTTTAGAGAATTGAAACTTCCTGGCAGATTAAAATTGTGTGCCGGAACCGGGACTCGAACCTGGGACCTTTGCCTTTCGCGGGCAAGCGCTCTACCACTGAGCTACCACTGGAAAGTAGGAGGCGAGGTACTGGCGGAATTAAAGTTGTGGGGCGGCATCGTGAGTCGTGTCGGGGTAGCTCAGTGGTAGAGCGCTTGCCCGCGAAAGGCAAAGGTCCCAGGTTCGAGTCCCGATTCCGGCACACAATTTTAATCTGCCAGGAAGTTACATATCAGCGCACACTCCGCTGCAGAGTGAAAGTTTCATTCTGGAAACATCCCCTAAGCTGTGGCTAAGCCATGTCTCCACCATATCCTTTCTTCCAGGAGTGCTAGTCTTGCAAGTTTCTCAGGAGAACTTCTGTGAAGTTTGGAAAGTAGGAGGCGAGGTACTGGCGGAAGTAAAGTTGTGTGGGGGGCATTGTGAGTCGTGTCGGGGTAGCTCAGTGGTAGAGCGCTTGCCCGCGAAAGGCAAAGGTCCCATGTTCGAGTCCCGGTTCCGGCACACAATTTTAATCTGCCAGGAAGTTTCATATCAGCGCACACTCCGCTGCAGAGTGAAAGTTTCATTCCAGTTTAAAAAACCGGCCGGACCATTTTTAGGGTTCAAAAAAGAGGACATGTCCGGGTAAAAGAGGACGTCTGGTAACCCTAAGCAATACTCCAATTGCGTACGGACAGGCGTGGTGTATGCAGTCTCTTTAGTTGTTCTGTTGCATGTTTTAAGTGTCCTGCCAATAAAACGCAATCTCTGGTTCGCCTTTCGTACGACATTATCTATGTGTTCTTTTCAGTTTAAGTCTGAAGTAATAGTAATTCCTAGGTATTTAGTGGAGTTTACGTCCTTGACATTTGATTGTCTTACCTTGTAAACAAAGTTTAAAAGATTTATTTTCGTACTCGTGTTGACGACTTCACACTTCTCATTATTTAGAGTCAACTGCTATTTTTTACACCATACTGATATCTTATTTAGATCGTTGTGTAGTTGGTTTTGATCCTCAGATGACTTTACTAGACGATAAATGAATATGTCATCTGCAAACAACCTAGGACAGCTGCTCAGATTTCTCCGAAATCGTTAATGTAGATAAACAGGAACAGCAGAGGACCAATAACACTACCCTGTGGAACGGCGGATGTCACCTCTGTTTTAGTCGATGCCTTATTACTGTGTCCTTTCTGACAGGAAATCCCTATCCTGGCGCAAAACTGGGGCGATATTCCATAACCATACAATTCGATTCAAAGCCGTTAGTGGTGTACAGTGTCATAAGCCTTTTAGAAATCTAGAAATATTGAATGAAATTGAGATCCTTTGTCGATAGCACTCATCACTTCGTGTTAGTAAAGAGCAAGTTGTGTTTCACATGACCGATACTTTCTAAATCAGTGTTGACCTTGCGCCAATAGATCAAACTCTTTGAAATAATTCATAACATTTAAATACATGATACTTTCTAAAACCCTGCTGTAAATTGACGTCAATGAAGTAGGCCTGTAGTTCAGCGGTTTACTCCTACTGCCTTTCTTGAATATTTGTGTGACCTGTGCAACTTTCCAATATTTTGGTACATATCCTTCTCTGAGAGAGCGGTTGTATATGGCTGTAAAGTAAGGATCTATCGCATCAGCATAATCAAATAGAAAGCTATTGGGTATACAGTCCGGACCAGAAGAACTGTTCCTTCTAAGGGATTTTAGTTGCTTTAACTTATTAGTAGTCGTATATGGTGTCTGGATTATTATTGGATATAGAGCTATTGACTGGACTGACACGTAATGAAAAGTTTAGGTCCAGACAACCACCAACCCTTTCCGCTGTCATTTTGTGCTTATTCTTTTTGTGAACATGATGCATTAGGCAACATGCTCATTTCGACGTAAGATAACCAACACCATTTGTGCGACTTTTCTACATCTATTCTCCGTGTGGGTTTGAATTTTCAGAACGTCTGATACTCTGTCTTCATCCGCTTGATGATATTGTCTACATAGTTCTCTGTCTCTGTAGCATCTTATTTAAATTATAAGTTCCTACTTGAGACTGAGGGCATTTTGTCGCAGTTATAACAATTACGAAATCAATTTTTTCCGACATCATGTGTGATCAGTTAGTGACATTGGGCAATCTGTGTTCGGTGGAGTCTTAAATGGATGTTTCGGGCTTCTCGCAAAGGGTATGTATTTCGTCTATCTGTACAAATTCCTGTACTATTTCAAACTGCCGAATACCGCACAAAGTCAGCTAAAACTTTAAGGCAGCTCATCGCTATTACTGAGACGTCTGGTTCAGAGTACAAGGCTCGCAGAAATTATCAAATTTACCAAATGAATGTTATTACTAAAATAAAATATTATGTGGGATACTATTTGTTCGTGATATTTACAACTAACTTCGCGCGTATATGCGGAACTGTTTATTACCTTTGTCTTCTCTTGCTTCTTAGTACTTGACATGCGGCTGTTTCATGTGTAAGAAATGACAACAAGCGGCTGTTTCGTGTGTAAGAAATGACAACAAGCAACCTGATTAACAGGCTCTATTCGGAAATTTACTTGCGCTTACAAGCTGCCAATTCGAGAAAGCGCAGACCCGGCCGTTGCCGAGTGCACAGCGCAGTACCGACCACAGGGATAATTGTGAGCTTAACCTGCTTTGTGCTAGACATATTTTGAGTGCTAGACATATTTTGAGCGTTCTGTGACGTTATTTCTTCAGTTTAATAATGTTGTGCTCGCGTTTATATTAGATTCAGCTATGCGTTAAGTATCTGGTTCGTGTACTCTTTCGCCGTGTGAATCGCTACCTCCTTTCTTCTCACATGTATTAGATATAGTTTCGCGTCTGAATCCCGACAGTCGTTTGTTTTGTTTTCGTCGGATTAACACCATGAATGGGACTGTGACTGCTGTGTGCGGATGCAGTCTTATCTGGTGATACTTCGCTCCCGGCTTCAAGCTTCTTTAACCAACGGTTGTCGGGCATTTCCACCGATTGGCCTGCTGCAGCGACGTGCCCAGATACTGCTAGCAATGAGGGAGACACCCCGCCCGTGGTTGGTTGGAGGTTGCTCCAGTGTGTAGCAGATGGCGTAGGACATTCCGGGGTACCGATCGTGAGGCCTTCGTCTTTCGAAAAGGTTTGAGGCGCAATCCGGGCATTGTTCCTGAGCCGAATAGTGCTTCTGGTCCTGAAGTCCCCACGCAGTCTGCCAAAGATCCGGGCTTTCACAGGAGGTGGGTTGCTCGTAGTTGGATCTAACGTTAGGCAGGTATTGGAGCTCCTTGGAAGGGGAAGAAGGTCAACGTGTTCTCAGTGTGGAGTCACTCCAGATGTGGAATAGGTCTTTCCGGATGCCATGAAGGGAATGGGGTGCAGTCAGCTGCAGGTGGTGCCTGACGTCTGTTCCAATGATGTGTGTCAGTTCGGATCTGAAGAGATTATCTCGGGTTATGTGCGGCTATCTAAAGTGGAAAAGACTGCCAGTCTTGCTTGCAAGATGGAAGGAGAGCTCACCATCTGCAGCATAGTTGATATGACCGATTTTAGACCTCTGGTTCAAAGACAAGTAGAGGGTCTGAATCAGAGGCTATGACGGTTCTGCCACCGTGAGGGCTGCAGATTCCTCGACTTGCGCCATCGGGCGCTATGGTTCAGAGTCCCGCTGAAAATGTCAGGAAGCGGTTGCACGGGTAGTGGGATCTGTGTGGCGTGAACTGGGCGGTTTTTTAGGTTAGACGGCCTCGGGAACACACAGGAAAATTTTCAACCTCAAACGGTACAGGTAAGATAGGACGAACACAGATCTATAAACCATTGTTCTAACAGTTGTAAATTGTCGTAGCTGAGATGAAAATGTACCAGAGCTCCAGCCGGAGATCAGCTGAAATTTTTACTAAGGGGCAAATGGCATTCAGAAGGGATGGACTGAATCAAACAGGTAGGGGATTTATTGCTGTCACAAACGGTTTATTTTGTAACGTAATTGAAGTAGATTGTCCATGTGAGTACATATGGGAATACATTATACATGACAACTAGAATACAATGGAAACTGCCTCTATTTACTGATCCACAGACAGATGATTCGATTTCAGGAACATTCAAAGAAAGTTTCAACCAAATTTCATTACTTTCCCCAATCACACAATTTTAAATGGTGGCAACTTTAACTTACCCTCGATATGTTGGCAAAAATACATGTTTAAAACCGGAGGCAAGCATAAAACATCGTCCGAAATCGTACTGAACGCATTCTCAGAAAAAAATCTGGAGCTATAAGTTCATGAACCCACTAGAATGGTAAATGGTTGTGAAAATATAGTTGACCTCTTAGAGACAAATAATGCGGAGTTAATAAAGAAAATCAAAACAAACACAGGGATTAGTAAACACAGAGTTGTTGTAGCGAAAATGAATATCGGATTTCCCAAATCTACCAAAAGTAAACAAAAAGTATATCGAAAAAAAAATCGATTAACGCTTTTCTGTGTGAAAATTTCCAGTCTTTCAAAACTAACAATGCTTGTTGATCAGATGTGGCTTACGTTCAAAGAATTAATATCGAATTAACAAAAGAGATGTCTGACCCGCCGCGATACACAGAACATTCACTCTTGCAAAAGCAAAGAAAAAAGCATGCCAAATATAAACAGAAAGAAAATCGTCAAGACAGGCAGTGTTTTACAGAAACTCGACATTTAAATCGAACTTCAGTGTGAGAAGCTTGTAACAAATTCCTCAAGGAAACGCTGTCACGTAATTATTTGGTTGAGAATTCTAAGAAATTCTGGTAGTATGTATATGCTGTAACACACAATTAATACGTTCACTAAGCGGTAGTAACGGTGATGCTAATGATGACAGTTCTGCTAAAACAGAATTTCTTAACACAGCCTTCCGGAATTCCTTCACAGGTAGAAGACGAAGCAGATACTCCAGAATTTGAATGAAGAACAGCTGCCGGCATGCGTAATTTACAAGTTGATACGCCTGCTGTATTAAAGCAACGTAAATCAGTTAACAAAAGTAAGTCTTCCGGTCCCTGTTGTAAACCAATTACCTTCCTTTCAGAGTATGCTGATGCAATAGCCCCATACCTAATTATAATATAGAAACGCTCGCTCATCGAACGTTCCGTACCCAAAGGCTGGAAAGTTGCAAAGCCAATATTCAAGAAAGGCAATAGGTGTGATCCGCAAAATTACAGACCTAAATTGGAAAGACCACATAGAAAATATTGTAGGGAAAGCTAACCAAAGAGTACGTATTATTGGCAGAACACATAGAAGATGAAACAGTTGTATTAAAGAAAATGCTTATACGATAATTGTATGTCCTGTTTTGGAGTATTGTACGCATTGTGGGATTCCCACAATTTGAGACTGACAGACGATTTAGAGAATGTTCAGAGAAGGGCAGCTCATTTTGTTTTACCCTGATATAGGTGGAGAGAGTATCACGGGAATGATGCACGAGTTAAGGTGTATGTCAATGAAACTGAAGGCGTTACAGGATGCAACGAGATCTTTTGCGAAATTTCCTTATCTTTCACTTCTGAATGTGAACATATTTTATTAGCACGCACCTACATAGGAAGACATGATCATGAAAATAAAATAAGAGAATTGAAGTAAAAAACGGAATCATTTAGGTGTTCCTTTTTTCCCACGAGCTGTTAGAGAATGGAACTGTAGAGAAACATCATAAAAGCGGTTCGATGAAACCTCTGTGATGCACTGCAATGTGCCTTGCAGAGTATTTATGTAGATGCAGAGCTGTGTGTTGAGTCTACCAACTGATTCGTATTTTTATTTGTGGCCGTTTCTTAACAGTCTTGAAAGCTGTTGATGTTCCAGCGTACGGCTATTTCATATTCATGTTTCATAGTTAATTGTAGGGTACGTATTTTGTTTAATCCTATGAAACCCCTTTACACATCGTCAGCTAATTCCCGCCAGAACTGAATAAGAAGTAGCGTGATAAACGTATAAGCAGAGAAAGTACCAATTACTAAAAGCAACGTACAGGAGTTCCCTGAACACATACACTGGAGAATTTGCACCAAATATCTGTTAATGGATCTCCTCTGAGCTAAAGGTGCCAATGATAAGCAGTATTTCTCAGCAGAAATGAAGTGCTCGACCGTTAGACTATGGTACCGGTATGTATTTTCGTACTATACTATTCGATTTGGTATTAAATGTAAAGAGAGATAGTGGATTAAATTTTGTTCTGCGACTAGGATTCGAAAACTGGATCTCCTGCTTACTAGCCAAACAAGTTAGACCACACAACTAACGTAACTTTACGGACATGGCGGCTAGGCGGAAATAATGTTTTAGTTAAAAGACATTTTACGCCATTCGAGAGCGATCAACAGTTTTATATAAAACACTTCATTTAACCAAGATCGCTAAAAATTTAATTTCGTCCCTTAACCGGTTTCGGTGAGCTCAGTCACTGGACTTTTTGAAGATGGTGACTGAGCTCACCATAACCGGTTAAGGGACGAAAATAAAATTTTTAGCGATCTTGGCTGAATGAAGTGTTTTATAGAAACAATTTTTGTGTCTAATATTCATAGAATATATTACTTCAACTGCTATTGGGCAAAGCTGAAAATGTGTACCCAGCCGGGATTCGAACCCGGGTCTCCTGCTTTCTAGGCAGTTGCGCTGACCCCTACACCACTTTTTTTTTTTTTTTTTTCTTTTCTTTTAGTTGTTATTCGTTCCATATTCATAGAATATATGACATCAACTGCTATTGGTCACAGCTGAAAAAGTGTACCCACCCGTGATTCGAACACGGGTCTTCCGTTTGCCAGGCAGTTGCGCTGACCCCTTCACCACCTTTTTTTTTTTTTTTTTTTTTTTTTTTTTTTTTTTTTTTTTTTTTGTTGGGTCTCCTTCCTCCCCTTCAACCCGTCCTTCCGCTCGCCAATTATTGCCTTCTCGGCCCGGCTTCTGCGCCTTTAAACGAAATAATTCTTGAAAATGAAGTAAAAGTCTTGCTTCTGTATATTATCCGTTGCCATGTTTGTTGTTGCGGTATTGTATACCGTTCTGTTCTGAACTCCATTAAAATAGTTGTAAAATAAATATAAAATGTTGTAAAATAAATCTCTCTCTATTACCTTTCGTGTTTATCGAGAGCAAAAATAAAGATTTCTTCCAGGCACAGAAATTGACTTTCAGTAACTAAATAGGTCTTCTTTGAAAGGGACATAGTACCTGTACATATAAACACATTATGTAAGTATAACATCATAACTGAATGCTATATTAACATAAATGCCTTCGTCGGCAAACAGTATGCCCCTTAATTTTTTCTATTTTGTTCTTGTTATTGTAAAAAGGCAAAATCAAAACGTTAGCAAAATAAAAGAACATCTTCCATGTATATTCCTTATTGTTTAATCTTTCTCCGATTGAGTGTTCTGTATGTATTACATTATAGTTTTAATCAGGAAGTTGGCATAACGCTCCTTGTATTTCTTCTTTCTTCGTATCTGGTCGTGTTGCATTATCAGGTAGTGTATGAAGTCCTCCTTTCTCTTTGGTTCTGTACTAAAAATATAGTACACGGTATGGCCCATTATCCAATTTACCGCATTTCGTTTTGTCTTTGGATATGGAATTGTGTCGGGGTTGAGGCCATCGGCCGGTGTTATTGTATTTGGCGAAGTTCGTCTGACCTGCGCAAACTTTTGCCTTGTGTACTCCCATATTTCTTTATTGATACTGCAGACAAAACGGTGTTCGTCGCTATCGACTAAATTACATGTGGGGCACATGGGAGAGTCTTTTATGTGAATTTTATGTAGTCTGGACATCGTCGGAGTTTTTCTGTTAACCGTCATATACCACGTTGCCTTTACTTGTGAAGGTAAGTCAGAACTGTGGATGTTTTCCCACGTTGCTTTCCAGTCGTTATTCGGGAATTTCCATTCTATCGCATTTCTTTGTTTGTTTAACAATAGTGCCTGGTATATTTCCTTAACTGTTGTCATTTTTCTTTCAGGAATTCTCGTTCGTATGTAACTGTAGTCGATAAGAAAACACCTCAAGTGCTGCAAGGCATGTGATAAATGACTGACATTGATTGGCGGTCGTAGGTCTAGTGGGGCTATTTCTTCCAACAGGTGACTAGTCAAAGTGTTGGTTGACAGCTTCCATTGTTTATACGTTTGGCACACGTAGAGTGCTTGCGCCTTCTTGTGTACATCAATGAGATTCAAGCCACCTAGTAGCAAAGGGAGAGTCAGGGTGTCGTACTTGATTTTAAAAATATGTGCACGACATACGAAGTGTCCAAGAGCTGCCAGCATTCTTTGCGCTATGTCGTGAGGTATCGGCAGGACTTGAGCCACGTAGTTCACCTTGGCCATGATGTAGGTATTCGCCAGCGCCACTTTTTGCAGCTCATCTAATTTCCTGACACTGTGCAGTTGTACACACGCCCGTATCTTAGCTAATAGCTGTTTGTAATTCGCGGCAACGGTTTGTCGAATTGTTTTACGAAAATCGACACCGAGACATTGCAACTTTGACACCTCTGTCAACTTGTGATGATTGGGCAAGCCTATTCCTTTGCCTATGTTCATGATGCCCGATTTTTGCCAATTTAATAGTGCACCGGATGCCTTTTCATATATCCGAGTTATCTGAAGTGCGGTGTCTACCTCATTCGCGTCGTTGACCAGGAATCCCACGTCGTCGGCATAAGCTCGAAACGCTAACTTCTGACCGTGTATTTGTATTCCTTTTAAACGCGCCGTCAGTGTGGATAGCAGTGGTTCTATAGCGATCGCAAAAAGTGTCGCCGACATGGGGCACCCCTGTCTTACGGAGCTTTTTACCGGGATTATGTCACCTGGTCGTCCATTGACAATCACCCGTGATATGCTATTTTGTAATAGATTCCTTATTACACTGATGAAATTCAGGGGAAAACCTAGCGACCGCATGACGTTGAACAAATATCGGTGGTTCACTCTATCGAAAGCTTTATTAAAATCCAAGCTTACTATTGCACATTTAATTTTGCATGCGTCTGCCACCGATATTAGATCGCGGTAATCAACTAATGTTTGATAGATGGTTCTATCTCTCCCGACACTGGTTTGATAAGGTCCAGTAATTGTATTCATTACATTTTTCATCCTTTTTGCAAGAATACGTGCAAAAAGTTTATAATCGCTATTCAAAAGAGTAATCGGTCTAAGATTCGAGATAGCATTACTATTTGCGCGCTTTGGGACTAAGACGACAAGTCCTTCACTGAACTCTTGAGGAACCTGTAGATCTGGTTTCATTAATTCTGTACATATCTCTAACAGTTGTGTCTTCATTTGCGACCAAAAGGCTTGATAAAACTCCACCGGGAGTCCGTCACTTCCCGGAGATTTATTCTTGGGACTGTGGAACACCACATCTTCCAACTCGTCTTCTGTTATTTGTGTTATAAGTTCATCATATTCAGAAGGGGTAAGTCTGTTCGTTAAATTGTTAGTCAGTTCTTCAAAGGCGTTGTCATCAATCGTTTTCTCAGACATCAATTCCGTGTAGACAGTCTGAATCTCATTTCTAATATCTTTCTGTTGAGTTAAGATTGCGCCGTCTCTAGTTTTTAGTTCTGTGAGTATCTTCTGTCGTCCTCGTGTACTCTCACGTGCCAGATGGTAGATTGACGTCCCTTCATTGTGTAGCGAGTCCTGGGTTCGAGATCTGACTTTCAAACCTTCTAACTGTTTTCGTTTAAGAAGTAGTAGTTTAGCTTGCACTTTTTTAATTTCGGCGTAGTTCTCTATTACTGTCGCGTCCAGTTTATATAGTTCCCTTAGACTTGAGTAGTGAAATTCCATGGTTCGCTTAAGCCACCAGTTCTTCTCCCTTGAGTAATGTAGCATGGCTTTCCTTAATTTGGGTTTAGCACATTGTAGCCACCATTTGATTTCCGAATTATATGTCCTATACTTGGCGAGACTTTCATTCCACGCATGTGTGAAGGCATCCTTACATCCTTGATCATTTAAATGTGAGATATTAAGTTTCCATGTTCCTTTACTACGGTACGTTCCCTGTTTCTGCAAGTTTAAAGTACAAATATATGCAGCATGGTCCGTGAAAATGGTTGGCCATACCTCGCAATGTATAATTTGGGGTTTTAAGTTGTCTGATACATATATCCTGTCTAATCTACTTGCCGAATGAGTTGTCACATACGTAAAACCAGGAGTTACTCCATACTTATGCTCCCAACTGTCTGTTAAAAGTAAATCCTTTACTATCCGTTCCAGTTCCACGGATTTGTTAAAATTAGGTGTCTGATCTTTAGGGTGCAGAACACAGTTAAAATCTCCCCCCACGATAAGCTGATCAGACGTTGATGTAAGTAGCGGAAGAATCTCCTCCGTGTAAAACTCCGCTCTGCGTCGCCTGTTATTGGATCCTGAGGGGGCATAGATGTTTACAATTCTAACGTGATTGATGGTGGCGGCGATCCCTCGATTGTTGACAAGCATTTCTATGTTTTGCGCCACAATTCCCTCTCTTAATAAGATAGCAGTCCCCAAATCTGCACCACGACCTGGGTTTGCTATGACGTTGTATCCGAATAGTTCTTCTAACTTAATGTCTGCAACCTCCTGTAGAAAAAGAATATCAATATCAGCAGAATACAGGAAATCTTGAATATGACGGAGCCTAATGGAGCTGCGACTCTTATTGATGTTTAACGTTGCAATTTTATAGGCTTGACGATCACACATGTGGGTTATGAAATGAAAATTGCCTACAGTTAATAGAAATCCGAATCCTCTTCTTTCTCCGCTTCTGGTATTTCCATTGCTTCCGTACTATTTTTATTCTTCACCGCAGCAGCAGTTGGAAGATCATGTGCTGCGTTTCCAGAATCCCCGGAAGCGTCCTCCATGTCTACCTCCCCTGTCCAGTCGACGCCAGTGATAAATTTGGAAGGCAAAGTATTTTGCTGTTCTTGGTTCTGCGTTGGGTATGCATGTTCCGAAGTAAGTTTGTCGGACGTCATATCTGCGGTTTCCTTACTGGGCTTGGTTGACTGCTTCTGTTTAGCTGAACTATCTGGTGAATTTCCACATATTTTTTCCTTCACTTCTTTTGCCTTTGCTCGTAAAGGAGCAGCCTTCTCCTCTGCCCCCTCGCGGGCCAGTCGTCGTTTCTTGTGAGTTCGTGGTGACTTTGCTGGAGAGCTACTCTGCCCGTCTGCGAAGGTCTCAGGCTGACTTACTGGTGTCTGGTTGTCAGCTGTTTCCTGCTTCCCCGTATCCTCTTTACATACCGGAATCTCTTCCGCTGATTGTGGAGGAGACTGGTCAATGGCTTCTTTCTGTGGTTCCTGTTCTGGCGTGCTCTCCGGGATGTCCATTTGAGTTACAATGTCTTGCACGACGTCATCAGGTGGGATATTGTCTAAAGGAACCTCACTAATTAATGGCTCAGTCAGCTGACCACGTGCGACAGCTACATACGTAGCTGGCAAGATAGTCATATTCGGGGGCTGAAGTGTTTCACTAGTTGGGAGCTGAGCAATTCGTCGTTTGACACAGTCAGCGCGAACGTGCCCTGGTAAATTACAAATGGCACAGGTTTTCGGTTGACCGTCATACATAACAATGCCTCTAAAACCGCAAACATTTATATATGACGGTATATGTCGGCACAGTTCAACCTTCAGTTGCCTAACACCATTCAAAACAGGCAATTTATGTGCGCTGGACCATCTCTCGGCAAAATTGCTGAGTACTCTACCATATGGAGCAATTACCGAGTTTATTGCTTCAGCTGGAACCTCGAATGGCAACTCAAAAATCCGAACAGTTCTAACTCCGAAACCAACAAGATCAACAGTGACATTACCTATATTGCCATCTCTATGATTAAATTTCAATGAACCACCTGTGTCCTGCACTACTTTTTCACATAATTCGGCAGATGCCAGTTTCACATACATGACACTATTGATAATCGACATATGATATCCAATTATGTCTTCGAGTCGGATCTTAGCAACTTCTATGAACCAATCTTCAAATTCAAAGAACGTTGGTCGGGCAAATTTTCGTTCGAATGTAAATTTCAACGTGTCTCGTCTACTAATGTTATCCATTACTGCGTTTTCATTTTCCCAATACACACTACAGTAAACGCTGGCGTAAGCGAACAGACTTACCCCACGCGGAAGTAAACAAACCGCTGCCGCAGCGAGGCACCGCGCGACCTCCTTACACCGCCGCTGCCGCAAGCAGACTCTCACTGGGGACACAGTGATCACCGCACCTGCAAGGACTACTCATGCACGCCTCCCGTCAGATACAAATTCCCAGCTTCGCCCTGCCCATAGTACTCAAACTCGTAGTTTAACTAATTCCCGTAAGAGTAAGGGCTTCAAACTTGCCCACCCCTCCCCACTAACGATAGGATCATTGCCCGTCATCGGCATATTATATATATACATGTGGCGTCTGTTCGGAAAGAACAGACGTCACATTCTGATCCTGCAGCTGTTATTATTTAATATTCATAGAATATATGACTTCAACTGCTATTGGGCAAAGCTGAAAATGTGTACCCAGCCGGGATTCGAACCCGGGTCTCCTGCTTTCTAGGCAGTTGCGCTGACCCCTACACCACTGGGGACACAGTGATCACCGCACCTGCAAGGACTACCCATGCACGCCTCCCGTCAGATACAAATTCCCAGCTTCGCCCTGCCCATAGTACTCAAACTCGTAGTTTAACTAATTCCCGTAAGAGTAAGGGCTTCAAACTTGCCCACCCCTCCCCACTAACGATAGGATCATTGCCCGAACCCGGGTTCGAATCCCGGCTGGGTACACATTTTCAGCTTTGCCCAATAGCAGTTGAAGTCATATATTCTATGAATATTAAATAATAACAGCTGCAGGATCAGAATGTGACGTCTGTTCTTTCCGAACAGACGCCACATGTATATATATAATTTTTGTGTCAACGAACTGAATTATCATTTGCTATGGTATTATGTGGAACGATGTTCTTCAGACAGTGACGGGGTAGGAAGAGAAATTATCTCATATTATGATAAAGGGGTTGTGGCGACCAACGTTGTTAGACTGCCTGGTGACTTCATAACTGCTGTAGTTATTATTTTTTCTAGTGCTGATAGCAAACAACCTATCACGTCTGTAGCTCATAAACCTGAATTTAATGGTTGAGCGGCTAAATGTAATTTGTTTGTAGTACGAGCAATAAATAAAATCGGAGCGTCTTTGGGGACGCTAAGTACTCAAGCGCTTTATTTATTTTCTCAACACTCAAGAAAATCATGTGCTTTTCCGCTATCGTAAACTCATTTTATAAACCGTGTTAATAAAATTTAAATCCATGTGGAACATGGAACAATGAAAAAGGGCAAGTATACCACTCGGGACAGAAGAAGAGCTATAAAAAGTTCCGTGATAATAAATTGCTACACGGCGGCCGAGCCAGGGGCTGCATTTTCCTTTTAGCAGCGCGGAGAGGCAGGTAATTAGCGAACGCGTAGAGTGGCCGCACGGCGCGGCCTCCTGAGAATTCACAAAGGCGGCCAAAGTGCTTCCTGGTCCCTCGTGGGAAGGCCGGGCCAGACCGGGCAACGGCGAACGGCAAACCAACTTTCGCAGGTAAATGGCAGTTCAACCGCGGATATCGCGTGGATAGCTGGCTGCCTTGCTACGCAGTTGGTGGCCAACATTTATGGGTTTTGTAATTATAACAGACCAAAATTTTCGCAACTAATCCACTTCCAGTTGCTAATATAACTGAGCTACCATTAACATCTTTGAACATGGCTGGTTAACAGCAACCGTAATCCAATTATTTTTAACAATTTTATATAACAGCCAACCGGTTGCGTAGTTTTACGGTACTTGACCTAGGTTTCGTTTGGGACAACCAGACCAGAAGAAATAGCGTCTAATAAAGAACTGGTAAAGGGACTCCTTGCACTGTTCAAGGGCATTGGTTGGCTTTACTAGATATACAGGGAGCGATATCGCACAATAAACTTAGTTTCGGTACAGGCAGTAGCGGGTTGGACGAAGACTGTTTTAGCTTCCCTGCGAAAATCAAATCAAATCAATCAAATCAATCTTAAAACTGCGCGACCGGTTCGCTGTTATATAAAATTGTTAAAAATGAGCTACAATTATTACTGACACCGTGTCAAATTCTTAGGGGGTATTATTTTCAGAAAGTGCCAATCGTTTGACTGCCAAAACTCGCTTCAGAATCCTTTTTTTTTTTTTCAACTGTTTTGACAAATCTGTGCTGGCATCACCAGATGTTCCATATTTCCTGTGACTCATAAAATTCCTGAAAGATCTACCGAGAAAGGTCAAAAAATTTGTAAACAATGTTGAGTAAAACTATTTCTAGCATGTTAAGGAACTGAGTTAAACTTTCGCAAATCACAGTTGAATTTCTGTAAACTGTGGTAAAGGACAAATTTCTTTTTGGAGAAGCAATACAGTATGGACTCCATAAAATGTCACAAAGGAGATATTGTAAACTCATACATTGTTTCATCCATACTCAGATATGCTATTATTCTCAAATACTTTTAGCTCATCGACATATTAGTGAAGTCAATTCCATTCGAATCTTTTAAACCCACGTCAATAGTTGCTTAAAATTATGAAAATTTCACAATAACTTACCCTTGACTTACAACTTTACTTGTTTGGCAAGATAAAATTACAAACCTATATAACAAGATTTCAAATCTTAAGTAATGTACATTATTAACCTATTCTTCATCAAGTTTTGATCTGTTCTAGTACAAAGGCCTCAAAAGTTATGTTAGAGCACAATATCAAATAAATTTTATTGTCGTCATACTATAGCATTTCGGGTAAATCCTTCACATTCCTGTCATAATAGTAAGGGGGACATCACTTTTACTAGCTTAGAGAACTGCTCACATTTATGGGCATTAGAATTCACGGACATCTACATCTACATCTACATACATACTCTGCAATTCACCGTAAGGTGCGTGGCGGACGGTACACTGTACCACTACTAGGCATTTCCTTTCCTATTCCACTCCCAAATTGAACGAGGAAAAAAAGAATGCCTATATGCCTCCGTACGAGCCCTAATTTCTCTTATCTTGTCTTTGTGATCTTTACGCGAAATGTAAGTAGGCGGCAGCAAGATCGTACTACACTCAGCTTCAAATTCCGGCCCTCTAAATTTACTTAACAGAAATTCACGAAAAGAACGTCGTCTTTCTTCCAGCGATCCCCAATTGAGTTGCCGGAGCATTTCCGTGACACTCGCGCATTGGTCGAACCTACCGGTAACAAATCTAGCTGCTCGCCTCTGAACCGCCTCTATGTCTTCCTTCAAACCGATCTGCTGCGGGTCCCAAATACTTGAGCAATACTCAAGACGTGGTCGTACAAGCGTTTTATACGCGGTCTCCTTTACAGGTGAAGTACATCTTCCCAAAATTCTCCCAATAAACCGAAGTCGGCTGTCTGCCTTACTCACAACTGTCCTTACATGCTCGTTCCATTTCATATCGCTCTGCAATGTTACGCCTAGATATTTGAACGACGCGACCGCATCAAGAAGCTCACTACTGATGCTGTATTCGAAAATTATAGGATTGTTTTTTCTACTCATGCGCATCACCTTACATTTTTCTACATTGAGAGCTAGCTGCCATTCTTCGCACCAACTAGAAATTTTGTCTAAGTCAACCTGTATGCTATTACAGTCAGTTACAGACGACACCCTCCCATACACCACAGCATCATCAGCAAACAGCCGCAAATTACAACTTACTCTGTCCATCAGATCATTTATATAGTTAGAAAATAATAGCGGTCCTATCACACTCCCCTGGGGCACGCCTGACGATACACTCGTCTCTGATGAACACTCGCCGTCGAGATTAACGTACTGCGTTCTATTACTTAGGAAGTCTTCCAGTCAGTCACAAATCTGTGAACCTATTCCATAAGCTCGTATCTTCGTTAGCAGTCTGCAGTGTGGCACCGTGTCGAACGCCTTTTTGAAGTCGAGAAAAACACAATCCGCCTGTTGCCCTTCGTCCATGGCTCGCAATATGTCATGTGAGAAAAGGTCAAGCTGAGTTTCACATGAACGATGTTTACTAAACCCGTGCTGATTCATGGAAAGAAGCTTTTCCGTTTCAAGGAAATTTACTATATTCGAACTGAGAATATGCTCCAAAATTCTACATGAAACCGATGTCAACGATATTGGCCTGTAATTGTATGGGTCAGTTCTCTTTCCTTTCTTATACACGGGAGTCACCTGCGCTTTTTTCCAGTCACTAGGAACTTTGCGCTGAATTAAAGATTCGCTGTAAATGCAAGCTAAGTAGGGGGCCAATGCCGCAGAATAGTCTTTGTAAAACCGAACTGGTATTCCATCCGGACCAGCAGACTTTTTCGTATTTAGCTCTCTCAGCTGCTTCTCTACACCGGAAATACCTATTGCTATGTCCCCCATTTCGGAATTAGTACGTTGATCAAATGATGGTATATTTGTGCGGTCCTCCTGCGTGAAAGATTTCTTAAAGGTTAAATTTAGAACTTCAGCTTTCCGTTTGCTTTCTTCTATTACTGCCCCGGAATGATCAACTAGTGACTGGACAGTGGGCTTTGACCCGCTTATCGATTTTACATAGGACCAGAATTTTTTCGGGTTCTCGGAAAGATCTTTTGCTAAGGTATGGCTGTGATAATTATTGTATGCTTCACGCATCGATCTTTTTATAGACGCACGAATCTCTACTAACTTTTGCCTGTCATCATTTGCGTGTTCTTTTTTGAATCGAGAGTGCAACAGCCTTTGCTTTCTCAGCAGCTTTCTTAACATTATTATTATACCACGGTGGATCTTTTCCATCCTTAATCGTCTTTACTGGCACATATTTCTCTAACCCTTCATTAACAATGCATTTAAATTTAGTCCATAATTCCTCTACATCCATAGTCCCAGAATTAAACGATGCCCATTCATATTTTAAGTGCGATCGTAACATTTGCTTGTCGGCTTTTCCCAACAAAAACACGCTCCTAGCCTTCTTGACTGGTTTATGAACTTTGGTCACCATCGACGCTATGACAATATCATGATCACTAATTCCTGTCTCTACACAGACATCGTTAATAAAGTCAGGCCTGTTTGTGGCTATAAGGTCTAGAATATTTCCATTGCGCGTGGGTTGCCGGTTTAACTGCTCAAGACAGTTTTCGGAGAATGTGTCCAAAAGTAGCTCGCAAGACTGCTTGTCTGTACCGCCTGAAATGTAACTAGCGAGGTCCCAATCTATACTCTTAAGGTTGAAGTCACCTCCGACTAATATTGCATGGCCCGGATACCTATGCACTACCTGGTGTAGACTTTCCTTGAATGATTCTAAAACTGCTACAGCAGCACTGGGGGGCCGGTAAAAACACCCAACTATTAACTTTACTTCTTTTAGACCTGTTATGCGTGCCCAGATAACTTCACAGTTACTTTCAACCTCGATCTCAGTAGAACCAATATCTTTGTCCACAGCGATGAACACTCCTCCTCCAGTTGTATCAGATCTATCTTTCCGATATACATTCCACGCTTCGCTAAATATTTCTGAACTTGCCACATCATCATTTAGCCAGCTTTCGGTGCCTAAAACTATCTGAGCGCAATAACTTCCATGCAGCGCTGCAAATTCGGGAACTTTGTTTCTAATACTCTGTAAGTTCGCGGCTAATATTTTTATGTTCGAATTTTTGTTCCGAACGTGGCCTGAATTCGCTGTTTGAATGCTGACAGGCGAGTGCTCATCAGAGTTAGCGCCTAGCCTAAAAAAAACCCATGTGCACTCCACAAGTACTCTGCTACCCGAGTAGCCGCTTCCTTAGTGTAGTGCACCCCTGATCTATCTAGGGGCACCCTACAATTCCCCACCCGATAACGCAGATCCAGAAATCTGCAGCCATGACTGTCACAGAGTCGGCGAAGCCTCTGGTTCAGACCCTCCACTCGGCTCCAAACCAAAGGACCCCGATCAACCCTGGGAACAATGCTGCAAATCGACAGCTCTGCTTGCACCCCGCGTGCGAAGGCAGCAGCCTTCACCAATTCCGCCAGCCGCTCGTAGGACCTGAGGATGTCCTCAGAACCCAAGCGACAAGCGTCATTGGTGCCGACGTGAGCTACGACTTGCAGTCGACTGCACCCCGCACCTTCGATAGCCGCCGGCAAGGCCGACATGTTCACAATCACATAATCCAGATAATCACTGAATTAGTACAAATCGTAATTGACATGCATTTACTTCGCACGCTCATTTTCTTATTATTTTACTAGCGGAATAATTTTTTGTTACTTTTACTGTTGCATGTACTCAGCATGAAAAAGTTGCAATACCAATTATGTAATTAGAGATAGCGCTGGACGTTCTCATTTAACCACAGACGTTTCATATTATAGGATTAAAATTCTTCAAATACCACGTTTTGTATGAAATACCTCAGCTCCTCATTAACTCTTAAAATTATATACAGCTCTAAAGTGTAATCAATTCATTCATGCATCTGGATCCACCCAGTAATATAAATATGGACTCACTGGTAATGTGAGTCACGTAATGTACCTACATTTCCGCAATTGGTTCACATCATATGCCATTTATTTTTTATATATACAACTGGTTTGATACATTAAATTTTTGTGGAAGTTGTGAATATCAACATGGTCAACACACCAAAATTTTGTAGCCCAGTAATTCGACGTAGCCGAGTATTTCATATGCCGAGGATACTTCATTAATTATTCTGTCAATGAAATCTTCACCACGATGATTCTTGATGGGATTCATTAATTAAAGAATCCGTGGATATGCCAGATGTTTGCAACATCATCTTATTATCCCCTTCAGAATCATTATTTCAATTTTTTTCATAATTTGTTGTGTCATTGTGTCGTATATTACACACTGCTCTCAAAGGTACACAAGTTCCCAAGTTAAAAATCACACTATACGGAATTAATTCAATTATTTTTATGGTATGACATGAAATTAGATACAGCGATAATGATCCTTGGATTGAAACACATATGGAAAAACAATTTTTTATACAATGTCAAGAAAACACGCTGTAAAAAGGAATTACTTACATCATATAATTGATTTGAAAGAATTTCTGTCCTTTACAAGGCACAATTGAACATTACAAATGTATGCAGAACTCCCTCGTCACCACATTTTTAAATCCAAGCATTCAGCACCTGTGGATTTTACCATCACCTGGGCTCTCTGGCCTCTTCGGCGTGCTTGGGTGACATTTGGTTGGTACATTTGCCCAGAAGCTCAAATATCTCTAGTGGAATATTATTGAGGTTGAATGTCTTTTCCTTTCCAACCACATACTTCAAATGCTGCATCAGGAGACAATGACTCAAATACGTCTGTTTGGCGCCATAGAGTCACACTTCTTCATTTTGCTGGGATGTCTTCTGTCTCGTCCTCACCTGACACTTCCTCTGACGACAAATCTTCAGCAGTATCAACTCCTCGTGCTTCGTCATCACTTGACAATTCTTCAAGTTCTGACAACTTTCCATCCAATTCCTGAATAATCTCCGCTTATGACACTAAATCAAGTATATTTATTAATGTTACTATCTACTAAAATTGTATTATTGCTCTTACTATTATTATTATTTTATGCTATTACTTCACCTTTTGACATTCAACACAGATAGTAACATTATAGCTGATAGCATACATACAGAAAATAATTCTGAACATTGTGATCATTTAACAAGACGAAATTCCGGTGTGTCGTATTCGGCACACGTACGAAAATTACTCTGTAAATCAGTCTTAACTATAGCGCAGAAGGTATAAGACGTATTTATTATTTCAACAATCTATTAACAATAATGTACCATTAGTATCAAACCTGACAGAGATGTTTATAACCCTAAAATCATATACTTACAACCCTCGGCATCAATTTTCTGTATTTCCAGCGCAGAGCCTCAGTAAACCTTGACTGCCTACCACCCCTGTTGTGAGAACGCACTGATGAAAGCCACAGTAACTGCTGAGACCTAGAACAACACATGAGAACTACTAGGAGCTCGTATTCTTTACGATTCATAAGTTCTGAATGCAGCCAAATGTAGTGGATTTGTGTGTCATTCACGACACACTGCACCCCAAGAGGTTATACAAGACTGCAGTTATCAAGTGGACAAGACTTGGTACCCAGTGATCCTTTTCTACAGAGGGCTGTCATGCAGTTTAAAGGTTATAAATACGATTGAGCGCCCAATTTTGATCTTCATACGTAGAGGGTTTGAAAGACGACAGAGGACACTCACGTAATTGCCGCTTTTGCGTATGCGTCTCCGCCCGAACTTTCTCTAAAATGTCATCACCGTGACCTAGCACACTCCAGTGTCACTCACCTGAAGATGGTTGAAAGGTTGGCGGCTGAAATATCATGCCAGTAGGTCGTTGTTATCCAGCTGTAATCCCGAAACTTCATCGAATATCGTGAACATTAGCTTGTAATAGCTGAAACAGTGTTTTCAAAAGTATAGACATGCCCCGCAGCAAACCCCCTCACTATGTGGTAACTGCGATTTTTCCACAGTCATATGATCCAACGGTTAATGCATGTATGTTGATAGAAAGCATTACTTTCCTTAAAGAAAGTCACCAGCAACACAGCACAGGACAGGAAGCGAGGGGCAGCCATTGTCCTCAATATTTTGTTGCTGTTGTGGTCTTCAGCCCGAAGACTGGTTTGATGAAGCCCTCGCTACCCTGTTCTGCGCAAGCCTCTTCATATGAGAATAAGAACGAAAATCTATATCATTTTATATCAGATTACTGTATTCGACGCTCGACCTCCCTCTTCGATTTATACACCAAATACCCCCTCCGGTGCTAAGTTGACGATTCCTTGATATCTCAGTATGTGTCCAACCAACCTATCCCTTCAGTTTAGTCAGCATATTTTGTTGAGCACCTCCTGGTTAGTTACGTGTTCTACTCAGCTATTCTTCATCATTTGTCTGTAGCACCACATTTCGAAAGCTTCTGACAACTTTCTGTCTGAACTGATCATTCCTGTTTAGTTCGATTTAATGCTGTAATACAGACATATGCTTTCAAGCAGGACCTCCTGACATTTAAATTAATGTTGGATGATTGGATGTCGACAAATTTCGTTTCTTCAGAAACGCTTTTCTTCCCACAGCCATTCTGCATATGTATCTTTTGCTACCCAAATAACAAAATTCATGTACTACTTTTATTGCCTCATTACCTAACATAATTCCTTCAGCATCGTCTGATTTTCTGACCCTGCATTGCATTAACCCTGTTATGCTCTTGTTAATGTTCATCTTATGCCCTACTTTCAAGGAATTGTCCATTACATGCAGTTGCTGTTCCTGGTCCTTTGCTGTCTCAATGTGATACACGATGTATTCAGGTAAGAAATCGTTTCTCCAACCATTTTTACGAGGACTCGCTATTCATGCGGAATAATTGAGCTTATCCCAGCCAGTGCCGTTTCTACAGGCGCACCAACTGCTCCCATAGACTTTAGCCATTTTGCTGAACGGACGTCCCAGTCATAGTAGTAGGATATTGTGGGTATTGTCCTCTGAAGAAAGAAGACAACAGATACGAGTAGTGCACCAAACAGCGTCAAAATGTTGTGTCTTCTGGAAATAAGTGATTTTGTGTTCTGCATAAAAGTGGCAGTGGTGAAATACGTCATGCGAAGTTCTGGATGTGCTTGCACAGCAAAAAGCTCTGCACATGACTCAGGCTATTTAAAGTAAGTACTGAACAAATAATAGCAAGAGTGTTTTAGGGAGCAGGCGACTTCTCAGAATTTGAAACTTAGTTTGGTTTAAGACACGTCTTCCCCACCACCAAAACCTAGCGCACAGGATAGGACGTAGTGATACCCACTAGTCTCGCCCGTCTCTTTGACACATGAAGCTGTAATATGTAGATGTAGACACCGGTTGGCGAGAAATGAGTCAGGAAGTACGTATATCATCTACGGGCATACGGTTCCTGAGGTTCTCGTCTCTTATTTAAGCGGGTGATTTGTAGGACAAAGAGCAGCCTCTGAACAGTAAGACACCTAAACTTAAGTGACCGTAGAAATAAATTTTTGTATAACTTAGTTATGACGTTATGTAGTAGCACATAGAGCGAACACGCAGTTGAAGAGGTATGAGATGGTTAAAATGGGTGATACTATTAACAAATTAAGATCTATAACGGGACGTGACTACAAGTGATTCAACACAATTTTGTCAAAGGATAGCCATCATATTGTTTAGAATTTCAACAAACTGAATGATTATTATGCAAATTTAAACAGATTTGTTACTATTATAACTGTTTTCTTCGATGAAATTTGATATATGAATTTGAGGCACATTTCTGTGGTGTCGCACAAGTCCAAAGTGCGCGCCACCTACTTTCGCCGCGCGCCGCCATGCACACACGGCGTGGCGTTCTCACGACAGCCACGAGCGCCCTCTGCTGCAACCCCGCTCTGCACTAGGCAGGCCTCTAACAACTATGTATCAACATTCTGCAGTACTATGTAAAAGTTAAGTATTGTTACATTCTGTGCAATATATATCTCTTTCTAATTTACTCGAGTGTTTGTAGTTTCTGGCTGCTCCCCTCCGTACCTGCACCAGCGTGCTGTCTATGTTCCTGTGTCGGTCTCGTTCCACTTGGCCACCGACACCTACGACGAGGCTGGGACACAAAAGCGGCGACGAAGTTGGGACACAAAAGTGGCGACGAGGATGGGATACAAAAGTGGCGACGAGGAGTGATAGACGAACCTTGGACTAGCAGCCAGTCAGCAGCAGTCGGAGCACACAAAAATTGATCCCGCCCACCCACCCTTATTATAACAATTTTGGGGAAAGATATTTTGTTACGTGTTTTGTGGACTTTTTTTGTTGCAGAGTGTCCTCTTTCATATTGCATTTGTGTTTTGTTATACTTTACTTGTATGCGCGGCGCCTAATCGGTCAGCATGGCCACTACCCCAAACCCAAACTTAATGGAAATTATTCAGTTACAGACGGCGCAAATCACTCAACTACTGCAGGCCGTGTCGCAGTTGACGGCACAGGCTGCTCACCAACAACAACAGCTGTCACATCAGCAGCCCACACCTGCCGCTGCACCGGTTCCTACATTTCGCCAGTACAACGAACGTGAGGAAGAATGGAGCGACTATTTCGCACAGTTTCAAGAACTCGTCGCGGCTCATCAAATTACAGGTCAGAGAGTGAAGAACCTTTTCTTATCGATTGTGGGCCCCCAGACCTTCGTACTATTGCAAAAACTTTTCCCTCTCGCATCTCCTCGTGATGTAGACTTTGAACAAATTGTAGATGCACTGAATGCTCATTATGAGAGAAAAGTTCTTGTAGCCGCTGCACGATACCGATTTTTCAGACTTAAAAAATCACCCGAACAGTCACACCAAGAGTGGATCACCGAGTTGAAGGGCTTAACCCGCCAATGTAAATTTACTTGCTCTTGTGGACTTTCTTATAGTGACGTGATGTTGAGGGATGCGATTACGCAGAACATTCAGGATCCCAGAATTCGGGCAGCAATTCTAAAACAGTCTGACCCCTTATTAGACAGTGTACTGCAGCTTATAGAAGCGCATGATACTTTTGACTTAGCAGATGTAGAAATGCAAAGCCACAGTGTAAATTCAGTGCGCCGTAACGGACGCTTTCCTAGCCGTAGTTCTCAGTGTAGCACTAGTGATTCTTACAATAGTACAGGCCGTGCTGAACAGACAGTGAACAGTAGCCAGTGTAAAAGTGCGACACAAAGGTCGCCCCGTCGTGTTAGAAACAGTGATTTGAATAACGGGCGCCAACGCTCATTTCAGAAAAATGTACGTAAATCTTGCCCCCAGTGTGTGTCTCGCCACAAGCGTGCTCATTGCCCTAGTCGCAACGCAACCTGTTATCAATGTGGCAAATCAGGACATGTACAGTCTGTGTGTATGCAAATTAAAAACTCAAAGAACGGTACCGTTAGAAACAGTGCTTCGCAGAGTGCGAGAACAGTTCGTTCTGTGAATGTTATACGGGCTGTGGAATTGAACAGTGCTTTCCTTGGATCTCAATTGCAAGAAAGTAGTTCTGCGCCTATGGCAAAACTATATAGTGCACCACGTAGCAAGCGCCGACGAGCGCGTAAAACAGTGCAACGGAAAAGGGTTCGGGACAAGCAAAATGACTATGAACAGTGCATTCCTGTAGTGAAAATAGTGCCTTCTGCAACTGCTCCTTGTAATAGTGCCCAGTACTGTGTAGCTAGTGACAGTAGACATCAAGTAGCTACTCAAAAGTGTAGTGCAGTAGTTAGTAAATCTGGAGTAGCTTCGCTTGCTTGCGCGGACGCCGATCCGGCGGTAGTGTCATCTAGTGACAGTGTGGTTAATCCGCTGTGTGCCGAGTATGCGCCGCTTCCTACCGCACGCAACCCGCGCAAGCGCAGAAAACAATATGTATTAGACGTTGCCCACATTCGCGCACCGGTCGTGCGCCAGAAGCACAAGCTGTTTGTTACTCTCTCTATAGAAAATGAGACTGTGCAATTTCAGCTTGATACTGGTTCCGCTGTCACATTAATAAATAAAGATACTTATGAACTTCTGGGTTCGCCAAAATTGTCGCCGTCACAGCAAGTGTTAACAGCTTATACAGGTCAAAATATTCTCGTGCTAGGAACGTGTAGCCTGCCCGCCTCTTTTCAAGGTGTAACAAAAACAGTTTCTTTTGTAGTTCTTCAGGCCAAATCTACACAGAACATTTTTGGACTAGATGCTTTTGACTTGTTTGGTTTATCAATTCAAAGAGATGTGCTTCAAATTTCGTCAGTAGTGCCGCAGGATAAAATCAATGCATTGTGTGACAAATATAGTGACTTGTTTTCGCCGGAACTAGGTTGTGCAAAAGACTTCGTGGCACATGTAACTTTAAAAGAATCTGCAGTTCCAAAATTTCGTAAAGCTAGACCAGTGCCTATCGCCTTGCGTGATACAGTTGCCGAAGAACTTAAACGTTGGCAAGATAGTGGTGTGATTTCTCCTGTTTCTGCGAGTCAGTGGGCGTCGCCTATAGTAATTATACCCAAGCCGTCAGGAAAACTTCGTCTCTGTGCGGACTTCAAATCAACAGTCAACAGTCAAACAATTGTAGACACTGCCCAGACCTGACGAACTAATGGACAAATTAGGACAGTCTCGTTTCTTTTCTAAGATTGATTTAGCAGAGGCATACTTACAGATTCCACTTGATGACGAGTCAAAAAAGTTTTTCGTCATTAATACTCACATGGGCCTTTTTCAATTTCAACGCCTACCCTTTGGCAGTTCTTCCGCCCCCGCTATTTTTCAGCGTTTTTTGGAACAGCTGACAGTTTCTGTACCGTGTTGTTCGAACTATTTAGATGATATTGTGGTATCCGGACGTACAGTTGAAGAACATTTAGCAAACCTGGAGTGCCTTTTCAAAGTTTTGACTGCAGCAGGTCTACGTTGTAATAAAGCAAAGTGTTCGTTTTTTCAAACTGAAATAGAGTACCTAGGCCATGTGATTAATGCCCAAGGAATCCATCCCTTACAGTCAGATAGAAAAGGAGGCCTTAGCAATCATTTACGGCGTCACAAAGTTTCATCATTATCTCTATGGCAGAAAATTCTATTTGTTGACAGACCACAAGCCTCTCACGTCGTTGTTCTCACCCACAAAGCCAATTCCGCCACGAACGGCACAAAAGCTTCAGAGATGGTCCTTGATATTGTCAAATTATCAGTATGAGATTTTGTACCGACCTACCACTAAACATGCCAACGCGGACACACTTTCCCGACTTCCGGTTGGCCAGGATGTATCATTTGATTCTTCAGAAGTGGCATGTTGTCAGATAAACTCAAGAGATTCTTCCGCTGTCGCAGACTTTCCTTTGAACTCTCGTCGGGTTGCACAGGAAACAGCTGCGGATGCAGACCTAAGTGTGGTAGCACGTTTTGTTCGCTCAGGGTGGCCTGCCAGAGCCAAAGACATTGATCGGCCTCTGGTTCGACGTTATTTTGCACAACGTCATGCATTATCTTTAAGTCAGGGTGTACTGTTGTTGCATACCGACAACGACCAAGCAAGAGTGATTGTTCCTCGTTCCCTGCAACGAGAAGTGTTACGCCTCCTGCATCAAGGACATTGGGGCATTGTTAGGACAAAGCAACTGGCCAGACGTCATTGTACCTGGGTTGGTATGGACGCTCAGATAGAGAGCATGACATCACAGTGTACAGTTTGTGCGGAGCATCAGGCGGCTCCTTCACAGCGTTTCTCAGACTGGCCTCGCCCCAAGGGACCATGGCAACGTTTACATATTGACTTTGCCGGACCTTTCTGGAATACGCGCTGGTTAATTGTTATAGACGCTTTCAGCAAGTTTCCTTTTGTGATTGCCATGAACTCAACGACAGCTTCTAGTACAATCAGTGCCTTAACATCAGTGTTTTGCATCGAAGGTTTGCCTGAAACTATCGTCAGTTACAATGGACCTCAGTTTGTTAGTGCGGAATTTCAACAGTTTTGTCGTGTGAATGGCATTCAGCATATTACCACTGCACCTTTTCACCCTCAGTCCAATGGTGAAGCAGAACGTTTCGTTCGAACATTCAAGTCTCACATGGAGAAGATGAAAGGTCAGCACTCCAGGCAGCAAGCTCTTCAAATTTTCCTGTCTACGTATCGATGCATGCCACGTGACGGCCCGTCTCCTGCCGAGCTGCTACACGGCCGCCGTCACCGCACTCTCCTTCACCTGCTGCAGCCTCCCACGCACCGAGTCGGTTCGTATGGCGCTACGCGTTTTCAGGTTTCTACGCCGGTGCTGTACAGGGTGTTTGCTGGAAACAAGAAGACATGGTTGCCGGGCACCATTCAGCGCGTGCTCGGTAGCAATATGTATGTTGTACGTTCTTCCACAGGGTCGGAGCTGCGGCGCCACGCAAACCAATTGCGCCTGCACAGGCCACGCGATCCTGTCTCGGGTTTCTTGATTCCAGACCCAGTTCACCGCCAGGGAGCACAGCCACATCGTTCGTCCCCGGACTACGAGATCCCTATGGACGTCGACGTACCGCCGACGCAGTCGTCGCCGCCGCTGTCGCCGCCGCAGATGACAGCGTCACCGAGAGGGACTCCGGGAAAGTGCGCCCCCCCCCCCCCCCGCTTGGGCCACGCACCTCAGAAGAAGATGACCTGCTCCCTCTGGGCGGGGGTGGGCGCCCTTCCCTAGGTTTCGGCGGGTTCCCTGGAGGATCGCAAGGCGGATGCCGGGGCGCGGACGGCGTCTCGATCCCAGCCTCAGCTACGACGCCCGTCCCACCAGTAACGCCCCCGCCCAGGCCCTCCTCCCAGTGCTGTCGCCGTGGCCCTCAGCCCTACGCCACGACGGCGCGGCGGTTTGGGGGGGGAGGGGTGTGGTGTCGCACAAGTCCAAAGTGCGCGCCACCTACTTTCGCCGCGCGCCGCCATGCACACACGGCGCGGCGTTCTCACGACAGCCACGAGCGCCCTCTGCTGCAACCCCGCTCGTGGCCACCACGGAAGGACATCGGTCACTTGGGACTGAGTTAGCAACCAGTTAGGTCCTTCGTAATCAGATAGGCACCAGTGAAGACTTTGCTATCGTACAGGCACTAGGCAGGCCTCTAACAACTATGTATCAACATTCTGCAGTACTATGTAAAAGTTAAGTATTGTTACATTCTGTGCAATATATATCTTTCTAATTTACTCGAGTGTTTGTAGTTTCTGGTTGCTCCCCTCCGTACCTGCACCATCGTGCTGTCTATGTTCCTGTGTCGGTCTCGTTCCACTCGGCCACCGACACCTACGACGAGGCTGGGACACAAAAGCGGCGACGAAGTTGGGACACAAAAATTTCCATTCCACTTCCAGTTCTAATTGTAGGTGAATAAGGTGCTCCTATTCACTATGAGGCTTTCTCATTTTTGCATGGCATTTCTGATCTATGTGTAATAAAAAATGATTACAATGTGGTGAATTATAGGAAATGGCGGAGTCAGGGATAAGTCGCAATAGTGGGTAAAGTTTGTGTAATGGATATGTTGCTGTTTTTAGGAGTGGTTGTCTAGTAATACAATATCACGGAAAATAAAATAATAAATTTAAAAACAATCACTTGATCCTCGGAATACCTGGAACGTTGCATACAAAACAATGATTGTACTTTGCGGAATACTTCTTATACATTAAGGTCAGCTGAGATGCATAATCCTAAAATATAAATATCGAAGGATTCAATTGTAAACGTTCAATTATTAAGAATAATAAATAAAAATCAGATGTCGATACAGTAACGATGATTATCCCTCTGAAGGATGGCACGACCTCTACCGATTATGAAAATGGTTGATAATTAATTTTTAAAGAAACAAATCTCTATCCAACTTGATAAAGAATTCAAGAAAAGATCCAGTACTCCGAAAACTAGTGGAACGGTACATTTACCTATAAAATGCACTATACTAAATGCAACGTATACCACCGACTTCCAATTAATTCGTCGTACCGTTCAGGTCAGACGAACGGCGTCAAGGCACCATGGATGGATAGGCACACAACGTGAAGCTGGAACTGTGAGACGGAAGATACACAATCAACGAATTATTTCGTCCGAAAAACTCCTACTTTGAAGTAACACAAGTAGCGAAGACGAACAAGAGTTTTCTTACAAGCCGCTTGTCACACTGGTCAGAAGCAAAAGAGAAACTCTATTGTACGTTTCTAAATGAGTGCTTCTAAGTTCACGTTCACTGCAATGAATTTTTTGTTCCTCTGATAACAAAGGAAAACTCTGAACACTTCAGGCATGTTATCTCCTCTTCGACAAAAATATCTGAGGCTAGTACCTGTACACACACATCCAGCAGCCCCTCACCTGCCTCCTCTCACTAGCAGTGCAGCAAACCGAACCGCAACTCATTTTATACAAAGCCACATGTCTCTCGTGCTGCTCGCATCAGAGCCAACCACGGTTGCTGTTTCGAATTTGCCCCCACCATTTTCTGTCATCCGAGTATCTTTCTCGCCAGAAAAAATATTTTAGAATCGTCTGAAACATTCTAGAAACATTCGAATGTTGGACGGTTAAAATCATACGCCAATATTATCTTTTCCTGGTATTTTTGGGGCGAAGACGCCTATGATCTCGACAGGTCAGTAACCTAAAACCTTGCTTTGCTCGATCAACAAGAGTTTCCGATCCGGTACAGTTGTATTTACACCGGCTGGACGCTGTCCATTCTGTGTTAGCCGCACTCTGACTTCCCGCCACCAGAAATCTACCACATGAAACTATAACAATATTAAATGATGTCTCTTAGCATCTAATTGATTTCCCAATGACCTAGTTTACATATTGACTCACCGTCTCTTCCTACCTACATTAAATCCACATAAACCGGTATCCAAAGTATATAGGTAAATATACTATAAATGGAAGTCCATGTAATTATTAATGGCGTAAACCTAGCATGTAACGAAGTACACCGCCACCTTACAGGACCATTTAACGCGTTTGCTTCTGCCCGTCAGTACAAAATTAACGCTTTTTCTCGCTTCCTCCACTACCTAGTTTGTGAAAAAAACAGGTTTGAGTGTGCGAAGATGAATACATTTCGTATATGCAAGAAGACAAGGAGATAATAAACGTTATTAATGGAAAACTCGCATTGTCATACCAGATGACTGGACGAACGTTGTTAATATTTCTCGAATTAAAGTTTAATCATTAAAATTCGTAAACTGTGCTACACCAGCGTCCTGTAATTTCATGTTTATAATTACTGTTGAAATTTCTCTGTACATACGGAAGCCTTTTCTTCACATTATCTAAAGTAAAAAAATTAGTGCCTCATCGTGTTCCATTATTAATTGTTACCCACAGACTTTGAAATTTGGTTGTAGACGTAAAATTTCAAAAATTTACCAGGTTTTATGTTACATTTAGCCTTATGACTTCAATTGGACATATAGATAATAGGTGGTTAACATTTATCGAGGAGGACTTAAGGGTGAGCATGACTGATTAGGTAAGAGGATGAGGTACGCAGTCTCCTTTCGAAAGAACCTTCCAGGATACATAGGAAGTTACAAGAACCTGGCGAGAATGATGGCAGACTCACCCTCGTCACAGAAACCCGTGCACTGAGTTACTATTAAACCAATTTACATAGGAAAAATCTGAATCACATGGTACTTCATGTAAGAACAGAATGAAAGTAACAGAATCTGTTGTAAGATGTGAAAGGAAAAACTGTAACAAAATTCAACCCTTACGTAGAATCTATCATGTAAAAATCTGGATAAATAGTTTTCAAATAGTTTTTTCCCTAGAATGACTTCATTGAAAGAGGTACCTGTAGTTACACAACTTCGATATAGTCGCTCCCTTCCTTTATTAATTGTTTTTTAAATTACCGGAATGTGTTGTACACAAACTAGCTCTGTTGATGTCTTGTATTGAGCGACGTAGGGCATGGATAATGTCATCTCTTATATGGTATCGGAATCCTCCCTCTGATTCTTTCCCTTTGGAAATGAAATGGTATTCATAGTGTCTCATGTTGGGTGAGTAATGTGGAAATTTCAGAATTTCTAACTATCACTAAAATATACACTTGCATCGGAAATTGCGAGAAAACAGAAAGTACTACTGATGAGTGATTTTCGCAGTATGAATTACAAGTCAGTGTCTGGTCCAGTTATCCCATATACGGATTGCAAGAAAATTTGCAAGAAAATTATTATGCAAACGTGGACTTTCTAAATGGAACAATGTATACTGACTTTACCAGACAAAACGTGGGCTAAATTAGAATTTGACTGGTATTTATTGTAGGAGTATAGTGTAACTTGTGATAAAGTAGTTTTAAATATACCCAAACCGACACTTCTATGATAACTGTGGGACCGCATGCGAAGGAACAAGCAAGTATATACACTGGCTATGTGGATACAGGACAGTATAGAGACAAATGACCAGCCCAATCACGTGGATGGTAGTTACGAAAATTGCACAGTAGAAAAAAAATTGCAAACAGTAACACAATAATTATGAAGCTGTAAATCATTTCATAATTGTTTTTACGCCGGAATTCAACTTGAATAAAAGTGCGAATATTTATGTTTGCGCTTAAGTGAAAAACAGAAGTAAAAAATAGCACTAGCATACTCCCCTATTCGTCGCTTAAACACTCCGGGGAAAAATCCACAGTCCAGCAGTAAATACATCCATTTTACTGTCACAAACACCCTCGGCTCAGCGTGCTGTAACTATTTGCCGGGACAGGTGAAAAAGAACGGAGTCCTACTCCCTCGGTCGCTAACAGTGTGCCGACTACAGCGCCCTCTTTGCACCCAGTAAGGCTGCACTCTAGCTAGCACCGCTACCCGTCTGGAGTAGTCAATTTACTACCCCCCAAGGGAACCTTCCGGTACGGCAGCCGTAATGGACTCCAAAGTCACCGCCGCTTCGGCTTCGGTCCGCAGCTTGCCCACTGTTTGGCGCCGAGGAAAGCGAGAAGCTCGAGATAGTAAAAAAAGAAAAGGAATCACCACGAACCAATTATCGGAATTGGGCGGGATTGGTAGTTAAAATTTCAGAGAACTCTGATCTTTTACGCGAGAGGTTGGGCTTCAAAAACTGAACAACTCAGTAATGTATTCGTCCACCTAATGTTCCTACATAAATAATCGTCTCGTTATTGGTCGTCGACGGATATCGTTCTGATTAGTTACTGCAATAAGTCACCAAAAATACCGAACTGCATAAATGGTTTGTAGGTAAACTCCAACAGCCATATTTCCTAATTTGTATTCGATTACGAAACTAAATAGAGATCGATCAATTTGTGGAATTCCTTTATGTACATTAATGGCACCTATGGAAACCAGTTATCACCACACCTCCCGTCTGTTAATATAACCGATCATGTTTGTGTTGGTAGATTGTGGTGTCCTGAAGATGACACCATTGATGTCTCAAAACTGGTTGCATAGGTCGAAAATTCATAAAATTAGAGCTGTGAAGAAGAGAGAGAAATTAGAAGATGGAGGCAGAACAGGACTCCCATACTTTATCAAAAATTTGTAGCAAAGAAACTTAAATGTCTTAACAAAAGTGTAAGTTTTCCAGTCCAAACTTTATGCCAATTAGGTCCTGAAGCCATAGCTATGTGCTTAGCTATCATTTACATCCGCGTAAGATAAGCACCCAAAATCGGAAACTTGTACAGATCACTATAATTTTCGAGAAAAGAAATAGCAGTGATCTAGTAAATTACAGGCCTATACCAAAGACTTTGATTTCCACCAGTATTTTGGAACGTTACTTATTCTAACATTTTAAACTACCTAGAAGAGAAAGACCTATTGAACCATACTCAATCCGGATTCAGTGTATATCATTCGTGTGAAAGACACGCTACTCACAAGGAATCTCAAATCCTTTTGAGATTAACTTATAAGCGCCTTCTAACAAATTCGCGTGCTTATAGGACATAATGTTGATTGTGCGATTGGTTTTGTTATTTTCTGCAACAAATAAGATAGTTCCTAGTGACTGACGAATGCCATCGAGTAACACGTGTTGTTCACGTGGTGTTCGCCACGGATTTTGGGCTCCTACTGTTCCATGTCTGTTTGAATAACGTAGGAGACAACCTGAGCAGATATTTTAGACTTATCGCGAATTGTGCTGTTGTTTAGAAAATTCACCAAAAATCTGAAGCAACCGGAAAACAATGTAGATGAGGTATACGCTCCGTGCGAAAATCGAGTAATGAAATCTTTCACTATAAAGTAGTAAATACAAAATTACATATATTCAACTAAATACCTTGGAATAACAATTACGAACAACTCAAACTGAAATGAACATACAGAAAATGACGCTGGTTATTCGAACCAAACTCTGGTTTCATTGACAGAACGCAATACGAAACAGATCTACTGAAGAAACTACCTATACTACACTCGTGTCTCATAATTTGGAGTACTGCTGCACAATGAGGGATCCTCATCGTGTGGTACTGATGCAGGATACAAAAAAATGTTCTGAGAAGACCAGCTCTTAACGTATTATTGCGATACAGGGAAACGACACACGAGATGGTTATCATTAAAAGAGATGAGTTACTCGTTGCAGCGTGATATATATATATATATATATATATATATATATATATATATATATATATATATATATATGAGAAATTTCTTTCGTCATCTTCCTCCTCGAAATGAAAAAAAAAAATCCTATTTTTGAACACATGAGCAAATGATCATTATAATAAACTGACAGAAATCAGATGGACAAAGGGTATGATTTAGATGTTGCTTTCTCCAGCGTACTGTTACAGATTAAAACGGTAGAAAAATATGAAAGCATTTCGATAAACCCTTTGCCCAGAACTTAGATGTGATGTTGATTCACCTGAGTTGAACATACTATTTTGGTAAATTAGCCGAATACTCAACTATACGGTTTACTGTAATTGGTAGTGTTCAGTTACGTGGTTCTACATCTCTAAACATGCAGATAGTTAACGTGTTTTTCATTATTAGTAATCGACTGCTGTGCTTCCTTGATTTTTACTTCTCCACGACTAACTAGCTAACACATAGCCGTTTATAAACGGCAAAGCCTATTTAAGACATAAGTAGTCTGAGGCAGGCTATAGATCTGTTGCTGTTGCTAGAGGTGAAGGTTATTACGACTTAAGGGAAGCTAGTCTTGAAAGGGCTGCATGTTTATACTTTGCTTTCGATGCACATCAATGTACACTGCGGAGGAAGTTGCTATTCTGTACCAACACTGAACGACATTATCTCATTCTGTAATAGGCAATTTATTTAAATATCTGGTATAGTTTAAGAATTACAATATTTAGCTGAACAGATTTTTTATAATACACGTTCGCATTCTGGAACCATTTTCTGGTGCATCGTCAAATAGCATTTAGACTGTAGCAAGATACTGTCACCATACGTAGGAACACATTATGTCTCTAGTTTTCTAGTTTGGAGTATATCTGAGGAAATAGAAAGAAACCCTTATTGCACATTATTTACTATTTTGTCTAAAATCGCCATTAAATTATATTCAGAATGACAAACATAGATCATTTCTGCAATGTATTAGGCATAATACAAAGATACTGTCCCAGTTTTCAATTGGGAGAAATTGGATGAACATAGCTAAAAACATTATGACGATATGTGTACTTAATGTTCTGAAAATGAAGTTTCGAGAAGATGAGAAAAGAATGTTCAAAGTGTTTCTGACTCACCGTATGCCTCTTTCAGAACTTTCCAGTGCCATAATTTTGCTGGCCAGCTGCTTGTTTATCCTCTGCAGACTTTTTCAGGAGTCTCTTCCATACTCTGAACCCCTTACTGGTGGCGTCCACAGACCTTTCAGCTTCAACTAGTCGCTGACGATCTATGACAATCTATGGCAGAGCAGCTATCATAATATTTCCTGGTTGGATGCCTAACTTTTCCATTACTTTTGACCTGCTAATTACACCATCACTGAAACAGATAACAGCATCCATCACACCTATTTTGAGAACTGTCCCTGCATCACTGTTTTCGGTATTTGTTGCGACATGCAGCTGTCGAAAGTAGCATTAGGATTTTGTGCACGGCCCAGTACGTATTTACTAAGTATTTATTATCAGCAAGATCCCTGTATATTGGCTTCATTTTTTCCATGACTGTGGCATGCAGGCAATGTTTATGATGATATTCCCCGCCGGACGCATCAGCATAGCCAATGTGCAGACATTTGTTCAAAGAGTGTTTAAGACTATAATAACTATTTAAAAGTAAATGAAGCATACATTTTTGGAAACGGAAGAAATTTTTCTTTCAGAAGGAGGATTTTTTTTTTTTTTTTTTTTTTTTTTTTTTTTTTTTTTTTGATTTCTCAGTCGTTTTCACTTCTCCTTAAGTGAGAGGGCACACAAGAACTGGGACACAGCACCTCTGAGGTAGCGATGTGGTGGGGATTTTCGCGTACTACCTTTGCAAAAGTGAACCTTTAATATCGGCGACCCAGTAAAACAATATAACCTCCGACATCGCTCCTACCGGGAAATGATCCTCCTAGGACAGGACAAAAAACAACTGAAGATAATCATTTAGAACGAAACTTTCACTCTGCAGCGGAGTGTGCGGTGATATGAAACTTCCTGGCAGATTAAAATTGTGTGCCGGAACCGGGTCTTGAACCTGGGACCTTTGCCTTTCGCGGGCAAGCTCTCTACCGACTGAGCTATCCCGTCACGACTCACGATGCCGCCTAACAACTTTACTTCCGCCAGTACCTCGCCTCCTACTATCCAAACTTCACAGAAGCTTTCCTGCAAAACATGCAAAACTAACACTCCTGGAAGAAAGGATACGGTGGTGACATGGCTTAGCCAAAGCCTTATGGATGTTTCGAAAATGAAATTTTCACTCTGCAGTGGAGTGTGCGCTGATATGAAACTTCCTGGCAGATTAAAATTGTGTGACGGAACGGGGAATCGAACCTGGGACCTTTGCCTTTTCTCGCTCAAGCGCTCTACCGACTGAGCTATCCCGACATGTTTCCAATTCTATCGAATGTATGGACGTGCACCGATATGGGGGACAACCCCACGAATCCATGTCAGTATAGGACCGTTCAATGTCCTGACGACTTTATAATCGTTTGGGCGTGTGCAGTTGGAAACGACTGCGAGAGGTGAGTCGTACGTACGAAACATGCATCATCACCTCCATCCATTCACGTCCATTGTAAATTTCAAAGGACGTGGCCAATTGTAACAGGACCAAGCGACATCCCACAGGTATTATTGCTACAGACAGAGTCCAGGAACACCCTTCTCAGTTTAAAGACCTGAGATGGCGGCTAAATTTCCCAGGCATGACCATTTTTGGGCTTATCTTCATCGACATATTTATCCACAATCCCTAAGCCGGAGCACGCGAGTTATCCGTTTGCCTCGGTGTAGGCACTAATCTCTCTTATCTTCTCCTTGTGGTCGCTTCGAGAGACATACTTAAGAGGAAGCTATATTTCGGTTGACTCTTCATGAAACATTTGGTCTTGGAACTTCGACAAAAGCGCGTACGGCGATACGGAACGCCTCTCTTGCAGCGTCTGCCACTGGAGTTTCTTAATTTGGATGTTCCCTGTGTCTTCTATTATCTGTAGTGCTGTATGAAAGAGCTCTCCACTCACTAGTACTCTTTCGGATGTACGGACAATCCTGCAGGATGGATTGTGTCATTTCCTTCCAGCAATGTATCAGAAAATAGTCGAGTGCATGCTACCTTGTGTTGCGTTACTTCTGCATGCTCGCGAGGGCTCTGCATCAAATTAGGCGTCTATAACGGTTTCTTTGGCTCTCTACTGTATTACTTGAGCAATTGTTATTGCAAAAATAAAAATAGTCGATATATGAAAATATTTACGCAGCACGAAACAACACTTAACAATCAAAATTCATGTGATACCTCGCAATACAGTTACGGAACTTTCATTACCCGGCATAATGACAGCAACTCGACGTGGAATAGACTCAGAAAATGCCTCTACCACCGTCCATAATAGCGAAAGTGTTTGCATCCAACACATTTTTAGATATTAAGGAATCGTCGGTTTAACACTGCAGGAAAGTACCTGGGGCAAAATTCGCAGCGGGTGACCAAGAGACGAATATGGTAAGAAGGTTCAAATGCATGTGGGTTGCCGTTCCAATCAGGATATGAAGTCGTATGATCAGGATAGAGTAGGGTGTAGAGTGTCTGGTGGAAGATATTATGCAGGAAATGAGCTCTTTCACGTACCCCAGACAGAATCTCTATACCAGGACCTTCTTCTAACCCTACATCTACTTTTGCTATAGCTCCATTACCCCATGCAGAACTTTGTGCATTATCAGTGACCTCATCTTGATCTGCCTCTGCCTCTAATTTACGTCCTTTACCTCAAGCTGCACCTAAAGAAGGTCCAAGAAAAGATAAAATAAGTTGCCTTCTCTACACCATTTTATCGGGCAAGCTGGGTGGCAAAGTCACTCGCTTTGAATCGTCCAGAAGGCTCCTCAGTCTCAAAGCGAACGTCTACAACTTAGTGCAATATCATCTATGAGATTCCTTCTTTTGTCTCGGAACGTTATGAATTTCTTGCATAATTATGCTCTTTAAATATAGCAAACTAGTTCGGATCAGTTATAATCTATGTATATATACCAGAGGACCCACTCCATTCCAAATAATAGCAGTTGAAATCATTTATGACATTCTACCAGATATCATCGTGTTTTGTCAGGAGCTTAGTTCTAGACATAGTCGGTTCTCCGATAATCTCAAACCCGTCACCAACGAAAATCGGAACTCAGCTGAGCAAGCAAAAGCTTTCAAATCGTTTATGGTACCTTTTATCCATTGTGTAGGAACCTGCGACTGTTTATTGAAATAGGTATCAGAAATTACAGCAACCAGTCGCCTTTTGTTTCTTCTTAATGAAGATTTATTTAAACCATTACCGGTTTCAAGCTGCCTAGCAGCTCATCTTCAGATGGTATAAAATATTACAAGTTACATTTCAATAGTTATGCACTTTACATGTAGTTTGTCCATATTTGGTCCGCTTATTGATAGAATATCAGAACACTTCTTTTCCATCATCATGCCACAACACTTCCCACGAATTTTAGGTGGTAAAATTGATAAATATTTCGCACACATTACGACTGTTTAGCCACTAGCATAACTTACAGCTTGTAAACAAACCAAAGAGTATGTTTATACACAAGATGTGTATTAACAGTGGTGACTGTCATATCATAGTGATCTTGCGAACTTTCATTAACATTTAAGCAGTGAGAATGCACTCGAAACGAAAACCCTCTTCAAGCTCTAAATCAGGAGTGAAGTGTAAGCACGCACTCTGACCGTCATCCAGAAATTCGAAATCATCAAAATTATGGAGAAAGTGAGAAAAGAAATATTTTGATTATTGAATTTAATATTGGTTCGTCATCGATTTTTGACTTAAACAAAAGTATGATCTAATGAAATATGCTTCTCAATCGGTAAGAAAAAATTGGCGTCCAGTTAAAACATACCGAAACAGGAATCGTTAGATAGGTTATTGTACAAAAAATTTAGTGCAATGTGTCACAGCTGGTTTTTATGTATGGCTTAGCCTACGCCAGCAGTCCGGATAGTCCGGAATTTTCAGTAATCCGGCACCGGGTCGGTCCCCAACGTGCTCGATTATCGGACTTTCACTGTATTTCCTTCTAGTCAGTTGGATATTTGCATTGTATGAGTGACGGACTCAATATTCCATACAATGAGGAAACCTGGTGACAGTGCCACGTGACATCATTTTAAGTAGATGTCAACTTTACAAATCTTTAAATAACAGAAGTGGACCGGTTTGAACGTATAATCTATGTTTTGAGGATGGGAAGACCGATAGAAAGAGCTGACGATACTGTCTCCGGGGCAAATAATTCGCAGGCGTGGCCGTTGCTACGGCCCGCGAAAACGCGCATGCAAGAGCGGCGGGGTGATTAATTCAGCGCCTTTGAAGCCGGGAAATTTCCTCGCGGGCGTTTTATTGGCTCTCTGGCACGGGCGCAAGCCGCTCAACGCAATTTCTCGCCCGTCTGTCTGAAAGTTGTTGCTTATTTTTTGAAAACTGTAGGCTCGTATGAATGGGTTAGTATGCATGGTATGTTCGCGAGTACAGTACGTAGAGTGGAAATTGTGGACTTTGTCAGCAATTCACACAGGTTTCTGTTCAAAGGAAAGTAGAAACGATGTTTGTTAAGCCGCGTTTACATCTGCGCAACACTGCCCCTGGTATTTTGTGTGTGAAGCACTTTTCAGGGCTGTTTCAAGTTGTGTTATAACTTAAAACACATCTGTGTAACTCACACTTATTTATAGATACTCTAATAACTGAACTTAATAACGTCTTTGACCTCCGATATTTTCAAATATGTTTGTCTTATTTTGTATCTTTATACTATGGATGAATACTGAGTAATGATAAAATTGTGCCGGCCGCGGTGGCCGAGGGAACTGAGGCGCTTCAGTCACGGTCTGCACGCCACTACGATCGGGGGTTCGAATCCCGCCTCTGGCATGGATATTTGTGGCGTCCTTAGTATTAGTGCGTAAGTAGTTTGTAAGTTTAGGGACTGATGACCCCGTAGTTAAGTCCCATACGCTCTACAAACATTTGAACATTTGACAAAAATGTAAAACCATTTTATTTTCTGTTGAACGCGCTGATTTATATTTTGCTCCAGGAAGAAGTATTTTCCTTTATTTCTTTTTATGGTCAGCTTGACGGGAAACAAAAGATGATATCCGAAAATATATCCCAAATTTTAGCGTGTATGTATGTTCAGTATATGACATGGCAGTTTCAGCAGCTCATCATAAATTAATGGGTATATTTCAACCAAACGTTGTACAAGTATCAGTCAAAGTCTGAAAAGAAAAAAGAAAAATTCAGTGTTACAACAACCTAGGAGTTGGAGTGGAGATTAAACAACGAGTGCGACGGACGACTACAAAATAGCCAAAATATATTCGTCCAGTATTTGAGGATGAGAGCACAATATGACATGCATTTTTTACTAAATCTAATGGCAACCCTTTTGTACAATTAAATCACACAAATTTCTGAATGTATCAACAAAAATATACAGTTGTACGAAAAATACTTTGGAATATACGACATGTAATTGCTCTATTAAACAAAACATTTCATATTTCACATTTATTACTTCATTACAACCGCACATATACAGTATCCATCTATATTTTTGGATGTAACTACTAACATACATCACTGTACTACACATAGTTCAAATATCCAAATGTTAGTTATGCTTAAGGGACTTAATTGCAGTGTCATCAGTCCGTAAACTTTCAAATTACTTATGAACTACCTTATACTAAAGACGACACAAACATGCATGCCGAGGGAGGATTCGAACCCCCGAGGGGGAACGGCCTCGCGCATCGTAGTAGCATAGCGTCTCAGTGCACTTGGGCACTCCGCCGCGGCTACACTTAGTTCATGATATATTAAGTTATGACCTGAGCAGTGACCAAATTTATAACTGCTGTGGGTACACGGAAAATCGAAACCCAGCAATATTGCTTTAGTTTTTGTTTTGTGTCTGTTTTTATTTAGAAATAAACACTGTGCAGGTAAGAAACAGCTGGCAAATATCATTGCGGTAGTGAGTACTTCATAAGATGTACAAGACTAGAGAAAGAGAGGATGGAGTAAGAAAATTGTAATGAGCACGTAATTGTGCGATGTCAAGTTTCCTACGCTTATGAACTACAGCCAAGTGAGGGAATAATAAAAAGGAAAGCTAAAGCTATGGATTACGCAATTAAGGAACTCAAAATGGAATTCGAACTCAAAAACCTGTTAACGAAATAAAAGCAAACTCATAGAACATGTTAAATTATTATGGAATTAGCTTATGAAATGCTTTCACAACGAAATATTTGAATAAGGATCGCCTCCAGCACCCTTGTAATGATTGAATTCCAAAACTCTCTAAAAGATTTTCGTCTGTTATTGTCTATTATTATTTACAGTTTTACCTTCAAAACTGACTAAAAAGGAACTTATAATAGGAAACTTTTAATCACATATTTGAACCTTCTCCTTGTCATATTTATAAAAGAAAAGTGTAATACGTAACTTTTGCATCTAATTGAGGTGTCAAATACGGAAATTAATGGATTTAGAATCAAAAATAATTTCGTAACATGTCTCATTAAACATATCGACCCACCCCTAGCGGCTAAACGTTCAAAAATATGAAACACCAATTTTTCTGTTCTAACCTAAAAGTCAAATAACCAATTCTTACAAATTTAGCATTAAATTTGCATCAGTATTCCATGAATAATGATTACTTTTTATACTTAACATCTATCACTCATTTTGCCCACAGCGAAGTTCGAAATATCCTGAAACATTTTCTTAAATTCTATTCAACAGTCGACATACTAGTTTTATAAGAATCAAAAATACTGGCAGAATACTTTTGTGATCCTAACACAGATTGCAAATATAACTTTTGATTCGTTTAGCTTTAGAATGCATTCATAATCAATGATTTGCATACAACATTTTATCCAATACTGCATTCGCATTTTGAATTTACAAAAGTTTCGAAACACATATATTTCCAACCATAGCGTTACATCGAAACACCAATTTTCGGAAGTGTTGCTTCAATAGTCAAAGCAAACATTCTTTCAAAACGCAGTTCATCCCTATATGTAAATATTTTCAAAAGTACGGAAACACTTTTTTTACAATCTAACTAAGGATTGAAATATCAATTTTCGTAGTACAGTATTCAAAATTGCCTTTATTGTAACATATTTTCTAAAGGGTCTTCATACGAATTTCTAGAAATCCCGAAATATATTTTCGTAATTGTTGCTAACAATTCATGTACCATTTATCTCAGTTCTGGCTTCAAAGTGGATGCTTAAATCACGCCTTAAGTATACCATCGATACCGTCTGTAACTTTCAAACTCGATCGCTACGTCCGTTCCAGCCGGATGTGTGTTATCCTCAGAAAAACTTAGTATAAGTATTTTCTAAGCTTACGGACTGATGACAATAGGAGTTTGGTCCAATATGCTTATAAACAATTGAACGTTTGATTTCCTAGGGTCAGTGGTTTGGCTGGATGACGATGACTGAATCAGTGAGTCAATCGTGACATTGGCTTTAAAATACATTAATTGCAAGTGATATATTTTGAATTATCTTCAATAATTATTAGAAAATGATGATAAAAAAAATAAAAAAAAAATCTTAAAGCATGAGAGTAGCAATATCTACCAAATATGACGATGAATGCTATTTGCTGAGTAAAGTAATGTTTATGATGTATCATTTGAAAACTAATCAGACAATGAGAGGAAAGCACTAAACCAGACCCCTTCAATACATCGATAACCATTATTTGAGCCAGGAATTGGCACCTTCCATTAACTATCAGAAAATCTCTACCGAGCAGTCTACATCGATTACGTAGGATAGCTGCAGAAATGGGGAAGAAGAAACAGAATTCTACACACACGCGCACAAAATGGTCAAGTCATATTAAAAGACGAGGTTCACATAGCTCTGCAGAAATTAAAATCCAAGCAGTCCCTTCGTGTGGATAATATTTCAGGAAATAATTCCTAAATCTGAAGAACCAAATATGGATCAGAAGTTACAGAATCTTGTGTGCAACGTGTACTAACAGGGATAACTTCCTAAAGAGTCTGAAAAGTTGTCATCGCCATCCCCAAGAGGGCTAATGCGACAAAATATGAAAATTTTAATACCCTCCGCTTAGTATTTCATTCTGAAACATCAATCTAAATTATGCTAAAAACGCATAGATCGAAAAATTGTCTGCTCCCTCATAGAATATGCCTGAATTCCGGAAAGACAGAAAAATCAGGAAAGCAATATTTCCCAAAAAATTTGTTTTGGATAAACGTTTCAAAAAGAATCCGACAACATACATAAATTTTTACATGCAAATAAATCTTTTGATAATGTTGATGTTTTATGTTCTGAAAAAAGTTGTTGTTGACTATAAAGACAAATATATTATGTAACCTCTACAAAAAGGAGACGGCAGTTATTCAAAGACGGGTAGACTAAGAAGACGTGAAGATATGGAAAGGAGTTAGATGAGGATGTGCATTATATCAAGGTATCTTTAATTTATGCACAGAAGAGTCGCTTAGGAAATATTCACAGTTACGTATTCTGATTGATGACCGAAAAATGAATATGCCCGTGACATTTCTATCCTATCTCAGACTTACCTTATTACCTTGCTAAATACAATGGATAATGATATTTGGAAGAATACTATTTAAAACAGTAGAAACAATAAAATTTATTTCATTTGACATGGAATGAGAACTTAAAATCCAAGTTCATGTAGGAAATGTACTAATCTAGGCAGTAGAGAAGTAAGAAGCAGAATGGATCAAACAAAATAAGGGCTTACTTTCTAAGAGCATCAGTCTTGATGTAAGGAAAAGGTTGCTAGATTCTTGTCTGTAGTGTTGCACGCTATGGCTCTGAAACATGGATTTCGGGAACTGTTGAAAAGAAGAAGCTAAATTCTTTTCTAAGGGGACTTTTTCGACGCATGCTCAAAATAAAATGGACTAATGAAGCGTTCTTGTGAAGAGTGACTGCAAACATAGGCTTGTGGAGACATTATTATTAATAGAAGTGTGCAACTTACTGACCATCTGCTGTGACAAGAAGTGTTCCAGAAAGTCCAAGAGCAGAACGTTCGAGTGGACACCTGAAGTTCAAAAAGGATGTGGACTGCAAAATCTATGAAGAAATGAAGTGAAATGGGGAAACTCGTCCGAAACTGTTGCAAATCAATCCTTAGATTGAAAATTGCTGTCAACATTGTCTACGATTCAGTGATCTGTATTTAGTTGTGGATCAGCAAATGATTACGTTGAGCATTTACTAAACTGGACGAGAAGCCACATTGAACTTTAAGTTGTTCCAAAAATCAGAACAAAACCAGTCTCAAATGTACTAATAAGAACGTGTTCATTGATTGATTCACAATTATATCCGTAGATTGACCACTACAGAAGAAAGGTTGACTTAGGGCTTGGCAATGTTTGATTTACTTATTTATTTTACTTTCGATTTTGTGACTTCCTTGCTGGACTACATGTGCTGTACTGCGCCTGGGATCTAGACAGTGGAAGGTTGACGCCGGCTAAACAGTCACTCAGCCTAATCATTACTAAATATGGAAATGAAGAAAGCACAAGTCAAGTGATAACGCGAATGATAGGCCGCGGCGCTCCTGTCGTGTCACGTAATCAAAAGAGTGTGAGCCATATCTGACTGGCAGGCCGCTATGAGACAGTGGCCTAAGCCCCAGTGGGCAGCCAGTCAGTTGGCAGTCACGATGGCACATCACTCTTTTGGTCAGATGATATGTAAGCCGCGGCCTGAGCGGCCTGTCTTGCATGTTGTCGACGACTACTTAGCAGTGACGTCACACTTGCGTTACAATTTGACAATGGCCGAAGAGGATTCGTCGAAATCTCTTTTAGTCCACTTGACGCGACTAGAGACCCTACAAAATGTTAACAGCATATATCGGTGTGAAATAGAGCTTTCGTATACTGACTAGCGTACTTTGGATTCTGGTACACCAACAATCATCTTGTGACATCAGAGGCGATCTGGCGCCACTGGGCACGGAAAGTTGATGGCGGTGTCTTCGGCGCTGTAGCCTTTAGCGAATGGAAGGGTCATTCGGGCCGGGGCGCTGCTCGGCAAGTTGGCAAGGTGTCGGTCCGGCGAAGTTCGGCCGCCGTGTCACGCCACGTCACGTCACGTCACGCCTCAGTTTCCGTCCTCTGACGGCGCGTCGGGTACCAACTGCAGCCGCCGTCTGCGGCAGAGCATCCATCATCATATTGTCCGGCTACTCCGGGAGCGTCGCGAAACTTCACCTGCTGCTCCATACTGGCGTGTGATGCCGTCGCGGAGTTGAGGCTCCATGCCGTAACACTGCGGTAACAAATCCTATTTGAGTGAATACTACGGTTAAAAGTGGGTCAAACGTGTTCATTTGAAGCTGCCTCGTTAACAGTAGCGGCAGATTACCTGGTGCATAACGTGGAAGATAGTTCGCGTAAATTTCAACACACAGTAACATATGGAGATTTTAACTTACCAAATAAAAACTGACAATTTGAAGTTAAATATAGCGAAATCAATAGTTATGGCATGTGATAAAGAAGGTCAAGCTAAATTCAAAGTTAATGTATGCAATGTACTACTTGAACAAGTTGATAAATCACCTAGGCAGTAGGATATCCAGAGATGGAAGGAGCAAGGGAGATGGAGATCTGCCCAAGCAAAAGTTGCTTTCAACAGGGAGCTAGAACTTTAGAATTTTGGATGGATGGGAGGTGTGCCTGGATAGCCTGATTTGTTAAGGCGACTGATGGTCCGAAGTCGAACATCCAGGTTCGAATCCCGGTCGAGCGCAAATTTTCAACTTTGTTTCAATATTTCCAATTCGTAAAATTACGGCCGTTAATGTCAACAAATGGTGTCTGTTAATTAGGAAATGTCCGGAAGAACAGACAACAAATTAGTAATTGGAAAAAGAAAAAGATTACACAACCCTGATCATAAAGCCCTTGCAGCATGACTGAATGCAGCTGTCAATAGGAATAATACAAGAAATAGGAAGATCTTTGTCTTTAGTACGAGAACAAGATGGAAATTTTAAATTATTTAACAGTTCTAGAATTGACAACTTTAATATACATTAATAATGCTCAGGAGCACCGTACAATACGATTTACACAAGTATATGCCGAGAAAAAGTGTGAGAAGTGCAAAAGATTCGCCATGTAAGTGTAAATAACGACTTCAACGAAAGTAGAGTCCTGTGCCCACCTCGAGAGATATTGTGAAGAAATTTTGGTCCTCTGCTGAACGATTAAAAGGATCGAAAAGTCCCTGTGAACAAAATGGCACTGTACATAGGATGACTCCTTGACTCAATAAATTCCGAAATACTAGGCATCAACATCTAAATAAATACAAATCACGGAGGCATATGACACTTCAACACCACAGTCCCTACACTAAATCATAATAACGACCAAGTAAAGGAAAGACCACTAAATTTTCTGAACAAAGGAAACGCTACATCTCTTTATGGTATAATAATTCAATTCCACATGGAGAATTAAAAAAGAAAAAAGAAAAAAGAAAATAAAATAAAATAAAATAAAAGATAAAAATTCTCCCGTCCCTTTTCCAGTATGAGTGCATCGTAGGTCTCTACAGGGCTGGAGCATTTCTAATCTCTGTTAGAAAAGCAGTCATTCTTCTTTCCAAGAAGACGCTTTTAATATATGCGTAAAATTTTGGTTACTTATATATGATATTCAAATCCGTTGTAGAATAATGCAACTTACTTTATTCTTTTGTATTATGAGACATTTGGAGGCCGGAAATTTTGCAGGAAAATATTTGAAACTCTCCTCGATGTATACGTCCACGAAACCCTGTAAGGAGTACAAACAAACTGGTTCCCAGACAGATGTGTTTCTTGACTTCGGCAAGGCCGTTTATACGATTCCACACCGGAATATCACAGAGACAGTGAGAACGATTTGAAGATTTTCTAGGAGATATAACATGTTAATCTCAAGGGAAAGAAATAATGTGACGTGCAAAATATTCCTCGTGTAAGCATAGGGAATGTTATAAGACCCTTAACAGAAGATAACGTTGCACGCGGCTGTTTGCCGATGCTTCTGTAACATACGGAGAAGTCTCAACTCTGAAAATGCAGGGAGGAGCTACGGGGTATCTCCGCATCTTTCTGGGAATTTATCCGCAACATAATGAAAGTAACGTTATGAAAATACATACAAAGAAAGAAGAATAGACGATTGCACAATTATTGCCACATGGGAAGTTACACGTCGAGTCGTGTCACACCTCCTCCTGTTGTGTTGCCTTGTAACGTATCACATCCTGTAACACGTGCCAAGCAATGCTGCGACATGTGCCATATCACGTCACGACACTTCTGATACGGTACGCGCTATCGTTTCTTATTATATTTATCAAATCGAATTTAGTGAATTATCACGTAACTTGGTTGCAATAGTACATTAAAAGGGGGAAACCATATTAGGAGTTTCAAAAAAATCCCCTTTATTGCATAGATCGGTAGCATAACTATCCAAGAATGCGCTGTCAAAGTTTCAAAGCGAAATACGCATGCGTTAAGATATTACGAGCTGATGAGCATCTCTCCTAAACATTCCCTACATCAGTCCAAGACATCGACAGGATTCACAAGCAGCTTTCCTGACCTAGTCAATTTCTCCGTCCATCCCATTCAAGACAGATAATGCTGAGATGTTTTCCAGCGGCTTGACTCAATATTTCCAAACTATTTCCATGGTCTTTGCAGGATTTCTGCTTTGATGCTGTAATTATCTGTACGGGTATATTTCTTTCTTCAACATTGTTTGCCTGGGTTCTAGTATGAAGGCATTTTTAAAATACCTTCTTTTTCCCTTTACAAGCTGTGTCCTGTTATCCTCCTAAAATACGAGACGCATCCAGAAAGTACAGTTTCAATTTATGTCCGCTGCAGTGCTGCGACTGCAGTTCCGTACATGCGCTGTAGACGACGTGTACCTAGAAGAAGAACGCGCACCATTTGGAGCTGTTAGTTACGTACGTTTTATTGTGCTTGTTTGAAATGTCGGCGTTGATTGAAAATCCCGCCGCCTTTGGAATCAGGTCGGTGATTCGGTTTCTGATGCGAGGAAAGTGAAACCAAGTGAAATTTATCGACAAATTCGCGATGTTTACGGGCCAAATGCAATGAATGATTTGATGGTGAGAAGATGGGTCCGACAGTTCAATGGCAGGCGTAGTGATGTGCATGATAAAGAACGAAGTGGGCGTCCACCTTTAGTTACAGAAGAACTGATTCACACGATTGATGACATTATCCAGGAAAACCGTAGGTTTACAATTAGAGCTCTCCCTATGGAATTCCCCGAAATTTCACGATCACTGATGTTTCCATTTGGTTGAAGGCACAGGCGGCAGATTTCTTTGAAGAAGGCATACAAAACCTAGTGCCATGCTATGAAAAAGCCTACAAAATTTCGGCAGTTATGTGGAAAAGTAGTTTAAGAGTTGTAGAAATTTGTGCAATAAAAATTTCTTCTGTATGTGTGTACAATTTCCTTTTATTACCAAACGGAACTTACTTTCTGGACCCGCCTCGTATTTACTGCTATTTCTGAAAAAAAAAAAAAAAAAAAAAAAAAAAAAAAAAAAAAAAAAAAAAAAAAAAGCCTCATACAGTTAACTTCGTTTCATAGTAAGTAGTACAAAACTTTTAACGCACGTCTCATACGCACACGCCCGCCCCTCACGCACCCTTTGAGTGCAGACAGACGGCGGCGCCAGGCACTCGACACAGCGCGGCTGTCATCGGCACGCGGCGCGGCGCGACGAGAGCCATTGAGAGGCGGCCGCGGAAACACGACGCTCCACTGCACTGTCAGCGGTCACAACAAGTGCCGAGGCACCGCCAGCGCTGGCCACCGCCACACTTTGCCGTCAGCGCGCGGCTCCAGTCGGTCCCTGCAATATTTCACAGTCGTGTGATGACGTGAAACATGCGCTACAATTTCAACTGGACTGATTCTCGGTTCGCTGAAACCAAGCATTTAGAAGCAGTTTCCACCACCAGAAACCAAAACGTTTGCATAAGTACAGCTTCTGTTTAAAAGGTACGTGGTAGAGAATCCTCTTACCACCACTACTAATCTGTTATGTTCCACTCCCAAATCGAAAGAGAGAATAACGAATACCTGTTGGCCTTTATACGAGCCGTTAAGGTTTCGAAAATTTCATTGTGCTCTTTACGCGAAGCGTATGTAGGATGTTGCAGAATCAATCTGCAGTTAAATTCTGACCTTCTAAATTTCTTCAATTTGTCGCCTTTCCTCCATTTGAATTTCAGAAGCATCTTTGTGACCAAAACAAATTGTTAGGCACCGGTAAGTGGGGAATAGTGCATCAGCGCTAGCGTTGGAAAAAAAAAAAAAAGATACGAAGTTTATATGGAGTTGTACGCCGGATTTCCTGTCGTTCGCCACCAGCCTAGGGTAAACCCGTAAGAGTCTTAAGAGTCTCACTGCGCGGGCGGCTGTCCATGTAGTGCTGTGGCTGCAGGGACGGCTAGGTTTATTCGGATCTTCCCGAGGGATGTTGGACACTGACTTATGTTGTGGCAGCAGACAAGACGTTTCTTTTCTTAATGAATAACCTCTTTGACATTGAACAGTTTTAAGACACGTGCATTTCCTCTTCTCTACAACTATTCTATCGTGTTTACTATTCACATCTCACATCGATTTCTGCCAGAGTCTTGGCGCTGATAAAAACACTGCGTTTTTCCAATGACGTTGCAATTCGGTCAGAGACAGCAATAGACCTGGAAGAGCAGTTGAACGGAATGGACAGTGTGTTGAAAGGTGTGTGCAGGATGACCAGCCAGTCTAAAACAGTTTAGGAAAAAATTCAAATTTTTATTTCAAAAATTTTTTTAAGTTCTACAAGTGTTCTTCCACTGCGACATACGCCTTGACAACGTGACCAAGGCTGTCCACCTTGCAGGACAGAGCCGGCTAGAACCAGTATTGAATGCTGATTCTAAAATCACGCCACCCTTCTGGCGTCCGTGCTGAAACTACTGACGTTTCCATGCTACCGTGGAGCCAATAGCAGGCATCCACGTTTGATCACGTGTGCTACTGCTGGAGGTCTCCGAGGTGCGAGAATCGGTTCCTTCGCTCTCTTTAGTTTGAGCTCTCGTACAGAATAGACGCACTCTAGTGGCTCAGCCTCTGTGCGGGGCGAATGGCCGCATGCCGTCCGCTCCCGCCTAGCGGCTGTTCGGTATCAGCCACAACTGTGTGAACCGTAACCATTACCGTAACCTTTTCCATTTTCTAATCCGTTTAGACTGGCATTCATTCATTGCATCCGTCCCCAGGGCGAGTTCCGCCATGTATCCCGTATTTCAGAATATACCAAATATTAACTTGAATTATATCTTTTATTTGCAATTCAGCCACCCTTTCCTAGGGCGCCCACAAGCCTTCACCGCTCCGCCTTCCATCCTAACAACGCTTCCAACCCATTTTATTTATGCAGCACTGGGATGGGTTGTATAATTTTCCTTCCATCCGTAGGATAAAGATCAAGTGCTGTACAGGTGCATATAAAATGAACATTAACAAGGGCAAAACAAGGAATTACATTAGGTAACAATGTAGGTGGTAGATGAGTTTTATTACTTGGGCAGTAAAATAATACGCGATGGTCGCAGTACAGAGGATATAAAATGCAGAAAGGCAATGGGAAGAATGCCGTTTTTGAAAAAGAGAAATTTACTAACATCTAATATTGATTTAAGTGTAAGGAAGCCGTTTTTGAAGGCATTTGTGTGGAGTGTTGCGTTGTGTGGGAGTGAAACATGGATGATAAACAGTGTAGACAGGATGAGGATAGAGGATTTTGAAATATGGTGCTCAGAAGAATGCTGAAGATTAGTTGGGTGGATCGCGTAACTAGTGAAGAAGTACTGAACAGAATTGAGGATAAAAGGAATTCTGGCATACATTGACTAAAAGAAGGGATCGATTGATAGGACACATTCTTAGGCATCAAGGAATCATGTTTTAGTGTTAGACGGAAGTGTGTGGGGTAAAAACCGCAGACGGGACCAAGAGATGAGTAAAGTAAGCAGATCCAAATGGATGTAGGTTGCAGAACTTATGAAGAGATGAAGAGGCTTATTTAGGATAGAGTGGAGATCTGCATCAAAACAGTCTCCAGACTGAAGACCACAACAACATCTCTCTTCCAGCATTTAGTTGCTTTTTTTCTTTTTCCAGTCACTCCTGTCTACCCGGACTTGCAGACTACATTTCCTCTTCTTACGATATGACACTATTGATTGCTACTCCCTCAGTCCGTCAGATTACTTACATAGAATAACAGATCTATCACACTTCCCAGGCCCACTTACGATGATTCCATTGCCTGTGATGAATACTCTGCGTCGAGCACGATGTGCTGAGTTCTATTACTGAAGTAACTTACATATCTGGGAACCTATTTCATATGGTAAAACCTTCGCCAGCAGTCTGATGGTGTAGTAATACATTAATGACTTTTTTATAACTTGTGCGATGCTTGTCGCTGACTTCTGCCCTTTCTCTGCCAGCGTATCGATAAACATATGACATTTGTCACGTTCCATTTTTTTGCAACAAGCTGAAGGGAGAGAGCGGAACTGTTCGTCACTTTCTTCTCCTTCATGTCCTAGGACGTGTCCCATGATTTGGTCTAATTAATGTAAGCGTGAGCTTAGTTCTTTATTAATTTCAATAAACCCCCAAAGTTAATTTGAAATATCTTACTTACTTACAATCCGTTCTCCATTCCCACTAATTTTAAAGTTATTTATTTTCAGCAGATCCAGTACTTCATAAAGTGATGCTCGGGTATTGTAGCGATTTGTTTCGCGATTGTACTAGAACATTCTCTGTGTAACTTTTATTTATTAAGTGTCTATGAATGGTTTATTACATTTTAATGCCTTCAGAAAAATCTTTGCGATGTTTATGAAGTCCGATAATTTTGCAGTTTTTGGCGACTATCATGATTAATTTTCAACACGATCATAGAACAATAGTAAACGAAATGCACAATCCCAGAATCAATTTACCGAAGTAATATTCCAGTCATCTCAGCTAGAATCACTACAGAATATGATCGAAATGTTTGTACCAGCTCTCAATAAGGTAAAATTTAGATTCCGCCGATTTCTTCTGTAATGTTGCTTTCTGGTGTTGTATTACGACCCCTACCATTTACTGGTGGAATCCAATAATTTTGTTTAAATTGTCCCTTCCTTGTCAAAATTGCTTAGTAATCTCATTTAAAAATATTTCACTACCTGGAAAAATTTCATTTGCTGTCCTCAATCTTATCTTTAATACGCAACATCCATTTTCATACGAAAGCAGCATTACACTGGCACCACAATGTTAAAAACGTTTCGTAAATCGAGAGACATGTGGTCTTCCTGCAGTCTCTTCATCCATAGATAACAAAATATGATGTGGGAAAAGGACAATCTTAGTTTCACACGGAAAGTGCTTCCTAACGCCGTGCTGATACATGTAAATGCCTTGTCAAGGTTTTAAGGTCTCGTTGATGAGGGAAAAGTTAGAATCTGTGGTCTAGCCATTGGAGCCAATCAGTTCCGACCGACCGCAGAGTCATCCATTGGAAATGACGGCACTTTATGCGGTATGGAGAGGTGTGTTCGACCACAAATCTTCGGTAGTAGACGGTTTTCTTCATCTTGAATCCTCACAGATCGCTCAAGTAGGTAGGCACCTGCCTCACGAAGTTGCGTGCACTCCGTACATCTTCCCACATCTCCTTTAAATCATCTACACCCACATCTTATTTCATTGTGATGGTTTGAACGGTGTTGAGGACTGTTAAACAAAGTGGTTGAGGACTATTTATCACAATAATAACCACATCCATTTTACATAGGACATTTATGTACATGTTTTCATTATTATTATGTATAGGCCCAATAAGACGAAGCGAGTCAATGTTGGTTGCTCTTCCTTTTGCCTTCAGAATGAATTCTCTTCCTTTCATCAGATCACAGTGTTCCAGTCAGTTTTCTAATTACCTATGATCCTCGGTTGCATGGGAGTGAGGAATAGAATTTTTAAATTTTTCTTATTTTTCTCATCCTGGCTGTCCTGATAGCTCGTGAACCATGCCGTGTGCCTGCTGCTGTAGCTTTCCGCAAGAATGTTCCTGGAAGGTGCCTCTTTGGTCGGCATTCCTTGATGACTTGACTCTGCTGACGAGGGTACGTCACCCTCTGAAAATCGGCAGAACCCAGCCACCAACCACGATCCACACTGGTGGTCAAGTGGGGTACACTGTGACCAGACCTGAACGAAGAACTGAAAAACGGACTGCGACATTACTTTACCTGTTTCCGTGAACTCCGATGCTACTATTACTTTTACTCTGATTCCAAGCTGTACCTTTAGAGACAGGCTTCGGTCTCCCCCCGGGTCTCATTTAAGACCCTGTAACAGTTTCCACAATAAAACTACTCTGATTTCACCATAATTTCAGGACTTTCTCATGTGAACTTAATGCTCACTCCTTACATCCTGGCATATCAGCTTCGATTATAGTTCTGTAAAGCCTAGTTTACTGAAAGTAGGAAGGGACCTTCGTAATATCAACATTTTATGTTAATATAAATGGAGTTTCCATTTTTAACAGCTAACATTGTTAGCAGCTATCTCTAAACCTTTTTCGTGTATGGTTTCTCTCAAGCACGGTACTTAAATTTTGATACCCTTCTTTATTTTCCGACATTTCATATTCAAACACTGCAATGGGTGATTTATCTTCCTAACTTGACTAATTTATTTACATTTTGACTTTACATTTGCTCTTGATATCCTGTAATTACTCTTTCCAAAACAATGTTAAACAATAACATTTAACACCTTTTTGAACCAATGGATTAATCATGGTAGTTTTTCAGACTTCTGGTATTTCACCAGTTTTCCATTTAAGTTAAATAAGTTGAGGATTATTTTTATAGTAAATATGAGATCAGGTAGCACGTTCCATTCCAAAATGGTTGTTTCGGCAGGGCGAAGACCGACGTGTAGATAGAAACCCAGAGCTAGAACTGGATATTATAAAAAGTCTCATTTAATGTTTAATGGGTTGAAGTGCGATATATTTGAGTCCTTTGCATTGGGTGCTTTTTACACCTTGTACAAATGCTAGGTAATGATCTACGATCCATACGGCACAAAAATAATCCAATGAACTTCAGAAATGCATCATTTGCCACACCTGAAACCATGTATTCAGTCTTACTTTGGTAAAGACACTCCCGTCTAAATTGCGATGTGCATTGCAGCAATTGTTGCAGTAAATGCAGAAATTGGTTTCCATGTGATTCACTGCAAGCGTATACGCGTGGTTGCATGTCCTGTCTTACCCGTTCACATCGGCCTGTGTACATCAGAACAGTATAATCTGCTCCAGTTTCAACATATGTGGCACGGACTCTGCATACACGATACTGCGTCCCATTGCGAGAAATCACAACAATTTGATCCTGTGAACCAGCAGCCATGCAAATGGACCTACTTGCTCGTTGACAGCGAAATAGGCTGGAGCACTATCATGTAGTAGTCACGTAACCCTTCGAATCATTAATGGCAATTATTCCAGCAGTGGAGGCAAAGTCATCTGCAGGAAAAGCCCCTATTTCCGGCATTAGGTGATGTGGAAAGAAGACTGATGCCCAATTTCAGTTACCAGTTATTCGGCTGACAGACCTGCATGGGTGCTGATGATTCAATAGGCACACTATGCCACATATAACTGTTGAAATTGTCACTGATGGAGATAAAACTCCACATAAAGATAGCCTCATCTGCGAATACAATGGCTGCATCAACCGAGAAAATAGACCGGGGACTCTTTATTCTGTCGTAAAGACGTATTTGGAACATTGATTGCAAGCAAACAGGCAGGAAGCAGGTGACAGCCAGTAGCAGGGAGAAGGAGGCGGCTTCCAGTTTTTTTACGGATACCTGAACTTGGAAAAAGCCTTCGCATAGTGACGATGCTGGAAAATGGGCAGGGTCGATCTCAGCATAAGCAAAAACTGCGGTAAATGTAGAGAATGGAACTGTGTTCCCAGATGCCTGTACTTGCAAATACCAAATTCAATAATAATTCACCCTATCAACGTACAGTATTTCTAAATATATTAATGAACTCCGAAACATTAGGCGTATCTCATGAATCGAACAACAATTTTAATATTTTAAAACTACAAAAGTAATGTAAAATATTGAATATAGAAACATGAAACTTAAAATTACCAACTTTAGAATACATAAATCAATTTCAACAAACTCTGCCTTGGATGATACCTTATTGCCTCAAAGTATCACATTAAAAGAAACACTTTAATCTATTTATTTAATAAATTATAATACTTTTCATAACACGTTATTAGTAAATATGATCTGCCAGTAACTTTAAGTAAATATTGTGTAGTAAGAGCGATCAATTTCTGGAGGAAAGCTTGCTCAGTTATTTATTTAATGTCTTATTTGTACTGCTGATAAATAGAAGTTAACGGAATATTTTTAAATTTTCTGTTTAACATTGTAAAATGGTAAGTTATGGAAATGGTCAAGTCTAGTGGAAAGATTTCTCTTAAGTATTCCACTACGATTGGAGAGGAGTGGACAGGCAGAAGACTGCTGTGGTCAAGATTAATACTTGGACAGATCGAGTGGAGAGCACGTTGTAGGCTATAAGGATACTTTATGTTTCGTCTCAGAAGAAGGATAACCAGCATCGGTAGCTGAAGTGCTTCGTTTGTGACTGTTAGAATCTTCGCAGCGAACGAACTCTTACTTTGCCGCTTTAGGATGTTTAACTTTCTCCGATTCAAATTAGTAATGGTAGCTGAAGAGTGTATATATAATTCTACACGAGAATTTACGAGTGTTGTGGTGACATTTGTCGAACTAAGAAGTGAAATATTTGTAGTTAACGGTTATTACGTGTTGTTGCGAAATGGATTGAACATCTGAGCATTATCGGTGATAGCTTAGTTGGGGATTGACAATACATTGAGAAACTTTATTGTCTATTTCGATACTGGAAATGTTAATGTCGTTAGATATGTACAAGATCATTGTTCTTGAAGTCAGGGAATTGTGGTGCTCAAATGTTACCAATTTGCGAGTGGGATAGCTGATTTAGTCAGCTTAGTTTTAACTTAGTGACTACATTATAGTAGAGGATGGAGCTTTTAATGTTTTATTTATGTGATGACAAGCCAAAAATAATGTTGGCAAAGAAGTGTGTTTTTAAAAGTTTTCATTTGCGATGACCTTCGTAATGAAATAAAAGGTTGTTTTGAAAAATGGATATATTTAAAGGTATTTATTTTTCTTACTTATTTTATTCTAGCATCTTGTGTATGATTTTGAATGGATGCTTGCAGATCTGAAGATGGCAGTTAAATTGCCGAAACCGGTAATCTGAATATAATAACAAAACAGACTTTAGAGAAGGTGTATCTATTGATAAGGGCAAAATTTTAGGGGAAAATCTAGTATATGTTCCAGAAAAAGGTATTGATGTAAAATCGTCTGATTAAGTGTACTGGAGATGTTAATGAGAATAGTTGCATTAGCCCCCAAATTACGTGTATTACCTAAGGAGGTTGATGTTGTTACTAATTGTGAGTTACGTGGTGAAACGTCAAATGCAAACGGTGTCAAATATTATGAAGTTTTACGTAAAGCGACGGATATTAATAAACTTAATAGCGGTGAAGTTTTTGATGCTTCAAGGGAAGTAAGCAATAAATTGTTTGAGGAAGAGGTAGTTTTAATTTGTGTAAATAAATTTGCCCTTGATGCCACTGATATCGTTATCTTGCCAGTGTGTAACTATGTATTTGAATCTGACAGGAATAGGAAATCTGAAGCATCAGAGGAAGGTGTTTGTGCATTAATTGGTAAGATAATTCGTCAAGTGATAGCGTTCATATTGACTGGTTTGTTAAACATAATAGTAATTTTTCTGTAGATGACCGGAGATGGCATTGTAAAAGTATGAGGACAAAGGAGAAATTTAAAATAGAAAAGGAGCTAGAAGGGAGAAAGCATTAAAATGTGCGTAGAAGGTATTTTTTAAATTATTTAGGTCGTGCGAGAGTAGCCGAGCGGTCTGGAGCGCCATGATGCAGATCGCGAGGTCTCCCGGTTGGAGGTGCGAATCCTCCGTAAGGCATGGGTTTGTGTCTTGTCATTAGATTAGTTTAACTTAGTTTAAGTAGTTTGTAAGCAGGGGAGTAATAACCAAGCAATTAAGTCGCATAGATTTACAAACATTTGAACTTTTGAATCTTAAATTATATTGTGTGGATGTTGAAATGGAGTGGTTCAAACATCTGTAAATCTATGGGACTTAACTGCTATGGTTATCAAAAAGTTTAAAAGGTTTATTAAGCTTATGAGTCTTATCCGCGGGGTCATCAGTCCCTAAACTTACAAACTATTTATGAACTAATTTATACTAAAGACAGCACAAACATCAATGCCCGATGGAGGATTCGAACCCCCGACACATACACACACACACACACACACACACACACACACACACACACACCTATGCACGAGGGAAGACTCAAACCTTTGACGTCGAGGAACCGCACGCTGCGCAGCAAAGGCGCTTACTCGTCCACTCCACCGGCAACTGACAGGTGACGAAAAATTTGGTGCTCAACTGATGTAGAAAATAAGAGGAGAGAAGCTGAAAATGAACTTAGTCACAGCAGTGTTTAGAAAGGGAAGAGAAAGTTAACGTGCAGCCCATAATAGAAATCAAAGCAGAAACAAGTACGTAAGTGGTCTTTTCAAGTAAAGTATCGGCTGTCTGTTTTAGGGGAGGGAGGGATGTAGATTTGGTAATGACAGATTGGGTAGGGTAAAAGACTGCTGTGGTCTATTACATGGATGGTTCGTGAGTAGAGGTCTTTGGTGGGTTGTAAGGACACTGTGTTACGTCTTAGAAGACGTAGCGTAAGTGCTTCGCTTGTGACGTTGTTGGAGTCTGCACGGCAAACGGTCGCTTTGTCGGCACTCTAAGTTTGCCGTGAGTTAATGGTGTCCGTTAATGAACTTTAACGATTCTACTTTTAATTATAAGTCAACAGTGTATGTGTACAAGAATTTATTGGTTTCGATACGATATTTGTTGGACTAAGATGTGAAGTATTTTGGGGTGACGACTATTTCGTGTTGTGCGATCGAGATATGGACTTAGTATTTGAGCATCGTCAGTGAGTAATCGGTTGGCGATATTGCTACTCCATTCTCATAAAGCAGTTAACGCATCAGTTATGATAATTTTAAAAGGTTTATATGAATTTAATATTTATACTTGTCTATAACCACTTCCAGTTGATAAACAAATCTGTTTGAATCAACTTTGTTCAACTGTGTTATCTGGCATTCTCTAGCTTACTATGTACTGGCGGGCTAACTGCAATAACGGTGTTAATTTTCCTCCATGACCGGTTTCCAGCGGTATGATGAAGTCCTTCACGATTTCCTGCTTTCATAAACAACCCTGTCTCAGACTAAACGCGAAATACTGTCGGAAATAGGACTATCGAATTCTGTAGTCGTTGACGGCGGGAACTGGCCTTCTCGTACAACCACGCTACTCACTGCTTATTTCAGTTGGAATTTTTGTAAGTCAGCACCAACCTCTCGATTACAATACTGAACCAATGTGTTCGTGTTACATCCACGAGTCAGCAAGATAATCGAATCGGACACAATATTACTAATAATGTTACTGTGGCAGCAGATGGTGCTAGGGCATCACAGTACCACCATTTAGGAGATTCTGCAAGAACAAAGAGCTGTTTCGATTTGATACCTCACTCAACGAACTGTCTACATAAGCTGTAGTTCTTCGTAACTTATCTTCAGCACAGCATCTCACGCTAACCCAGGTGAGTGTACAGTGTGTACAGTGTAATTCTTATGTCCTAAGGCAACAGGCCTGTAGACGTTTTCACAAAAATTGGTAATTTTTTAAACTTAAATTTGGATATCCTCCAAATGCCTTACTATTGTATTCTTTCAATACACTGGATGCAGTTTGGTACACTGAATGATAATGAGTGAGTGTAGGTGAATTTCCATTAATAATGATCCATGATCGGATAACAAATAGTACTCTTCGATTAAGAAGACTAAACTCGATCGTCCAGGAACTATATCATTAGTATGGCGAGATCATCTGATTTTATGTATGACGCACACTTTAAATTGAAATTCGTGTTGCAAAGCTGCGTGTGCGTTACTGGAATACTTTTCGTAAAAAAAATATTTTTTTCCGTGTTCAAAGGCAGAGTAGGAACTCAATCTGGATTAAATTTAATTTCTTTGTCTTCATCTGTCACTGTTTGTTCGCAAACGCTTGTGATGTCAGCCACTGCTCTAAGAGAATTACCCGTCAAAACCATAAACCGAGAGACAAAAGGAAAAAGTCAGGGTCTATCGGGGAAAAAATTGATAATCCACCAGACGAACTGTGAGTGACTGAATGTGAAACAAACAACGACGTTCGTACAAAGCATCAAAGAGTGACTGTTCAAGGTATCTGACAATTTCAACGTGAGTGAAACAGCATGTCAACCTCCTCAAGTAATTTAAGTCAAATGGTTATTAGTAAATATTAAATAAAATATAAGGTAGGAAATACTTTAATACATGCTGAACTACTAGTCAATGCTATAGTACTGAAAACACATGTGTTTATAAGACACACGTGGTAAAGTTGAATATTTTCAGTAAATGCTAATACCTTTCCATTAACTAACAACGAGGTCAAAAGTATCTGAAGATTCTACACACGTTCTAAACTTTTTTTTCTTTCAATGAAATCAATAATTGAAAAATAAGGTACGTATAATAAAGAAGGGGACATCTTAAAACGAGTGGAGATGATGCCACATACATGATGCAGATAAACTGTGTCATGAAATCTTAATTCTGAATAGATGACGCCAGTAGGATCCAAAATTACTAATGTAATACATTCGAAAACGTAAACTTGTCACCTTGCACTTCGACTGGCCGAGAGGCAGGCACAGCACTAGTGGTCCTTCGTTATCGACCAGCATCCGGCAGAAGGGCAATCTCGTGGCCAATCAAAGCGCATGTCGACAAGTTCCCAACCCAAAAACAAAGGAAATTTTGGTTCTACTGTCATTTCGTGAAACAATTTTCTCCACATTGCATATACACTAGGTATCAAAAGAAATGGCACACACTTAAACGGTTGAAAGTACACGATAATACAGGATGATCAATTCACAGCGCAACCGCCTATGCGGGATCCGCAGCTGCCATCGCCAGCAAGTCGCATCCTGCAAAGGCGGTTGCTCTGAGGATTGATCATCTTGTAGAAGCAAAAGACCTATGGGTCCGCAATCCAGCCGTTTGCGATATAATTAAAAATGTATGGTTCCAAGCCGTCACTGACAGCGTTGTTTGTAACCATGGTACCTTCGGTTTCTGCGGCGTCATCTTCCTGGATTGGTTGAGTATGTCCCCCTTCAGCAACATTAGAGTACATGGAGCATAGTGGAGCTCCGGCAGGTTTTCTGCTGCTTTGAGACGACATGTACTGTGCAGATACGGCCAATGATGGATAGGTCGAGGTGGTCTTGTACCTTGGCCTCCAAGATCACCTGTTCTAAATCCTTTGGAAAATATTTGTTTCCTTGGAATAACAGTGCTCTAATGATAATTTAATATATATAAAACAGTCTGGAGCGCATCATTAGTTCTTTATTGCCAACCAGTTTCAACCTAATGTTGGACTTGTGGATATGCAGCGGCAATAAAGAACCAATATTGCTCACTATACTGTTTTTATACATTAAATCCTTTCGATTTTTGTGTCTGGGGTCACCTTAAAAGCGAAGTGTACAGCACATCCGTTTACACGGTTGAGTAACTGGAGTGGAGAGTTGTACACATAAGATTTCCAACATCATCTAGGACTTTTCGAAGAATTCGAAACTGATTGCAGAGACGAGCACAGTATTGTATCCCGATGCAAGGAAAACACTTCAAATACTTTCTTTAAAAGGTAACCTATACGTAAAATGCGAATTAAATTGCGATGTAAAACATAGCAGTACAGCCTAAGTTTCAAATTAATGTGTACTAACTAGGACAATGTTTATAATGTCCCCAGAGTCGGCTTGGTACAATAAATTCGTAATTATATCGGTAGCGGCTCGTATCCGCACCCATGTTTACTAAGACTCTTTTCCTTCTATTATCGTGCACCTTTAACCGTGTAAGTTTAAGCCATCCTTTTTGATACACCCTGTATGTACAGGGTCAAGCAGGATTTTCGTATTGAGGCATCGCAAAAACATCGCGATTACTCACATGCAAATAGTATAAAATGCCTGTTACAAAATTTCGTGATATGAATATATTCAACAGTACACACAGCGTCAAAGGTTCTGAAGGAAATGTATAAAGACAGGCCACGATGCCAGTAACTTGCATGGCGTTTCCGTTTGTGGGTCACTATGTTCATTATCCTCAAGACGCATTTTACAGCCCACAGAAAGTTTCTTGGTGTAATTGTAAAATACACTGACATAAGGAACGTATACCCATCTCATTCTTTGACGTCTATTTACTGTCGTAAATATGTGCGGGACGAAATTTGGTGACAGACATTTACTTATTGCTGCGAAGCCCAAGTGCGCAAAATTCGCTTGATACACACACACACACACACAAAATTTCCCTTATTCAATCATAATACTTGTATGGACTCCCTTGGTCACTGAAGTTGGGGGAGAGGGGGGAGGGAGGCGGCAGAAAGAGCGGTGAAGCGGTTGCAATGAGCGAGGAAGGTGAACTCGTTATGTGACACTTAGTCAACTATTCCAACTCACACATTGCCTATGACCGTGAAAGGAATGCGAGTGTTATGAAACGCATTATTGTACTACTAGAATACGAGTCGTTCTGAAGTACAAAAATTTTCTGCATTAAAAAACTTTACAGAAAAATATGATAGTGAACTGTCCAATACAAAATGGGAGAGGGACGGGAGTGAATTTTGTTATTATTAATAGATTTTGCTTTATTTTTGCATGCAGCATCTTTATTGCTGTTTGGTGCATTTCCTTTTAATTATAACCAAGTGCTTATGGGTACTGTGTGTACTAGGAAGTGATGTGATTAGTGACAGTGGCCTGAGTATGTGTGCGCTACAGTTTATTTAATTGATCTGACTGTATTTTTGTATTTATAATATTATGGACCAAAGCTTCTAATAAACTACGGGGCCTCGTGTGTAGGCTCTTACATAGGAGCGGTCTTTTCCCTTAGTGGTCGAGTCACAAGACAGTCTCAGAACTCCCAATGAATTTACGCCCCTTTCTTAAATTTAATTAAACTAGTGATTGCGCTTCTGGATTAAAATTGTGGCTCAGATAGACAATAAATACATGTATTACCCAAAAGGTGAAAGAAATGACACAATTATGAAACGGCACTTCACAACGGTTATTATATGAGGCTCGCTAATAAAAGAGGCAATCTGCTGATGGCAATCTTCTATCCTGCCTGATCTTATGAGATGTTGTCCCCATGCCCAATCATAAAGCAAGCAACTACAAGCGTATGGCATAAAATTTCGTATTTCACAAATTTCAAAACGACATTTTTTATTTGGAGTCGCCGTTTTTGAGTTAAAGACGTTGGAGCCGACACTTTAGCCAAGTTTGTAATAATGATTGATCTTCGAAAACAGATTGCGGTCAAATGACTGTTACGGTTTGATATTTCAACAAGTCATTCCATGCAAAATTTAATGCTCTTTTATTTTGGTAAGGATAACATATTTAGTGGGATACAGTTTCCGAGGGATAGGAGAAAATCTATAGAAAGTGCTAAAATTTTGCAGTATTCGGCAACGGATAGTTGTTCGGAGGGTAGGGAAGTTGAAAATTTGATTCCATATACTAGGTTAGTTTACATTAGTTTAAGTAGTTTGTAAGCTACGGGATTAATAACCCAGCAGTTGAGTATGACAGATTTACAAACATTTGTATTTAATCTCCTGTCTTAAATAAGGAAAATATTCGTGAATATCTCAGGTGATGTTGCTGTCTTCGCACGCGTTTAAATGTTCTAAAAAGCATCTCCACAAAGTATGTACAATATTTGTGTTGAAATTAGCATGTACGTCTTTCGTAATTACGAATGAAATACAATTACTTTAATATTAATAATTTCATTTAAAAATAATCAAAATATTTATTCAAGACTGTATGATAACAATCGTGGCGTGGCAAGCTGTGTCTATTTCTAAGTTACTCATTCTAATGTGAAGGAGAACACGTTGTTTTCGTAAATTTTTGGGTTGTTTTATTGCTTACAATGATTGTAGAGCTAGGCACGCTTTGTAATACAATTTTTCGAATAAGGTACATAATAAATAAATTTTTGAAGAAGTCGCAACGATAGGTGTCGCTTAGAACGTGGCACTAAGCCGGACTTTCTACTTGTACGTAGATTTGAAAGTCGATATACAAGGGTAATCATATGTACTTGCCGACAGAGTGACAACGAAAGCAGAATAACGCGAAATTCTTATCTGTATTTTTGAGCACATTTTACAATTATGACGTGCATTTTTCGGTAATGAGTTTATAAAAAAGACCCATATGATTAATGATTTCAAAGTGATATAAATATATTTTGATTAGTACATATCTCCTAGAACAAATTTCACTCTGAAAATATTCGCCTCAATTATAGAGAACACAAATATTTATTAAAGTTTTAATCATAGCTGTTACTGTCAGCGACCTTTACAACGCCAAAGGATAAAACTGCAGCTCTCGGTAGCAAAATAAAACTCATTTAAACTGGTTTCGGCACCGACTATTAGTGCCTTCATTAGAAATTATAAAATGAAACAAGTGACATAATAATGAAATGTACAACTCAGCCGTAAAGCTTACGTCACAAAATTTAAAAAGAAATTTTTAGAAAAATAAAGTCACCATGGGCTGCACGCCTGCACGGGGGCATTAGTGGCTAGCTTTTTCAAAAATTCTTTTTTAAATTTTGTGCCGTAAGCTTTTCAGCTGAGTTGTATATTTTATTATGTGACTTGTTTTATTTTATAATTTTTGATGAAGGCACTGGTAGTCAATGGCGAAAACAGGTTAAATAATTTTTAATTTGCGACCGAGGGCTCGCTCCATTTTTATCCTTTGACAAATATTTAAATTTAACGACAACACTGTTTTTTAACCTGCCAGACTCAAAGCACACGATTTGAAATATAACTGATGAAACGAACACCTGAATGACAGGACAGTTGGCTTTACGTATTAGTAATGTTACTGTACTTAATCTGATGATCCTAAAGTCCCATCTAATTTTTTTTCTCTTTGTTGGCCATACCACGCACCTGGATGATGCATACGAACATAGATTGTTCACTTACGGTAAAGAATATGTATACCAACATTCTTGTATATTTGCCCTATAGTTTGGGATGTGAAGTTCAACTTTCACACACACTCGCATATTCATAAATGCATTCATTTTCAATATTTTTACTTCTTGTGGGTCTTCAGTTATATTATTAAAGATTTATTTCATTTTTTTTTCGCTGCTATTATGCTCGTATATAATAAACACACTACTTCATCACACAACATACTTCACAATAACACTAGTCCAAAAATTAGACACAAGACATTAATTTCGTTATGTCTCATGATGAAGGAGGATCAGGACGTAGACAGTAACTAACAAGGATGTAGACATGTGTCTGTAACTGAAAGAATTGATTTTTCCACATACAATTTATTTACAAGATTAACTGAACATGTAACTTTCCTGTGCTTGTGGTGGAACAAAATTCTTCCTATTACAAAGTACTACAATGAATCACTATAATTCCCGGAATTAGTATATTGTTCCGGTTTGTGCTCTCGTAGATGGAACTCCTATACTGAACTCCTGAATCGAAATGTCGTGTTGCTGTGGTGCGCCGATATATGTAGGCGAGCTCCCTTCTTCCTACTGGCCGGCGCTTGAAGCAGGTAAACAGGTACAGACACTGCGGGTACCCGCGGCGGCCGAAGTACTACGGAGCGGCTTATCGCCCGTCCACCCGCCTTATCCTGGCGATTCGTGTGGACCGCCGACGTTATGGCGAATAGCGATGCTTCAACTGATTCACCTATTTTCCACAATTATACAGGGTGTCCAGAAAAGGACTCCCTGATTTCAAAATTAAATATCTCGAAAACAAAGATCGATAGAGGAATGCAGTAAACGGTATGTTTATTGTAAAAGCTGTAAGAATTTTATACAGCAGTTTGAAATAATAGTTACAAAAGCTGCTAACAGATGGCGCTGTAATCGCCATACGTAATGCCTAGTATAAATAGTGATCCGAAGTTCCACTATTTAAACGCCAAAGGAGGTTAGCGTACCGAAGGAAGAGATTAAAACCATGTACTCCATTGACCAACGCGTTTTTCTGGTGCTAGAGTACCACAGATCAGAAGAGAGTCCTACGGCAACCAGGCGAAGTTTTCAAGCACGATTTAATGTTCCAAAAGGACCCGATGCAAAAACCATTCCTACTCTCTTGCAAAATTTCAACGAACAGGCAGCGTAACTGATGATCTAGTGGGGCATGTTGCCCGCAAGCAAACCGAAGTTACGCCACAGTTTCTGGAATTATTCAGCGAAATCCAATGTCATCCGTCCATAGAATTGCATCTGAGACTGGTTTGAAGCGTTCCAGCACGCAGAAAATACTGAGAAAGAGCCTATATATGTTTCCATTCAGAATTCAAACGCACCAGGCCTTACCCGTACGAGCTGTGCAACAAAGGATTGCCTTTGCTAATCAGATGCTCTCAATGACTGGTAGTGAAGGATTTGATGTTGGCTGCATCTGGTTTACAGATGAAGCACACTTCCACCTGAATGGATACGTAAATAAGAAGAACTGGCGATTTTGGGGGTTCCGAATAGCCATATTGGCGTGAAGCGAAACCCCTCTATTCTCCTAAAGTTACTGTGTGGGCTGCAGTATGCAGCAGAGGCATTATTGGCCCTTTTTTCATTCGAGAAACGGTCACTGGTGCACGTTACGTTGCGATTTTGGAACAATTTGTCGCCACACAACAAGCGTTAGAGGATCAACCAGCTTCTGAATGATTTATGTAAGTTGGAGCCCGACCACATCGGACCGAACAAGTGTTTCGCTTTCTTGAGGAATACTTCGGGAATCGAGTCATTGCTTTGGAATATCCCAAATTTACTGGTGCAGGCATGGATTGGCCTCCATATTCTCCGGATTTGACTCCCTGTGACTTTTTTTGTGTGGTACAGTGAAAGACATGGTCTACTCGCAGCATCCCGCCACGCTGGACGAGCTTGAATCGGCGATCTCTGTGGCATGTGAATCCATTTCGGTTGAGACACTACGAAATGTTATGGCGAATTTCATTCTTCGTTTGCGCCACCTCTGTAGTGCCAGTGGTGAACATTTTGAAAACATTGTGATGTGGTTGTTTGCAAAGAGTATTTTCATACGATTATTTCATTATTATATGCTGATATGAGCTGTACAGCGTACAGCGCCATCTGTTAGCAGCTTTCGTAGCTATTATTTCAAACTGCTGAATTAACTTCTTACAGCTTTCACAATAAAAATACCGTTTACTGCATTTCTCTATCGATTTTTGTTTTCTAGATATTTAATTTTGAAATCAGGGAGCCCTTTTCTGGGCACCCAGTATATAAAAAACGCATCTGAAAAACTTAATGCAGTTTTTAAAGACCACAATAAGTTTCGCAAAATGCACTACAACCAACATTAAATCAAAAAACCAATATGATAAAACAAAATCGTTGACTTCCTCATACACAGCCGTATACATATTTAACTGGGATAGTCGTGAAAAGTGTTATATCAGCTAGAGTAGAAGAAATTTCAAAATCAGATACCACGAACATAGAATAAATAGTAATTGTGACCAATACACATTCTTCCATCACATTAAAACAGAAAATCTTAACGTAAACCAAATACAATGTGCCATGAAATTTCCGCACATAACACCGAAGACCCTATTATTGCAACATTTCGAAGAAATAGAAATATATACACATACACACGAACATCGAAATGAAATCCTAAACGGGGAAATCGAATAGGAACGTAACAAATAATATTAATAAAATTATTGAAATAATCAAAAACGATTTTAAAACATTGGTCAGAGATAGAAAGAGCAGTACACGTTACTTACAAAGGCGATACAACTTAGACATGAAAATCCACAGCGTACAAATATCAGAAAGATGTCCAGAGGTAAAAGTTGTTAACATGGGGCATCACTGACTACAAAGCTGTCAGGAGATGTTTTTAAGTTAAATTAACTGACGTAAGCAATAGCAGTAGCTTATCAGTTTCAATAAAACTCCAAGCACGCAATAATAACATCAAATTAAAAAAAAAAAAAAAAAAAAAAAAAAACTTCATCAACAGCAATGTCAGAAATGCCATATGGACGTATGTACAAACAAATATAACGCAAATTGTACTTAACTACGTATTATGCAAATCTATATAACAATATGGCCCTATTGCAACTAGCTTGATAATGACCATGGAGTCAAAATGAGCTAATCACGATAATTACAGCGTAATAAAACCATCAAATACAGGTACACTACTGGTTATAACATTTTTCATAATAGTTCCTTTTAAATTATACGAGGTACGTCCAGATAGTAAGTTCCGTTTGGTTACATAAAACAAACGTGTACAGATACAGAAAAAGTGTTTATTGTACAATAATCTACAACGGTTAATTTTTTTTCCACATACCTGCCGAAATTTTGTACGCACTTGTCATAGCGTGGCACACGCTTCTGTATGCCTTCTTCATAGAAGGTTGCCGCCTGTGTATTCAGCCACGTGGTAGCATGTTCTTTCAGCTCGTCATCATCGTTGATATGTTGACCACCAAGGACAGATTTTTAGGTCTAAGAAAAGGTGAAAATGGCTAGGAGCGAGGCCCGGGCTGTACGAATGATGATCAAACACGACCCAGTGAAATTCCCGTAAGAGTTGTTTGGTCACATTCGCCACATGAGGTCGGGCAGTATTGTTGAAACAAACACCGCCTTTTGATGGAAATCCTCTTCTGACACCTAAAATTTGTCCTGTCAACACTTCAACGATGACGAGCTGAAAGAACATACTACAACATGGCTAAATACACAGGCGGCAACCTTCTATGAAGAAAGCATACAAAACGTGTGCCACGCTATGACAAGTGCGTACAAAATTTCGGCAGCTATGTAGAAAAGTAGTTTAACAGTTGTAGAATTTTGTACAATAAATAGTTTTTCTGTATCTGTACACGTTTGTTTTATATAACCAAACGGAACTTAATTTCTGGATGTACCTCGTATACATGGGTGGAGAGTGGTGTTTCGTGAACTGCACTCCAGGGTTAACTCCATACGTCAAACGTTGTACGGTGGCTTATTTCTGCAGAACGCAGTCGTATTATGAGCGGGAACCGGACCATGAGACAGGATGATCTAGCAGTTTCAGCTCAGGTCCCAAGCTCAGAAACATCCTTGCACTGAACAGAAAGGAAATATTTAGGGCTCGAGGGGTATGAAAATTTAGCCGGCCAGCTCGCGGGACGTGACATGCATAATCCAGCATCAACGCCCTGCGTCACACGCGCTGCCCCCACTCTTCACCCCCTCCCCCCTCCCCACCCCCACCACCGCACCAGCCTCGTGACGTCGGACTCTGTATGGGAGCGTCGGGTTAACAAAACGATACAGACCGCCGCGTACGTCACACATAAAACGCAACCAGCCAACACTCGCAATGGGCTCAGTGGACGAGTCGCTCGGAAAACAGGGCAGCGCCCCCATCGCTATCCAAGTGGAGCGTGGGGCGGCGTCAGTTCCACAGAGTCGCGTTTCCACACGCACATTCTGCCTCACAGTGAGTGGCATTAGAAAGAACTGAGTTGCGAAAAGTTCTGTAAGGGGCATCGCGATATTGGAGCAGAATGAATGACACCATTGAAGAGGGAATTGAGGCAATTACAGCAGAGTTTCTTTTAACTTACTGATCTATTCTATCATCATCGTTTAAGTTTTATTGTGCCTTCCAGCGTTCAGTCTGGAGCGTAGTACCCATTCTCAATCTCTTCTACGAATCCCTATTCAATCCTGACATTGGTTTCTCGTCATTAAGCCTGAATCCCTTTCTCTTTGCTCTACCAAAACTCATTCTGACCTCAACTACCGAATGCACTAATCCCTTACGGAACATTTCTTCTCGCGTGCAACGTGACAACACCATCTAAGCCTGTTCGCTTTACCTGTTTCATACATAATGTTCATTCCCAATTTCACTTCGATTTCGTCATTTAGGACACCCTCGTGGCTTTTTCCCCATCTGTTAGTACCTGCGATCTTCCTTGCTACGTAAACCACTTAATCTTTATCCCACGGATGATACTGAAATTGTACAACCTATCCCACTGCTGTACAAATATGATTGGTTGTAGGCGTTGTCAGGATGGAAGGCGAAGCGGTAAAGGCTTGCGGGCGCCCTAGGAAATGGTGGGTGATTGATAAATAAATTATAGAATTTATGTTAATATCGGGTATGTTCTCAGAGTACGGAATACTCAGCGGGACTCGCCCTGGGATCGGATGTAATGAATGAGTGCCAGTCTAAGTTAGCGGATTAGAAAATGGAAAAAGAAAAGGTTACGGTTCATATTGTTGGTGGCTGATACCGAACAGCCGCTAGGCGGGAGCGGACGGCACGCGGCCGTTCGCCCCGCACAGAACTTGAGCCTCTGGAGTGCGTCTGTTCTGTGTGAGAACTCAAACTGAAGAGTGCCAAGGAACTGCCGGCCGCGGTGGCCGAGGAGACTGAGGCGCTTCAGTCACGGTCTGCACGGCTACTACGGTCGGGGGTTCGAATCCCCCCTCGGGCATGGATATTTGTGCCGTCTTTAGTATAAGGTAGTTCATAAGTAGTTTGTAAGTTTAGGGACTGATGACCCCGTAGTTAAGTCCCATAAGCTTAACAAACATTTGAACATTTTTTTTGCCAAGGAACTGGTTCTCGCACCTCTGAGTCCTACTGCAGTAGCACACGTGATCAAACGTGGGTGTCTGCTATTGGCTCCACGGTAGCATAGAAACGTCAGTAGTTTAACCATGGACGCCAAAAGGGTGGCGTAATTTTAGAATCAAAATTCAACACTGTTTCTGACCGGCTCTGTCCTGTAAGGTGGACAGCCTTGGTCACGTTGTCAAAGCGTATGTTTCAGTGGGAGAACACTTGTAAAACTTAGGCGAAGTTTTCAAATAAAATTTTTGAATTATTTCCCTAAAATATTTTAGACTGGCTGGTCATCCTTTACAGTTACTTTGATATGCGTAACCTCAGTCTTATTAATAAGGTAACCTGTAACCATTCCGCTTTGACTCCCATGCAACAAAGTTTGTCGAAAGATTAAATGGTGCACTGATAACTCTGTCTTGGACGTTCCTTCTTGCAGAAGGGAGTTGATCGTAGCTGAGGGCTCACTGCATGTGCTTTGTTACAACTGATTACAAATTTTTCACTACGTTGCCATCCTATGAGAAAATATACCCTAAGTACATTAAGGAGCCAACCTGTTTTACTTTATTACTACTGATCTATTCTGTCATCATCATTTAAGATTTATTGTGCCTTACTGCGTTCAGTCTGAAGTACCCATTACCAATCTCTTCTACGAACCCCTATTCAATGCTAACATTGGTGCCTCGTCGTTAAGCGTGATACTTCACAATCATTCCTAACTGAATAGAAGTACTTTCTCTTTGGTCTACAAAGACCCATTCTGTACTCAACTGCCAAATGCACTAATATCTTATGGAACCTTCCTTCTCGTGTGCAACATGACACCACCATCTATGCCTGTTTGCTTTACCTGCTTCATCTATGGTGTTCATTCCGAATTTCACTTCTATTTCCTTATATTCGTCACCCTCGTGGCATTTTCCCCATCTGTTAGTACCTATGATCTTCCTTGTTACTTTCATATGCGTAACCTCAACTTTATTAATAAGGTAACATGTATCCACTCAGCTTTCGCTCCCATGCAACAAAGTTGGCGAAAGATTAATTGGTGCACTGAAAACTCTGTCTCGGACGTTCCTTCTGGCAGAAGAGGGTTGATCGTACGTGAGTGCTCGCTTATGTGTTTTGCTACAACTGATTACAGGTTTTTCACTACGTTGCCATCCTCTGAGAAAATATATCCTAAGTACCTTAAGGAGCCAACCTGTTCTAAGATTATTACTCCTATTTTTCACTCAATCTGCTTAAATCTCTCTCCCACAGATATCACTTTCGTATTGTGGATGCTTATCTTCATGTCATAAATCTAACATTGTTGTTTGAGCTCTGAAATGTTGGTATGCATGCTTTCAATCTGACATCACCATCACGTCGTCTGTGCATCCAAGACTGCTATTTTGTTTTCACCTATTTTAATCTCACCCTGTTGGTCTATCGCTTTCAATATGTGATCCATAAATTGTATGAACAACTATGGTGACAGGTTACAGCATTGCCTTACCTCTGATACCATCTTGAACAATGAAATCAATTTACAATCAGCTCTAACCACCGTCTGCTAATCTAAGTAAACACCTTTCATTCCCTGCAGACCTTTTTTACTATTCCTTAATTTTGTGAATCTGACTAAAGTTTCCTCCTGGGAAGACGGTCATCTACAGAACTTAGATATAATCCCTGATCCATTCATTTCTCCAGTATCTGCCGTAAGCTAAAAATGTAGTCTAGACATCCTCAAAGAGGCCGAAATCCACACTGATTTCCATGAACTAAAACTCGCGGTCTCCTTTGAACAAAACCTGAGAAGGTTTTGTGCATCTGTGTAGATGTTACAATTTTCTCTGTTTACAAGCATGAATATTGTTTTGAATACTGCTTTCGTCCAGTTAGACGCTATTCCAGTTATCTTGAGTAACCATTTGAGACGGGACAATCTACTGTATTTTATGAGTTCCACCTGATTTCATCAACCTAATTATCATCATCATAAGTCGTTGTGCTCATTGCTGAGCGTCGTGAACCCATGAATCAAGCGTCTCCATCCCGGACTGTTGTCAGCTTCTCTCAGTGCCTGCTGAAGAGGTAGATCGGAGATCTTCTTGATTTGGTCTGCTTGCTGCTCTTCCTCTTGGTCTTGTGCCCTAGATCTATCCTTGTAAGATTATTTTTTCTAGCTTTTCTCAGTCTCTTCTCCCAATATGGCCAAAGAACTGGAGAATTTTTTCGTCGACTCGAGAAGAAAGACGTCTGGAGATATTCAGTTGTTCAATAATGGACACATTTGTTCTTCTTTCGGTCCGTTTTATGCGTAGCATCATACTCCAGCGCCAAAGCTCAAACGCATAAATGCGTTGTTTGTCTCTGGCCTTGTGTGTCCATTATTCACAGCCATAAAAGAAGGCAGACAGTGTTGCAACTAGACGGACCTTTGTGCTAATTGTTATTGCTCTGCTCTGCCAGATCATCGTGACTTTCTTCGAAGCCACTCGTTCTAGCGTGATCCGTCTTCTTATCTCCTCTTCACAGCTACTGTGCTGCAGATGGTTGACCCAAGATAGGTGAAGGACTGCACGATTTCCAGTTCCTTTAATTGACCTGTGAGCTGGATCTGTTGTTCTCGATCAATTAACATGAGTTTGGACTTACTGAGGTTGATGTCTAGTCCATATGCTAGACTAATGGCTTTTATTCTAGTTAGTAGCTCAGCAAGTTCATCTCCACTGTTGGCTAAAAGTAAAGTGTCATCAGCATAACGGAGGTTGTTGACAGTTCTTCCACCAATTGAAATGCCTTTGGTCCAACCATCAAGAGCTTTCCTAATGACGTGTTCTGTATAGATGTTGTACAGTTTTGGGCGTAGAAAACAACCCTTTCTCACAACGTTTGATACTCTGAAGGAATAAGACGTGCCAGCACTTGTCTTTACAATTTCGGAGTGATCATTGCACAGATTTTTTATCAATGCTGTCAAGTGGGGAGGGACACCGATCTCTGCAAGTACTTGCCACAACTTTTCCCACACAACACTGTCAAAAGCTTTCCTATAGTCAAGGAAGCAGATGAAAACAGGAACACAGAACTCTCGAGATTTTTCTATTATTTGTCTTACGTTGATAATCTGTTCACGAGTTCCTTTCCCTTCAACAAAACCTGCTTGTTCTGCAGATATGTGGGTTTGAATGTATGGCTTCAAACGTTGGTTCAGTATGTAGAGTAAAATTTTACTTGCGTGAGATATGAGTGCAATAGTTCGGTAGTTGAAACAGTTCCTGATAGACCCTTTCTTGTGTAAGGGGATGAAGAGAGACTTTGACCAGTCATTCGGCCACTCGCCAGTTTCCCATATTCTTTTACACAATGAGTGCAGCGCATCAATACCTTCCTGTCCCATTTCTTTGATCATTTATCCTGATATGCCGTCTACACCAGGGGCTTTATAATTCTTCAGATGTTGAATCACATTCTCTATTTCACTTCGTAGAATTGTAGGTTCCAAATTAATTTGCTCAACTGTTTGGTTGTCCCTGCTGTTGTTAATTCCAGAGTATAGCTTTTCACAGTAAAGTTTCCACCTCGCAACAACGATTTTATTTTCACCGATAGGGTTACTCTTCTCGTCATCTATCACCCACGTACGAGGCTTAAATTCACCGGTGATGCTTTTGATTTTCTTAAAGAGGTCCCGTACCTGATTGAGATTATGATGCTGTTCTATTTCAGTACAGATACCATTAATGAAATCTGCTTTGTCCTTTCTACAATTCCGTTGTATTACTCTGCACAGGTCCTTGTATCTGTCTTGATCCTGGGTAGTGTGGATACCAGTTTTCTTTAGATGCCTTCTCTCTTCAATTAATTGTAGTGTGGACTTTGATATCCAGGGATGTTTTGCATTCTGCGATTGTTCTGATATCGGTAGTGACGAAGAAACAACGTTCTTCATTCGGTCCCATATTTGTGATGCTTGTGCTTCGTTATCAAAACTGACTTTGTGAAGTTTTTCTCTTACGAGTTCACCGAACATGCGAATAGATTCTTGAGAGACATTTGGGGCTACATTTAATCATGTATTTACGAAACTTTGGGCATTGAAAATATTTTCATTAACCGTCGTGTCTGTCTTTTCGTCTGTTAGAGACCTATTATCTCTGAAACTTCATCACGAATTGCAAAGAGATAGTTGGTGTTGTTGTGGTCTTCACTCCAGAGACTGGTTTGATGCAGCTCTCCACTCGTCCTTAGCAAGCCTCTTCATCAAATCATTAGAACGGCATCCTACATCTACATACCTGGCCAATAAAATTGCAACACCACGTCGTGCTATAGACGCGAAATTTAACCTACAGGAAGACGCTGCTGTGATATCCAAATGATTAGCTTTTCACAGCAACCACACAAGGTTGGCGCCGGTGGTGACACCTATAACGTGCTGACATGAGGAAAGTTTCCAACCGATATCCCATACACAAACAGCAGTTGACCGGCACGTTGTCTGGTGAAACGTTGTTGTGATGCCTCGTGTAAGGAAGAGAAATGCGTATAATCATGTTTCCGACTTTGATAAAGGTCGAATTGTAGCCTGTCTCCGTGCTGGATCCCAACGGCCTCGTGGCCTCATGGCTGTAACGGATCGTACTGCCACGTATCAATCCCTGAGTCAACAAATGGGGACGTTTGCAAGACTACAAACATCTGCACCAACAGTTCTATGACGTTTGCAGCAGCTCGGAGACCATGGCTGCGGATACCCTTGACGCTGCATCACAGACAGTAGCGCCTGCGATGGTATACGCAACGACTAACCTGGATGCACGAATGGCAAAAGGGCATTTTTTTCGGATGAATCCAGGTTCTGTTTACAGCATCATGATGATCGCATGCATGGTTGGCGACATCGCTGTGAACGCACAATGGAATCGTGTACTCCTCATCGCCATACCGGCGTATCAACCGGCGTGATTATATAGGGTGCCATTGGTTTCACGTCATGGTTACCTCTTGTTGGCATTGACGGCACTTTGAACTATGACATTTAGATGTATTACGAGTCGGCCGCGGTGGCCGAGGAGACTGAGGCGCGCCAGTCACGGTCTGCACGGCCACTACGGTCGGGGGTTCGAATCCCCCCTCGGGCATGGATATTTGTGCCGTCCTTAGTTGTAAGTAGTTCATAAGTAGTTTGTAAGTTTAGGGACTGATGACCCCGTAGTTAAGTCCCATAGACTCTACAAACATTTAAACATTTGAACATGTATTACGACCTGTTGCTCTATACTTAATTCGATCTCTTCGAAACCCTATATTTCAGCAGGATAATGCACTACCGCATGTACAGTCGTTTCTGGATTCGGAAAATGTTCTAGTGCTGCCCTGGCCAGCGCATTCTCCAGATCTCTCACCAACTGAAAACGTCTCGTCAATGGTGGCCGAGCAACTGGCTCGTTATAATACGCCAGTCACTACTCTTGATAAACTGTGGTATCATGTTGAAGCTGCACGGCATCTGTACGTGTACGCGCCATCCACGCCCTGTTTGACTCAATGGACAGGCGTACCAAGGCCATTATTACGGCCAGAGGTGTTTTTTTGTGGGTACTGATTTCTCACCATCTACACACCCAAATTGCGTGAAAATATACATGTCAGTTATAGTGTATTTGTCCCATGAATACCCGTTTATCAACTGCGTTTCTTCTTGGTATAACAATTGTATTGGTCAGTAGGATATTTGAATCTGCCTAATTTATTTATGTCTTGGTCTACCTCTGCGATTTTTACCCTCCACACAACCTTATAATGCTAAATTCACAATTCCTTGATGTCTAAGAATGTGACCTACCAATCGATCCATTGTGTTAGTCAACGTATTCAACGAATTCCTTTTCTCCCATATTGTGTTCAGTACCTTATTAGTTACGTGATCGACCCCATTCTTCTGTATCAGCACATTGAAATAGACTCTAGCCTCTTCCTGTCCGCACTGTTTCACTCCCATATAAGGCAACAATCCATACAAATGCCTACAGAAAGGATTTCCTTAACCTTAAATTATTATTTGAAGTTAACAAATTTCTCTTTCTCAAAAACGCCATTGACATTGACATTGCCATTACCACTGCCATGGCCATTCTGTATTTTATATCCTGTGTACTGCGACCATCATGTGTTATTTTACAGCCCAAGTAACATAACTCGTCCACTACTTTTACTGTTTCATTACTAAGCTAATGTCTCCAGCATTGCCTGATTTTCTTAGGCTGCATTACCCTTGTTTAGCTCTTGTTCATCTTATACGCACCTTTCGAACACTATCCATTCCGTTCAATTTTTCTTCCAGGTACTTTGCTGTTTCTGACAATTACAATGTCATCGACAAAACGCATTGTTTTTATTTCTTTACCCTGGACTTTAATTCCTCCTCCAAATTTATCCTTGCTTTCCTTTACACCTTGTTCAGTGCACAAATTGAATAATAAGTGAGAAAGGCTAGAACCGTATCTTACTCCCTTTCCAGCCACTGCATCCTTTTCATGCCCTTCAATTCTGATAACCGCCATATGGTTTTTGTACACCTTGTAAGGAACCTTCCGTTCTCTATATTTTACTCATGCTTGCTTCACAATTTGAAAAAGTGTATTCCAGTCACCATTGTGAAAAGCTTTTTCCAAAGATGTAGATGTTAGAAATGTAGATTTGCTTTTCCTTTAATCTATCTTCTACATTTCTCCTGAATCCAAACTGAACTTCCCCGACGTCGGTTTCTATCAGTTTTTCCATCCTTCTGTAAATAATTCGTGTTAGTATTTTGCTATGTTGACTTATTAATCATATGTGTCTGTAATTTTCACACCTGTCCGCACCTGTTTTTTTCTGTTCTTTTTATTATTTTTTTTAATTCTTAAAGACTGAGGATATTTCACTTGTATCATACATCTTACATACAAGCTGAAATAGTTTTGTCACTGATGGCTCCCCCAAGAGACTTCAGTAGTTCTAAGGGAATGTCGTCCTCTACAGGGCCCTTGTTTTAACTTCTGTCTCTCAGTACTCTGTCACATTTATTAGCATAGTATCTCCTATTTGATCTTCATCCTCTTCCTTTTCCCTTCGTTCAATTATCACCATAGGTAATTGGTTTCGTTTCGTAAAAATCAGATCAAGGAAACAATTTTTATCTACGAACGTCTTGTAAATATCTTTTGAATCAGTTAACTCTTCAACAATACGACACGAATTTCACAGATTACTTGAGCGTATCCATAGGTTCGTTTCGTACATTTCACCAATATAAAATATATAATGTTATAATTTAAAGATTATAGCTTGTGTGCCCAATTTTAGAGGTTAATCTTCAAATGTACTACACGTAGTTTAATGTGATATCACGAATAAATTTAGAGTAGCTTCGGACAACATATGGGCCGTTTTTTTTCGTAACAAATCGGTTTAGGGAAAGGAATTATATCGTAATTTCATGTTTTAGATGTATGATGCTTACATACGGCGTCGTAAACTAGAGAACCAATAGAGCTTTTGTTAGTTACCTATTGCACCAAAGGACTAATAGACGACGCTTCTGCGTTATTATTATTAATAATAATATTATTATTATTTTTCGGGCGTTTGAGTCGAGCGTAGTACAGGAAGGAAGAAGAGGCGCTGTTAGTTTCATAGTGAACGAAACCAGGAACAGATGGCCCTGTTGTGTATATTGCCACAATAACACAAGTAGTAGGGTCAGCGCACGTCAGTATGGCATGATTGTTTCTACGAATATAAACAAACATTAGACAGCGAGATAGTGATTTTGCTTTTGTATTAGAAAGTTAATGGAAGTTGTTTGCTACTTTCGACAGGTTTCATTTCCATTTAAAATATAACGAGAACCATTCGTTTTTATCGATAGTCTTCTTTCATACAATACTTTCTGCCGAGGACAATCAAATATTTGCATTTTCCTTCGCGATTTCCGTGCATATTTATCAAATTTTGAATCCGTTATGTTTACTAATAACCATTATGCGTGGCGACTATCTATTAGAGTATTTCTTTTCACTCACTGTGGTCCTGAAGGCTTAAAAACGATTACAGAGAGCCCTTCATTAACACCCTTTGTGAAGTACCGACATATAGCTAGCTACTGACAACTAAATAGTCTTGGCTGAGACACCGTGTGGACGTAAAATGCAATAAGTGAGACAGTGTCCCTGTCTGCAAGAGACAGAAAGCTGTTAAATGCCATAAGAAGAAGAGTAATCGCAAACGACTAGATAGAGTCGCTCGTTTTTCGAGATTGAGCTGATGCTTCCGCTCGATTCAGACTGACAATACGGAACTCATACCAGGCTACAGATTAAAAAAAAAAAAAAAAAAAAAAAGCGGGCGAGTCTAGAGTTATGAAGGTCCACATTGTGGTTACAAGTCAGTTTGTCAGGGAAAAGAATTAGGCAAGTAAGTTTGTGCCGAGTAAGCAGAGCATACGCAATTCTGATGCTACCCCCTCCTTCCAGTGTATTGCTGTGTCATTTGCGTCTATATGTTTTCGACAAACTGTTCAATATTTAAAGCGTTTGAAATGAAGATAGATAAGGCGCAGGCTGACCATTCAACGTAAATGAATATTCTTCAGAAGAAAAAAAATCTTATGTGCTGAACGGTATGAAAAGGAAGGCCACTTGGGTGATAGAGGAAACGAATATTGCAACAACTTACGTTTACTTTACATTCCAAAATTCTATGTTCATTATCTAAGGTCTTGTATCAGACGAGTCCTATGTATTACGAAAAGTGGAAGAAATGGAGTAACAACATCTCTTTCTCTCACTTCGTTTTTTGTATAAAGACTAATGAGGAACTGTACTTCGTGTTTCAGCTGGATGTCAATTAATTGCTTCGGTTTCATTATTAATGAATCTTTCAGTCACATAAAATACATTACCTGTGAATGACCAATCGAACGAATTGAGAATGCTGTAGACAGTTTACGCAATGCAAAAGCACCGTAGAAAATACTGGAAATTTAAAGGACTCAATGCAAGCGTTCGAAAGTAAGACATTCTCTTCCAATAAAGATATTGTTAATTAGGAACTAGCGTTAGCCGGCTAGGAGTAGCCGAGCGGTCTGGAGCGTCACGTTACGGATCGTGCGGCCTCCCGCGTCGGAGGTTCGAGTTATCTCTCGGGCATAGATGTGCGTGGTGTCTTTAGGTTAAGTAGTTTGTAAGTCTAGGGACTGACGACCAACATAGTTTGGTCCCATAAGAAACAAACATTTGAACTATCGTTAGATTGCAAAACGCTGCATTCGCACCATCAATGGCCAACGTGTTAGTAACATATATGAACCCAGTCAGTGCTAAAACCTAAATATCAGAGGACCGATTGCACAGAAATGCAAATCACAAAGACACCACAACAAGTGAAAATATTTCGATCAATATATTTTCTCGATGAAATTGACGTATTTCTACTATTTCACTGATATAAAACAGGAGTTGCACATAACACCAATTTTTTTACTTTATTTTTTATTATTATTATTAGATGTATTTAAGTATTTCCGCAGTTTCAGAAATAAATCCAATTGGCAAAGATGAAAATTTCTGCTGGACCGGGATTAAAACACACATTTCCCGCTTTATGCCACTGGTCGCCTTAACCTATTAGGCTATCCAGGCATGCTTCCAACCCAAATTGTCACCTTGTAGCACACTACAATTGTAGTGCCCCCTCCCCATTTGATTCCTCTTGCTCTCAGCTTACACTGGGATCGAGCGTATTAATGCGGCCGCATTGAAACTGTCTGTTGCCTGTTTCCTATGGCAGATATGTCCGAAACGGATGTATAAATAATATATTGCATTACACACTTTCTTAACTAGCCTATGTTTTTTGCCGTTGAAGCTACTCCACAAGCAATTTCATCAAAATCGATAAAGGGGTGTAGTCGAGAAAGCGTAACATACAGAGCTTCTTTCGTATTTATTATGTTAGAATAGATATTACAATTGTCGTACGATATAAATTGTAGATATATTTCCGCCTATATACGGGGGTAAGTCAATTATTATCCGCAATTTAGTTATATTTTTGTTTATGTTGGTAGTACTGTCGTTTTAGGTTGCTGACGCATGCTTTCTTTATTTGTTGTTATATCTTTGCAATTTTCAAGCTGCTACATTAGTTTCGTTGTCGCTGCCGTGCTGTTAATTGGGGCTGCTCCGCTGTCTATTTGCACCAAAGAAGAGCAATGTTCAGTGATACTTTTTTTGTGTGTGGAAGGTGTATCATAGAAGGTGTTCATAGAATACTTCCAGTACAGTTTTGCCACGACGAAGTGTGTACGAGTGGATTGATAAATTCCGAAATGATCGCACGAGTGTTAAGCACGATGAAGGAGCCGGACGACCGTTTACAGCCACAAATGAAGAAACCATTGAGCGATCACGTGAAATGATTCTCTTAGACTAACGTTTAACTATTGATGAAATTAAATTAGTCATGGTTCTGCCTACGAAAGTATTCACAACAGAGATGGGTTTCGTAAAGTTTAGGCAAGATGGATCCCAAAACAACTCACCCAATTGCATAAGCAAACGCGCCTCGACATCTGCATAAAAAAAAGTTAAAAAAATGGATCGCTATGGTAACGAAGGGGACAACTTCTTAGACAGAATCATTACTGGTGACGAAACAGGGATCCATCATTACGAGCCGGAGAGTAAACGGCAGATTATGGAATGGAAACATCCAAATTCGCCGTGCAAGACAAAGTTCAAGACCCAACCGTCCGCAGGAAAACTGATGCTTACGGTTTTTTGGGATGCACGAGATCCTGTACTGAAACATTATGGTGAAAGGGGCACAACAATAAACAGTGTACGTTAAAGTGAGATGCTTACTGACAGACTAAAGCCTGCAATTCGAAGAAAACGCAGAGGATTGATGTCAGAAGGTGTTGTGTTACTGCACGACAATGCCCGACCGCATACTGCTGTCCACACTGCTGAAACGCTCCAGACACTCAAATTCGAAGTACTGGATCATCCTCCATATAGTCCCGATCTTCCTCCTTCTATCACTTGTTTGGTCCACTCAAACAGGCATTACGGGGCCGTCGATTTGACTCGGACGAAGTAGTGAAGGAAGCGGTGCATTCCTGGCTCGCGGCTCAACCGAAAACCTTCTTTTATGAGGGCATAAGGAAGCTTGTAGAGCGATGGACGTCGTGCATTGAAAAGCAAAAAGACTATGTCGAAAAACTGCGTTCTTTTAAGTTTCGTATTTTATTACAATAAAATTTTATAACTACTTTGCGGATAATAGTTGACTTACCCTCGTATTATCTCTAGCGACACAGTCTCGCACTCGAGTAGCGCTCCTTGCTCCAATGCTTTCAAGCTTGTGAATCTCTGCGGAAAAGGGACACAAATTTCGTTACGTCACACTACGGTAACGTTGAATGAGGTTTAATACTGGAACAATTCACAGATATAGTCCTACAACTGCTCCTCCTCACTGTACCAGAACAGCGCCTGGAGGATGGTGCACTTGCTGGCGCCCAAGAGACAAGGTTAATTACGTTCCTGTGGCTTTGTGGGAGGTACGGGCAGAGCCTTGAAACTTCCGCTGGCATCCCGGAGAAATTCTCTGTGGCTACCGTGACACGGCCAGCGGACTTTCGGACAAGTTTCAGCGCACTCCCTAAGCCATTACGGAAATGCTTCGCATTTCCACCGGCCCCGCTTTTGTACTAATGCTTTCTGGAGGTAATTTCCGCCAACAACTTGCTCCGAGCTATCTTTCGCACAGTTCGTTTTCCGCCTGAGGAATCCCTGTTTCAACTTTTTGGAATCTCCGACGTCAGTCACTGCCCAGTTCTTGGGAGATATTAAGCTGATGGATCCTTCTCCAGGTGTATCTTCTTCTTCGTGTTAATTCCGCAATAAAAGGACAAGATGTGAATACCAGTAAGAGGCTTTTCTCCAGTTCGTGCAGGCCATCAAGGAAACTAAGTAAGGTTTAAAATTATCTGACGTACTATCGTGGGTATAAAATGATAGCGAATGGTGAGCAAAACCATGACACATTTAAATGTTAGCCGTATATATACAGGGTCGTGATTTCCACGAAAACGGTTTGTTTCCATTTGCTAAATAACGTAAAATATCTCATGAAACATTATACACAAAATGGGTTAACAGACATTAATAGAGATGGTAAGGACTCATTTTGTTGATTAATGTTTATCATGCTTTACAGGACAAAACTTAAAAATAACTCTCTATGCTCATTGAACGAATACGTACGGTAAATTGTAACGAAAGAGTAGCAATAGAAAATATGAACCGTATACAAATCCTGCACACACGACTGGCCTTAGCATCAGTAAAATCAACCAACATACTAAAACCATAATTACTTCAAAATATTCGGACCAAACTGCGTGGTCATTAGACCGTAGCTTACAAACTACTTAAACCTAGGTAAACTAACCTAAGGACAACACACACGCCCCCCTTGCCCCAGGGAGGACTCGAACCTCCGACGGCGAGCAATCGTGCGCTCCGCAGCGAGGCGCCGTAGACCGCTCGGCTACTCGTAATTAGTTCCATATTTTAACTTTCCCAGGCGTTTATTAGGAGAATACAAAGATTGATCCATGAGTAAACGTTGCATGTTATACGTCAAAGGGTGTGGATTAGTACTAAACTTTTCGAATTGTTGTCACTCCCTACTGAAAATGGATGTGGCAGATTACTGCATGCCGTAATACACAAGTGTCAAGGGGTGTGATTCAAATGCAGATACTATTTCTGTCTAAACTCAGTTAAGGCAGCTAAATCTTGGGAATAAGTGTACACTGTTACCAACATACGCCATTCAAGAAAACGTTTACTGAAGGGTCAATGACAGAATTACCAGACTACTGAACAGAGACCGACACGAGGTTTGCAAGATTATTCCACATATTATTCGAACCAGCCATTGATGCGCAATAATTACCCTTCTTTGAATAAAATAACACTATACGTTATAAGGAAATGAAAGTAAACAAAGTTTCATTTTGACCTCTTACTTTCCACAGATACTGCTCTAATAAAAAGACTAAACGAGCGATTAGTTTCTAAGCAAGATTACTGTGTAATCAAAGGGTCAGTTTCTTTTTAATTGTGCGTTAGAAGCTGATACTGTGTCAATATTGCAAACAACGTAAATTACTACCAAGCTGGTATTCATCAGCAAGAAGAAATATTGTTGAATTCCTATAATACTAGAAGATATATGGTTCACATAAATCATAAACAACAGCGGACGCAAAATACAGCCTTGGGGCACACCTCTTTTGTGTCCCATTTTAAGTCTTAGCCAATTTCAACTGTATAGATAATACATTCTGCTGTCATTAAAAATGTGAATTACTCCCCTTATTTCATAATATTCTAACTTCTGCAACAATACTTTGTGCTGAACACAATCAAAAATTTGTTAAATCAGTGAAGACAACTAGCGTCTGAAACCTTTTTTAACTCATTGAGTGCCTCAAAGGAAAAGGAGACTTTAGCAAATTCGGTTGTTAAACAAATCCTGAATCCAAACTGTATGCCTTATAGTAAATTATGGGAATTGAAATGATCAGTTAATCTTGAATACACAACCTGTGACTTTATTGATAGAAAAAAAGAGTAAAAATACCCACTTACTTCAAGATTTGTTGGTTATTCCAATTACTCAGTTCCCTTGTATTACAAATAGTGCATGCTCAGTCACTTCAGCGCTTTATACATTATTTACTTCAGTGAAATATGCATAGATTGTTTACAATGATACTTGAGCGTAGTTGGTAATGGCAGACCGAAATATACAGGGGGCTTTTACGTGTGACTAATTCTTGGCGAGATTTCGACTTATTTTTAGTGTACGTTTCGTTAGATTAGGATTAGATTAATACTTGTTCCGTACTTCATGACGCTACTGATGAGAGTTCTGCTAAAGCAGAATTGCTTAACACAGCTTTATCAATAACAGCTGTCATCATGCGTAATTTAGAAGTAGAAACCCATGGAGTATTAAAGCAACTTAAATCACTTAAAAGTAACTCTCGTGGTCTCGATTGTATAGCAATTAGGTTCCTTTCAGAGTATGTTGATGCAATAGCCCCATACCTATCATATTCAACCGCTCGCTCAGCGAACGTTTCGTACCCAAAGACTGGAAAGCTGCACAGGACACTCCAATATTCAAGGAAAGGCATTAGGAGTCATCATAAAATTACAGACCTGTATCAATGACGTCGGTTTCCAGCAGGATTTTAGAATATATACTTTCCTCAAATATTACGAACTACCTCGAAGAGAACGTCCTGTGACGCGGTGGAGTAGCCGAGCGGTCTAAAGCGTCTCGCTGCGGAGCGCGCGGATGCTCGCCGTGGAGGTTCGAGTCCTCCCTGGGGCATGGGTGTGTGTGTTCGTCCTTAAGTAGTTTGTAAGCTACGGACTGATGACCACGCAGTTTGGTCCGATAGATTTACAGACATTTGAACATTTGAACATTTAGAACGTCCTGTTAAACCATGGTCAATACGGATTCAGAAGGTACCATTCTTGTGAAACACAGCAAGCTCTTTACTCACATGGTATGATGAGTGCTATCGAAAAGGGATACCAAATAGATTCCGTATATCTATATTTCCAGAAGGCTTTTGAAACTGTACCTCACAAGCGTCTCCTAATGAAATAGAATATCGCCACAGTTGTGCGATTGGTTTCGTTATTTCCTTTCAGAAAGGAAACAGAACGTAGTAGTTGGTGGTAAGTCATCGAGTACAAAAGAAGTGATATCTGGCCTCCCCCAGGAAATTGTTGTAGGGCTTCTACCGTTTCTTATTTTTATAAACGAATTCCGAGACAATCTGAGTAGCGGTCTCAGATTGTTCGCTGATGATGCTGTCATTTATCGGTTAGCAAAGTCACCAGAAGAGCAAATGTAACTGCAAAATGATATAGGTAAGGTATCTGCATTGTGCAAAAATTTTACGTTTGACCATTAATAATTATAAATGTGATGTCATCCATATGACAACTACACGAAATCCGTTAATCCGTTGAACTTCAGTTATACGATAAATCAGTCAAACTTGCAGGCCATTAATCCTACTAAATACTTAGAAGTAACGATTACCAACAACTTAAATTGCAAAGAATACACAGAAAATGGTGTAGGGAAGGCCAACCAAATACTACTTTTCATTAGCAGAACACTTAAAAGATGTAAATTTCTACTGTCTTCACTAGAAAAACTGCCTACACTACATTTGTGCGTTTTATTTTGGAATATTGCTTCGCACTGTGGGATGCAAACCAGGTGGGATGGTATAGAGAAAGTTCAGAGAAGGGCAGCTCGTCTTATACTGTAGTGATTTTGGGGGGTGGTGGGGGTGGGGAGAGTCTAACGGAAATTATGCACGTGTTGCTGTGGGAACAAATAAAATAAATGCTTTAACTGTTGCTGCGAGATCTATTTGCGAAATCTATTTCACAAACGTTATCTTCAGTGTGCGATCACATATTGTTAGCGCCCACCTACCTACGGAGACATGGTCATCATAATAAAATAAGGGAAATGACATCAAAAACAGAAAGATTTAATTGTTCCTGTTCTCCGCGAGCCATTAGAGAATGCACATGTATAGAAATATCATAAACGTATGTTGGATAAATACTGTGCCATGCACTTCAATGCGTCTTTCAGAATATCCAAGTTTATGTACATGCAGAATACCAGACTTCATAATGATGTGGCTCGAATCAGTTTAGTAAAGGATGTCCATTCGTAACATGCAATTTCATTTTTATTCTTTAAACTTCCTTATTTACTGTAAAATTTCTAATTTCTATGTAAAAGCTCAGATACTTACTAGACGGATTAATGATTGAGATAATATTTCAGTTTGTTTTTGAATGCTGGAAGGCTATCTATCAGATATGTTATGTTACCTGGTAAATTACCAAAGACGTTTGTGGCAGCATAAGGGGAAGGAAACTTCACTGACAATGTCAAGTAAGCTGATTTGTCAATATTTTCAGTGTATATGACAATTAGTGTAGTACATTTGGGAAGCGTCAAAACATTGAATTATGTAGACGTATATACACTATGTGACAATGTTAATACGTAGGTTGCAATTTAAATAGTGGTATCACTGCTGTGGAGGTACTGTGCAATGTAATCTACTACTGTCGCCAATAGCACACGTTGTTGACATAGGTGCCTTACCTCCTAGCAAATGTACTCGCCCTTCCCACGGCGTGCGCACAACGGGTTAGTAATCTACTACTGTCGCCAATAGCACACGTTGTTGACATAGGTGCCTTACCTCCCAGCAAATGTACTCGCCCTTCCCACGGCGTGCGCACAATCAAGGGGAAAACCGTAACTTGTGAGCGCCCGATCTAACGTAACACTGTCACTGTGTTTTCGAAACAGAAACAACGGGATTGGATCAAAATCGAATATGCCAGAGGTCGTACAGCACGCCAGTGTCATCAAAGTCTTCAAGAGGCGTGCGGGGAATCGACATTGCCGAACAGATCAGTGCCACGTTCGGTAAAAGCCTTCAACAATAATCGGCAAACTGGCAGACATTCATTGGGCAGGTCGTCCTAGCGTCTCTGAACACGAAGTGCATACTGCTGTCTCGTTAGTGGACAGTGATCGACGCAAAACGATTCTGCGCAACCCACCCATCATTTGGTACGACAATGCGCGGGCGCATACAGCGTAAATTGTGGCTCCGCGGACCTAAGTCCTTGTGACTATGATTTGATTCCGAAGATGAAGACACCACTTCACGCCATTCGCTTCAGAAGTGAGAGTCGATAGGCAGTAGACGGCTGCATTTGCACCATCGACAGAACAGGCTCTAGTAACGGTATACTACATCTTCCACATCGTTGGCAATGGGTTCTACAGAACGCTAGCTTCATCGCGTTCGTCTCAAAGTAGGCTGGCTGTGAAATCTTTAAATGGCAGTCCTCAGCTATTATAGTACCTTTCGACGGCCACAGCGAGGCGAGTTATCGACACTTCTATCTCTGTACCTTCTCCACGTCCGTTTCACTCCGAGACGTCTGGAAACTTATTATGATCCGATTCCTTGCTGACACAAACAATGCGGATAAGACCAAACTTCGCAATTAACGTTTTGGGTATGTTAGAAGTACAGTCAACACAGAAAGTTGGAATGTGGGAGACGAAAGCTTTGAGGACGGACCGTGAAGCGTGCCGGAATAGCTTAGCCGGTAGAGCACTTGCCCGCTAAAGACATGGGTTCAAATCCTGGTTCCGACAGACAGTTTTAATCCGCCAGGATGTTTCACATGCAGTGTAGTTCCTACGAGCGCAACTGTTCGGCAGTCTTACCAACTGCATCGCATTGGCAGTGCCTGTGCCCGTTTGTTTACTTCTTTTTTCGGCTTGAATGACATCTACGGACAATCTAAAAATCTCTTTTCTTCATGATATATAGACATTCAACGTCAGTATTTAGGAGATCTTGCAGCTAATGTGATGCTACACTAGGGAGAATCTAAATTGTTCTGACTGAAAATTGTGGTAGAATAGATATATTTTGAAATTTCTCCAACTATAAACGTAGCCTGTCATCTACCATAGGATATTCCACTAAGGGTGTTCCACTAAGTGTGTTTGCCTCTGTAACTGAGAAAATTATAGGTGACAGGAAATTTTAATGCGGTAGGTCAACACAAGAAATGTTACACTTTCTGCGGAGCTATGAACATAGTTTATTGTATCATTTTCCAAAGAGTTACAGCACAAATATATATATATATATATATATATATATATATATATATATATATATATATATATATATATATATATATATATATATTTCTATCGTGCATTGGAATCGTTGAAACCAGCTGCGTCAAAATCAATTTGAACTACATTCCTATCACTGTTAGTTTGGGAGCTACAAACCTTCTAAGTTTCAGGGGCAAATACCACACGCTGTACATAATACATGGTTGTGTGGTGGGGACGGACCTCGCACAGAGGTTCCTCGTCGAGGTAGCGCCATTTGGAAAGGTTGAACTTGCAATTTGAGTCCCCAGTGCTAAGCCTGTTGAGAGTCTTCCAGGTTGTAAAGGATTTGTCACCTCCAGGTGCAAGTTGTTCTTTCAGGGCTAAGATAGGGTTAGGTGTTGCCTCTTTCCTCTCTTCGACAGTGACGTCAATTGGCTCTGATGTCCAAATGAAGTTCCTACTTGAGCTAAGCCGCCTAGGCTGTTGTTGGTGCCCTTGTAGTTGTAGGGGGTGGGCGTGGCGATTGTCTGTCTATTGTTTCTTCCTCTCCACCTCGGCAGCTACTTGTCGCTGTATGCTAGGGGGAGCTATCCCTATAAGAGGGTAGACCTTTTCTGTCGGCGTGGTCAACCACCCCCATATGATGCCAGCTGAGACATTTACAGAAACGTCGTTTCACGTGGGCCGAATTCTTCACACAGGCGCGGCATACTCAGCTGCCGACCGACTGACATGGCTATTGTTCGAAGCACTTGTGTGTCGGCACCCCAGTTTGTGTTCGTCAGTTTGCGAATGATGCTGTTCCTATTGCTGACCTTTTCCTTGCCGCGGTCGAGTAGCCGAGCGGTCTAAATCGTCTTGCAGAGGAGCACGCGGTTGCTCGCCGTGGAGGTTCGAGTCCTCCCTGGGGCATGGGTGTGTGTGTTGTCCTTAAGTTAATTTACCTTAGTTTACGTAGTTTGTAAGCTACGGACTGATGACCACGCAGTTTGGTCCGATAGAATTACAAACATTTGAATTTTTTTACCTTTTCCATAGGGTCTCAACAGTGTTGTTTGAATGACAGAGTTCTATCCAGCTTCACTCCTAGGTATTTGGTAGCGTAGCACTGCTCCAGTTCCTGGCCTTTCCAGCTTACATGGAGCTTTGCTTAGCTTCCTTATTCCTTAGATGAAAACTACAGAGTTGTGTCGTAGCTATGTTCGGTTTCAAATGTTTCTGGTGATAGTAATTACCAAGTACTTCCTGAGATCTCGTTAACTTCTCCTCCACTACCTCGAAGGTGCTTCCTTGGGCGGCCACATCCGTGTCGTCAGCGTCATAAACTGCCCGACATCGGGGTGTATTGGCTGGTCATTTGTGTATATGTTGTACAACTCTGGTGCTAACTTCACTGCCCTGAGCAAATCGATTTTTTTTTATTCTCCATCTCCTGCTATTTCCTTGCAATGTGTCATAAAAATGCCTGTTCTGTAATATGCACTGTGCAAATCTTGAAAGTCCGAAGTCCTTAGTTGCCCGATAAAACTTATCTAACAGTCTGATTAATGGTGTCATAGGCTGCTCTAAGATAATAAAAAGCCACGTCATTCCCCTGCTTTCTTTCGCACGCATCTCCAATATGCTGGTTTAAATTCAGTATTTGTCCAGTACATGAGAGTCCTGGCCTAAATCCAGCTTGCTCAGGACAGGACTTCGTCTACATGGTTGGATATTCTATTAAGCACCATTCTCTCGAGGGCCTTGCACAGATGGCACAGCAAGGATAGCTTAGTATTTAGTGAAAATCTTTTGCTCACTCCCTCTCTGTTGTTGCCACCAACCTCTGGAAGAAGCTACCTCTCAATTTTTGTATAGTTAAAAGCCCAGTAGCTTTTAAGAAATGGCAGAAACACGTTGTCTTTACTTCCTCTGCTATCTTTTCTGCATAATTAACACGTACAGCCAGTTTTCCGCCTCTCAAACGGTGAAACAGATCCTCTTATCGTCTCCAATTTATTTTTTTCCATCCTTCTTATTTTCTTAACTGGTCTTGTCCGTTTGTTATTCCAAATCTTAATATAATCGTTTTTGTCACGTTTCTGTTTCTCTTCCTTACTTTCTTTAATCGCCATTGCTACTCGGCCTCTTACTTTATGAACCTCTGTGTAAATTACCTCTAGCGTTGACATTTTAAACGAATGAAAAGTGTATTATTCTATTCTCCTTGTGCACTTTAGTAAACAGAAAACAATTTTAAAGCGATATTCTAGACTAATGTATTCTTATCGGAATCAGTATCACACAAATTTTATTACATTAGTGACGTGTGTCATTTTTGTTTTCTTTTGTTATTCCATCCTCTCCCTCCCGCAAGTGGCATGGTGTACACTGTCAGTGATACAATATTCTGGTCTTCAGTCGTGTGTAGATCATACCGCTATTAATATGTTCGAAAATGGTGGTATTAACAGAGGATTTCCAGCGAAGAGGTTCCTTATTTCAGAACACGGCTTCTATATCTCGGAAACGAAGATCCATAGACGAGTGCACAAGAAAGCACTTGTATTGCAAGAGCTGTAGGAATTGAATACAGAACCCCAAAAATGTCGAAAAGCTGCTGACAGAAGGCTCTGGCACAGCATTATGACAAAGCCCTTTGTAGAGAAAGTAGCGCCAACACAGCGGCGGCCGCTGTTCTTAGTTTGTGCCAATCGTGTACTCCCATTGCGTGGAAAGAGCCGCTGTATTAAAACGAATTTATAATCACTTTACGGCGGAAGTGCAAATTATACCGTAATGGTATATGCATGTACCGAAGCACAGTATTGTGTCACTGAATGATAGCGATACAAGCAGTCGACACGAAGGAATTTGATGTCCGTCTGCTAAGGCAAGTTAGTAGATATAGTACTTTATTTGCTTGCTAGCACTAAATTTCTGTCGAACTCAAGGAAAACGATGCGTTGGAAGACTTGGAAAACGTTGGAAGCACCATATGCAGCTGCAACAGGCTAAGGGAGATCCTAATGAATGACAAAGAAGAAGATGCAGCAACGAAATCAAAATAAATTTCTGTTCAAATTAATATTCAATAGCTTCGTTTAATATTGTAATTTTTTATAATCGTCTATTGTTATCTTGTACTAACGAGCGATGCGATAACCCTTTACGGAACACTAGGCTTAACAAATATTCCTCATTGAAAGCTCAGAATGAAAGATGCAGATTACCACAGTATTTGCATTTAAATTATATATTATTAATAAATTAATGAGTAGAACGAATTGAAAAACCGAATAATTATTTTAATATTATGGCATCTGACTTAATATCATGTTTACAATATTTGCGAACTCATTTTGCATTTCTCATGGTAGTACTCTTTCTCCTCTATTGTAATAATTTTTCTCTCATCCTAACCGAGTTTGCTACTTTGAAAGTATGCTTAGAATCGCTTGGGATCCATCTGTTTGCTATGAAGCATTAGCTTAAGTCTAGAACGTCTCCGTGATACACTGTACAGAAATATTTAGTATTATTAATTATAATACAATATAATTTCAGATTAGAGAATTGCCTAGGGAGAGTGGTCACTAAGGCGACATATTAAACTGATTCAAATTCCCTGGTTTGTACACAGACGAGCGACGTTGGTGGTGAGCCCGCAAGAGGTGCATTACTACTCATTAAAGTTCACGTAATAGTGCACGCTCCGAAGGAGCAAGCACATAATTTATCTTTCGCTATACTTCGTTGTTCCAAGTGGTTGCAACACAAAACACATTGCCCTCGCTTTTGTAACTCCACCAGAATAGCTCACTGTACCATTACATTGCCTAGAAAAACTCCTTATCTCCACACTAATTCAGTAGATTAACTAAACATGCACGCAAGTGCGTGTATGTTTTCAATGAAATTTTAATAATGAGACTCTAGCCACACTGCCTGCTATCACCACAATATCGCCATCAACAAATCATTTTTAGACATTACAATGATCAAATTCGAAGCATTTCTTACCACAAATTGCAGAAATTATGCAGCCACTGCCACACACGTCCAGCCAGGATTCCGCCAACTCTGGCAACATGGCTTCCTAACTTGCTAACGGATCCCGATTTCAACTTCCACGGGGAAGACGCGTTCTTAATGGCGGACTATTTGGTCCGTTCCATTTGCTTGCGCACTGGCCACCCTCAGCCTGACTGCTCGCCAAAGCATGCGAAAACCTTTGCTCAACCCCACGTCAAAAGCAATATCTTTGCTATTAGGAAACTCGACTTCTGCTAAATACAGGCCACACTGCAATCTACCTTGTATAATTTCCCATGCAGATCTAAATACCCAAGTTAAACTGCTCTCAATTTCATACAGGGAAAGGACACATAGTGACAAAGCCACATTTAAGATCAATAAAAACCACAATAACTCGCCAACCCTGCTTTTACCGCATTGCCACTGATAAATGTGCAGAGTCAATAAGCCACTAAGTATTTCTAAACAAATGTAAATTCTATATAACCATTGTACTTGGCTAGTACAACTTATTGCATGGCTCTCAGTAAACTGAGGTGGGCAATTTAGCACGGGTGAAGTAATAAGGCGATACAGCAGTAACGTGAGAAGCTGACCTCGTTAGTTTTTATTATTATTATTATTATTATTATTATTATTTTTTTTTTTTTTTTTTTTTTTTTTTTTTTTTTTTTGCCTCACGTCCAAAATCATGAGATGGATACGAAAGTACCAGGATCTTGGCACAGACTTGAAGATACTGGGGCAGCTTTGTTAGAGAGGCCATCGAGATCTGCTCCAGAGAAGGGCTCAAGACCGGCCACAGTCTGAGCAAAGCTTGGTAACCAGCACTAACTAAGAAGAGGACATTCAGCAAACAGAACGATCTGGCGACTAGAGATGACGAGGCAAGTGCATCGACTCTGCCACAGACGTCGACACCAGCGTATCGACTACCGCCGACGCGTGACCGCGGCTTCATTTATAAAGTAGATGAGCAAACACTAAATCATTCGTTAGCAACTATTGCGAGACTCTAACTTGTGGCGTCAGTCGTCTGCCGCACTTCTCTTATACGTATGGTCTGGTGGCATCGTATTTCAAATGAGAATAGGTACATGTTCTGTCTCACTCTTTTCTTCGTGTTGGAATCCGTCAAAACCAGCCTCTGCCGCAGTTCTTCGATCGGGTATTCTGGGATTTTACTGAACAATTCCTGAAATTATGGTGACATTTGAAGGAGTATTTACAGTTCTCCTGGGCCTACACTCGCGCCAGATCATCAGCGACGCTGCCTATCAGTTGGAATCTGGCCAATAGTTAGCGAATTCTTTTTAAATCCGGCGCTTTCGACACGTTAAACTGCGTTTGAAATTTGCGCATTGTCGCTATAGGACTGATGTAACCTGTAATATTCCAGTACTAGAGAAACCTGTCTTTTGATGGAATAAATCATAGCACCCCCGTTATTCGGTAGGCCATCCACATTCCAAGATGCGGCGGTGGAACTGATCGTTTGTAACTGCGGAACGCTTTTTGTAGGCACTGCAAATTAAAGCCCTGTTTATAGAAAGTAGGTGGATAGCCGACAAACGCGGCTTACCATTGGTCAGTCGTATGCCACGTGGTACTCGGAAGCCATTTGTGATCCTACCTAGCCCTTACGTATAATGCGTAATTGTACTAAATATGCTTTATTTCTTTACACGAAAGTTGTGTATCATAAAAAGTCGTTTAAAAAAATGTTCAAATGTTTGTAAGGCTTATGGGACTTAACTACTGGGTCATCAGTCCCTAAACTTACAAACTACTTATGAACTAGCTAATACTAAGGACGGCACAAATATCCATTCCCGAGGGGGGATTCGAACCCCCGACCGTAGTGGCCGTGCAGGCCGTGACCGGAGCACCTCAGTCCCCTCGGCCACCGCGGCCGGCAAAAAGCGTTTTATTTTAACTAAAGATCGTAATGAAGTGTTTTATGATATGGAACTGAATTCTACATATATAAACTTTCTATTTAAATTAGTCGTGCTTGCTGAGTTATAGGGTTCGCCATTCTGTTTCAAAGAAACTTTACAGTTAACTTTAGGTCTACCTGATATTATACAAAATATTTTCATTTCGTCTTTTGCATAATAGACAAAGATGGACTTCTATTGTTTCCACTAATCTTACAAAGCCAGACTACATTACAACATAGAACCGTTTGCATAGTACATTTCCACGAGCATAATAGGTAGCGTTCTTGTTTCTAAGTCTGTTAGTGCAGTAACTTTTTTTTGCATGGCAGATACGAAATAGTGGAAAGAATTAACCCATCACGAGTAATGGGATTTTTCATTTAATCAGATATTCTCGTAAGAGAATTAGGAAACTATTGTGTTCGACAAACAATCATTAGACTTGCTGGTACGGTAATAAGATCTATATCTCACTTTTAGTACTCTTCCAGGAATTATGTCTCAGTGCATACGCTTAGTTGAAGCTGAATTCCACATTGTGTTTACTAACAATTCAACATTCCGCAATGAGAAAGCAATACGGAATGTCACAGGGTGTGTTTCCATATATTCGCTTATCAATCAGACAAACTGTGTGAGGTAAGATACTCCCACTCTGTAATAGTCTTATTACATCAAGGCATGACTTCACGTTCTGGACTTAGGCTAATGCTGCACAGATGGATCCCAAGCAATTCTAAGCATACTTTCAAAGTAGCAAACTCGGAGCCTGCCTTCCCTTTCCCAGTAGTGACAGAGAATTCTTTCAAATGGTCATTCAGATGTTTTCTTTCAGTAAGAGATCTATATTTTTTACTAGTTGAATTTTTACGCATAAAGTTTACTTTGTACCCCTCATGTTGCTGGGCATAACATTTTTTTTTGTTAAATATAAATAGCCAAGGTTTCGAGTATGGTAATTATGAGATCCCAGACTCCTATCCTCCTTTTTGTACTGGCAAGAAAGTATCTATTTCAAATAATTACTGAAAGAAAAATCACAACTTTTGGGAAACATATTCCCTGGGCATCAACGTATCCCTTCCGCTTGAACAAGCATATTGGTTTCATTTACAATAAAATTTGCGTTATCCGTTGCGTCATAATTTGCTATTAGATTGAATCTCGGGCGTAATAACAGAGTGTTTGTTTTAACAAATATGGCTGAAACCGATGTGGCTGGTCAATGTGGATAAAGCCTACAGTAATTCCGAGCCTATTTCATGTAGCACGCATGGAAACCGTGACTGTCAAAACGACAGTGCTCGGGTCGGCGTACGTCCAGAGGAAGTAAGGTAAAGTTTAAAAGGAGTAATAAAGAAATAAAAATGAGGGAAATCTTATACGGAGACCTCACAAATAGTCAAAGTATCAGCGCAGCTGCTGGTCAATTCTTCTGGAGCAAAGGTAAAGCCCGCAATAACCCTATGCTTGGTTTGAACATCGCAATATTAGGCATAGACCTTTGAACTAACCTACCGAGTATGTTACAGGAGGATCTACAGTTTAACCTTGATACAAAACCACGATGCAGCACGGCACTTTTCCTAACAAAAACATTGGCATAGCTGAAATAAGCAATACGTAACCCATTAGAAGCCTAGGTATGATCAGTGGCCCAACCCACCATCTTTGAATTTATAAAAATGTTTCTTCAGGTGTTAGTCAATCTATCGGACTCGACTTCTTGGTCATCAGTCCGTAGCTTGCAAACTACTTAAAATAAGTTAAAATAACTTAAGGAGAACACACACGTCTATTCCCGAGGGAGGAATCTAACCTCCGACGCGGGAGGCCTCCCGACGTGGCGCTCCAGACCGCTCGGCTGCTCCCGCGCGGCTTGAATTTGTAGTCTGGCACTTTCGCACCACGCAACCGTGGCGTAGCTGTGAAATATTTAGACACAAATATTTCTCATTGCCGTGTTAGTGAAAACAGTTCGAAAATCTCTACCAGTAGCCTTCCAATGGACAGAGATGACGAGCGTGAGAGGGGTTTATAATGCGTACAGATTACATTTATGTAGTGTCTGTTCGTTCGGAACACGCTCTAACTCATTCGGAAATCGGCGAAACGCCGAAACGCGAGGATAATAGCTGCACTACGTCGTTTGTTTGTATGTAGGTGATGAATTTGGGTGTGATGGAAGACGTGCATGGGTAATCTGTATAATTGACTACTGTGTCCGGATGGCTTAGTGGTCAGCGCGCGAACCTAATGAAGGCACGGCCCGCCACAACTCTCAAATTTCCCCATTAATGTAATTCAGTGGCCACTGGAAGCTAATGTCTTTAACGGCTTTGTGTATAGCTTGTAGGTAAGCTTCACTGCTCCCTGTAGCTCCGAAGGCAGTTTACAGCGTTTCGACCAAGATATCGCCTCCACTGTTGCCGCCTTGCTTGCAGCTCCCGTAAGATACCACAAAAGGCGTCAATTGAATATGGAAAGTATTAATTAGCAAATGTCAAATATCGCATTAATCATTTGTCCTGTTCCGTTGTTCACGTCTTTTTTCGGGCAACTTATGCCTTTATTTAACGGGAAATCCGGCCCATCCCCCCCCCCCCCCCTAAGTTCATACAAACCCACACATAACGTGGCAGATTCTGTGGTAGGTAGGTGTTAGCGGTAACTAGTACAAACACAATGGTAAAAAACTGTAAATGATAAGTCAAAATATCTATGTTGTGAATTATTACCGTCGGCAGAATGAACTAAAATGGTTGAAAGACGGCTGTCTGCCGTCTTCCCTCGGTTTTTAACTTTGTAAATTATCTAACTCACTAGACAGCCTTTTCTGCTAAACGTGAACCTCTCTCGTTCGGAGGCAGGAGGAATAGCATTTCATTTCATGTTTTTAAATGTTAGTATCGGTAATATTGCTGGGATATTATTGTACTAATGATTTATCATTATGTTTGTTGTAACAGTATAATTTATCTATCACAAAAGACGGAACAACACCTCGATTAACAGGGAGTACTCTGTGGTGACAGGTCACGGAATGTAGCAAATGTTCACATGAGGTTCTGGCGAGAGCTACGACATAACTCAGAGCGAAGCCTCGCACATCGCGTGCTCGCCCGGTCGTGACGGCGCTGCAAGCCCTCGGAAGCGGCACCATCATGCGGCGGACTCGGACGTGGTGCGTCTTTCAGATGCCGCGGACGGACGGGACGCGGCTTGCGGTGGCGTGCTCAGACATCCCTCCCCTCGTCCGGTAGGCAGACACCGCAGGTGGAGGGAAACGATGACCGGCGACGCTGGATCGTGGCGGCCACGGGAGTCGCCCACGTGACACTGCGTCGGGGGCGACCGCGGCGGGGCGGGAGCCGGCCGGAGACGGCGAGCGCCTCCATCGTCTCATTTGCGTCAGAGGGGATGTCGTCAGCACGTCTCTGTCCGGCCAACCAGTCCGGAGGCACGTAGGGGCGGAAGTGCCCAGGCCGGTGGCGACCAGATCGGGGCAGGATCCCCGCTAGCGCGACCCGAGCAGGCACGAAGCGGGGACGACGGAGGGGTACCGACCGGAGCGTCGACCCAGGGAGGGAGAGGCCGCATCTCGACGTCGTCATCGGCGGCTGACTGTTGGCGTTGTGGACGGCCGTCCGTAGTGCCCCTTCCCGAGCCTCGTCGAGCGTCGTCATGGTGGTGGGAAGGGGGCGAGGGCGCAGCAGGAGGAGGCCGATGCGTACGTCATATCACGTGGTCAAGTGAGGCCTGTGCTGGCACGAACGCTAGCAGATTGACCGGCCGCTGGGGCACATCCCACTGTTTCATAGCGGCTAGCCAATCCGCTAGCGATAGCGCCGGCACAGGCCACCCGAAACATTTGACCACATACATATTATCCATATATGCCAGTGCTTGCGATAGCAGTGTCATCTGGCGAGAGAACGAATGTAGTCAGATACATGCAAGTTTCGTATAGTATCAGAAAGCATGTCAGTCGTCTGTAAAAAGTGTAAGCCGCGCGAGTTATCTGAGTTTGACGGAGGGCAGGTTGTGGTGGCCTCAAGGCTTGTCACGAGCACTTGGACGTATCTGGTGTTCGAGGAGTGAGGTGACAGTCTTTGGCAAAAGAGACTATAAAACATCCAAACGTCGAGGGATTTCGGATGTCGTAGGCTAGGCTGGCTGGTGAAACAGTCCAGGCGGTGTTTAGTAACGAAACTAGTATAAAAAAGGATGTCTGTGAGAAGACTACGTGCACCGAACAATCCTTATGATGACCCTCCGCAGCTAATGGTAACAAAATCGGTAGCTATGAAATGTGCACGTAGTGATTGATACTTAATATTTGGCCATCATGGAAGATTCACGCGGGCCTCCAATGTTCCCGTCGATCTCATACAACAAACATTGATTGACGGGAAGTATCAGACTGGTTGCAAACCACATATACCTCCTCATGGTCATCATATTTCCTAACGGTATTGGCATTTTTCAACAGATAATGTGCACTGTCACGAGAACAGGTATGTTATGGAATATTTCCAGATACAGTGTCAAGCTGCAATTGATACGCTGCTATCACCTTCTCAGCTGGTTAATTGTGAACCCTGTCGAATGCTTCACAGATGTATACATTTGTTTTTAAACCTAAGGGACAAGCGGTGGACATCATCGGTCCCCAGCCAAACAAACTATTTGCATTAAATTATGGTAATAATAAAACACACACCCATACACACATACACACACACACACACACACACACACACACACACACACAAACACACATACACACACACATGCCCATGGAAGGATTCGATAATCCGACGGGGAGCGCCCGCGCAATTCACACAGCTCATTGCCCGTCCTCCCCTTCCAGTATTAACGGTAGTGATGTGATGTGTTGTGAGCAGCCTCTCGACAAATCTACCAAGTTCTCATTGCTTCAAAAAAACTTGTGGGACTTAACTGTGGAGTCATCAGTCCCTAAACTTACGAACTAATTATAAACTAACTTATACCAAAGACAACACAAACATCCACGCCCGAGGGAGGATTCGAACCCCCGATGGGGAACGACCTACATTGCTTCAATGTCAAGAGTAATTTAAGAAACAGTGCGTACAGAGTAATGCCATATTCGATTCCTACCTACCCAGAAAGCATTACTGAATTATACGATACATTTTCTTTGCAAAAGCCGTTATATAACGTTTCGCAGTTTCTCAAGAGTTCCGTTAATAAATCGACCATTCCATTAATTTAATAAAAAAAGATAAATAATCTGGTAATTCAATAACCCGTCCATCAACTGAAATTGGCCGCGGCGGAGCAGCCGGGCGCATCGAGGAGCTATGCTACGATGAGCTAGGCCGTTGCCAGTCGAGGGACCGAATCCTCCCTCGGGCAAGGATGTTTGTGTCGTCTTTAGTATAACGTAGTTCATAAGTTGTCAGTAAGTTTAGGGACTGATGAGCCCGCAGTCAATTCCCTTAAGCTTAACTAACATCTGAACATCAACTGTAATTCATGAAAAAATTCGAACTTGTGACTTTTTTTACAGTACAACAGACCCGTTGTTGAATGATTTATGCATGTCCTCCAAACTCTTTCGTAACAAATTGGCTTAACGAACTTGAATTTCATTAGTGACCATCAGTAAATACATTTATTTTCTTTATTTGAATTCTACGAATGTTCATTGTATATATTGTAATTGAAAGTGAGAAAACAGCACAGGAATTCAAATGAGGTCAAATTAAAAAGTAATTAATTTTGACAAAGAAAATCTACATATCGTGTAAGACATATTTTGTTCATCCTAAGGTTAATGTATCAGTAATTATATTGTATCAAACTTCATGATGTTTCCTCCATATTCTCGTGTGAATACTATCAAATTAATTTTCATGTAATTTGAATTAAAACACTGATTGAAAAGATTCAAAACCCCTGTGAAGTCACCGGTATTAATGCAGCTATAAATTATGTAAATGATGATTTATGCAATTTCAATGTTTCCAGTGCAATTCCGAAAAAAGTGTTGTATCTAAAACCAGATGATTATTAGAATTGCAAAGTAGAACATACACAGAGCTGCCACAGAGCCGTCAATGAGTCATTGTTTAACCTTTTATGTGTAAGAAACACATCTTTGAACGATGTTAGTAGTAACGGTTACTGTAAAGTTTGCTGCGATGAGCACCAGGCAGTTTTGGAAAATAAACTGAGAGAAGCATTTTTAATAGTAGTTTTTCAATTTGTTTCATCAAGCCAATCTATTTGCAGAAGTACAGGCACCAAATGCGACAGCAGAGCAGCCATCTAAAAGATGAGTTTACAATTTATGTGTTAATATTGGTGAAAACACCCAAATTAAATATTTCTGTGCCGTTTCGACAATTGCATCAAAGCTTTCGAGTAGTGTTAAATAAGGCATGTCGTCTGTGACGAATGTGGGCTCCCAAACTATTTGGTAAGTTGTTATACCGTCGAGATTATCCGTGTAAACCGAGACGCACTGCTGCAGCAATTATATATAAAAAATTTATACTCTCACCAAAAGAATTTAATTTACAATTTTTCAGTTACGGCACTTGCTTCTTGCCATTATATTCGGTATTGTAAAGGACATACTGTATTTTAATGAGTGATTATTAAATGAAACACGTATTAAAGGGGCTATTATAACACCATAGAGGAGTGATTTAACAGAAATAGTTCCCGCTAATCATTTAAAACCAGTCCGAAAACATTTTTCGGAGTCCTAACAACATGTAGCAACATGCTTAATGCATCGTTTTTAATGTTACTTTCAACAGTAACAAAACGAAAAAAAAAAAAAAAAACCTCTTAGAAATTTATCTTTGCTGATATTAGGTATCCGTCGCATTGAAACACAAACACCATGACGTGGATCGTTAATACCAAGGTCGTCCACAAAGTAAGTTCCGTTTCTATTTCTATTTGCGGCAGTGCTATCATCGCAGTTCCGAGCATACGCGGCAGTTACTCTGACTCATGGAGAAGACGTGTACGTCGCCGGCCGCGGTGGCCGAGGAAACTGAGGCGCTCCAGTCACGGTCTGCACGGCCACTACGGTCGGGGGTTCGATTCCCTCCTCGGGCATGGATATTTGTGCCGTCCTAGTTCGTAAGTAGTTCATAAGTAGTTTGTAAGTTTAGGGACTGATGACCCCGTAGTTAAGTCCCACAAGCTTAACAAACATTTGAACATTTGAAGACGTTTGCTTTGTAATTTTACTTTATAATGTCAGCCGTAATTGAAAATGCCACCGTGAAATTAAATAAGTGATTCGTTTTCTAAATGTACAGAAAGTTAAACCAAAGGAATTTCATCGACAAATCTGCGAAGTTTACGGACAGAATACTATGAGTGATTCAATGGTTAGAAGATGGACAGACTGTTGAATGAAGGATGTGATCACGTGCACAGTGAGGAAATTAGTGGACATCCGTCTGTGGTTATTGATGAGCTGGTTCACACTATTCAACATATGATTAAGCACAGCCATAAGTTTACACATAGTTCCTTTGCTATGTCATGAAATTGTTACTGAAAAAGTGAAATTTCGAAAACTTTGCTCACGTTGGGTACCCAAAATTCTTACTAAAGAAAACAAAAAACAACGGATGGACAGTGCATTTCAGTTTTTGACACTCTACAATGAAGAAGGCGAAGGGTTTCGTTCTCGAATAGTAATGGGGGATGAAACTTGGATATCGTACGACACCCCTGCAAAACGGTAATCAATGGAATGGAGGCACAATTCATCCGCAACGTAGGTTAAGCCTAAGGACATCTTGACACCTCGAAAAGTCATGTGCATTGTTTTTCGGCACAGAAAAGCCATTTTTATGACTGATTTCTTACCACGAGGCCAAACAATCAATTCAAATGGTTACTGCGACACCATTAAGAAATTGCGCAGCGTAATACAAAGCAAGCGCCGAGGATTATTGTCAATTTTTTTCTCACTGTAGTGCCCTACCTCACACGGTGAGTGTGACCAAACAACTGATATGGGAATTGTTTGGGAAGTGTTTGATCATTTGACCTCGCTCCTAGCAACTTTAATCTGAAGGCTAAAATCTGTCCTTGGTAGCCGCCAGATCAACGATGATGACGAGCTAAAACAACATGTTGCCACATGGTTGAATACACAGGCGGCCAACTTATATGAAGAAGGCATACAAAAACTTGTGCCACGCTATGACAAGTGCCTACAAAATTTCGTCACCTATGTAGAAAAGTAGTTTAAAAGTTGTAGATTTTCATGAAAAAATATTTTATCTGAATCTTCTAATATAAAAAGCAGTGTGTCCGTATGTTTGTACGTGTTGCATACAAATCTACACTTTCGTTCCAATCTTTATGAAATTTCGTACACGTAAGGTTCAATCCATGAGGACGGTCGCCGTAAGTGTAAGAATCACATACGATATATAGTTCACGAGATATGACGTCATAAACAATGGCCGGCCGCGGTGGCCGAGGGGACTGAGGCGCTCCAGTCACGTTCTGCACGGGCACTACGGTCGGGGGTTCGAATACCCCCTTGGGCATGGATATTTGTGCCGTCCTTAGTATAAGCTAGCGATAAGTAGTTTGTAAGTTTAGGGACTGATGACCCCGTAGTTAAGTCCCATGAGCTATACAAACAAACAACATAAACAATGAGATGCGCGAAAAACTGCTGCATTTTGCGACAATGCTGCTCATTTTCTCCTAAACCATTGGACCGATATCAACCAAATTTGGTACACACATTTCTTACCGTGAGCTAACAATTGCTGCATTGTTAAGAAACAAATACGGCACATGTTTCAAAAAATATTACGTCATAACCAATAGAAATCGCAAAAAAATGCCATATAATGCGGCGAGAGTTTCGAAATACACTGTATGTGAATGACAGTTCTTAGCGACTTGCAACAAACTTTAAACATAATTTCAAACCTTTATTAAACTCTTTCTCGCTGGCAATCATAGTAAAATGATATAAGGAAAAAAGTTTCTTGCTTACGACTTTTCCGCTGTTTATGGAGTAAAACTACGGCTCTCGGTATGACGTTACGATTTATAATTTGTACACAACATATTGTAGCCGAAGGAAATTTTGCAGACAGTATTCACGCATATAAATGAATGTACTTCCTAAATTGTATCACAGTACGACACAAAGTTCAAGAGATATGAGCGCATAAACAGTAACCTTCATGGAAAACCGCCCCATCATGGACCAGGGTTTAAATTATTATTACTTCTTTACTACTAAAGGTATTCCCAAGAGATTTTATAGACATACAGCCCTTATACAACTGAATGCACACCTGAAAAATGGCAGGGATAGCCGGCCGCGGTGGCCGAGGGGACTGCGTCGCTCCAGTCACGGTCTGCACGGTCGCTACGGTCGGGGGTTCGAATCCCCCCTCGGGCATGGATATTTGTGCCGTCCTTAGTGTTAGCTAGCTCGTAAGTAGTTTGTAAGTTTAGGGACTGAGACGCCGTAGTTAAGGCTCATAAGTTAAATAAAAATGGCAGGGATAAACAAATAAATAAATACCCGGGTAGCGCCGGGTTTTCAGCTAGTGTTTTATATACGGAAATTACGTTGTTGACATACCTGTTATTGCCTACATTCTATGGCGTGGTTTAACCGATACTTTTTGCTCGATGCACTGGAAAGAATTTGCGTGCTTAGAAACCTTCAGTAATAATTATCTCTCTCCCCCAACCACCCATCCACCCTTCCACATTTTAAAAACACGAAGTGAAAGCTGCTTATTCTGCAGACGTATTTGTTTAATCCGTCAGCCTTATATCACGCCGACGGGCGGAATATTCCGTTTCTTTTTTCTTCTCCTTCTTCTTCAACTCTTTTTTTCGCGTCACGGCAGGCGGAAATAAAATTCATCTGGCAGGCGGCGTGATGGCCCGGCTGTAATTTACGCGGGCAGCGTGATAAGCGCGGCCGTTTAGGCGCTTCCGGCCCGCTGTAACTCTGCCGCCGTCTCCCTGGTGCAGAATCACGGGCAGAGCCGTCTTCCTGGCACCGGGCCAGGCGGTCCCGCCACAGATAAGGAGACAATAGAACCAATATGTCCCGCGAATTGCCGGTTCGTTTGCTCCGTCTGTCGTTCTCTGTATCTTGCGCAGTTCTTGACAAACAGGACAAAGAAGAGGTGGCCTTCCGTGTCAATGGCCGTGAAGATAGTCGTAAGGCTTTAGCAGAGCGAACGATGTTATTTTGTCCGTTATTTCCAGTGACATTCTATTGTACTTCAGTAAAATAAAATGAATTCGCCTTCACTCACAAAATCGTGTTTTGCTTTACACAATGCATTTCGATCTGCTCTTATTAAGTAGGTCCATTGTTAAATCTCTCTTATTACAACAAACTCTTTTTAAAATAATTGCTGTTGAATCTTCCGGGTTATGTGGTCGTGGTCGAAGAAACATATCTGCTCCTGACGTTTCGTCCAGAGCTGCGCTGGACATCCTCAGAGGTGCTAATGGTAGCGGTGAGTCTTGCCGAATGACGAGTCGGGCGTCGGAGAGCGGTATAAATACTGTCCAAAAGGGGGCGTGGTCAAGTGTTCACGTGCGCAGCAGAGATAAGCCTTGTCAAAGATAAAACATAACTTTCGATAGTCGATGGTCAAAGATAAAAGCGTAACTACCTACTCTGAAGAGCCACAGTCCATATGTCATTAAGTTTCATTGCTTCTTCCTTTCTATTAAAATTATCCCCTTGTTTGTATATTTCAATTGCTTCTCTGTACAGTCGTGGATAATAGTTCGTCGGTGTAGATAAAATTTCGGTTTCGGAAAACTTCACTTCATGATTTCCAGATTGGAAAACTTGTTCAGCTACAGCTGATTTCTCAATTCTACCTAGTCGGCAAAGACTTTTGTGTTCTTTTAATCTTGTATTCACACTCCTTTTTGTAGTACCAATATACACCTTTCCGCAAGAACACGGAATTTTGTACACCCCACTGGATGATAGAGGAGGGCGTTTGTCCTTTACAGATCGGAGTGCCTGAATTAACCTTTTTTGTTGGTTTAAAAACCGGTCTGATATCGTGTTTACGTAAAATCTTTCCTATCTGATCCGTAACTGTTTTAATGAAGGGGAGAGAAACGGTGTTCTTCCATCGTTGTGTTTTGTTGCTGCCCTTTTGTTTACCTTTCCTTGGTCGCAGAACCCTATTTACTTCTTTCCGTGTATATCCATTTTTCTCAAAAGCCTGCATCAGATGATGTAATTCGGCATCTAGGTGTTCTGGCGTACAAATTCGTTTAGTTCTGTCAATAAGACATTAAATGACCCCTCTCTTTTGCCGAGGATGATGGTTGGAATCCTTGTGCAAGTATCTGTCTGTATGCGTGAATTTCCGGAAAACATAATGCTTCAAACTTCCATCCGTCTGTCGCATAACTAAAACATCCAAGAAAGATATTTCATTGTCATTCTCCATCTCCATAGTGAATTGGATCTTAGGATTTACACTATTCAGATAATTAAAGAAGTTTTCCAATGCCTTTTTACCGTGTGACCAAACGACAAATGTGTCATCGACATATCGAAACCAACGATTCGGTTTCCTATTTGCTTTTTCCACAGCTGACACTTCGAATCTTTTTAAAATTTTGCATATTGTTACACCCTATGTTTAACCTACGTTAGTACTAACAAAATTATTAATTAGCGTTTTCCTGTCTCTGAACCTTAAGCACTTCGACCATGGATATTGGTAGACTCAAAATGTTCGAATGTCTGTAAATCTATCGGACCAAACTGTGTGGTCATCAGTCCGTAGCTTACAAACTACTTAAACCTAGGTAAACTAACCTACGGACAAACACACACACCAATGCCCCAGGGAGGACTCGAACCTCCACGGCGAGCAACCGCGTGCTCCGCAGCGAGGTGCTTTATACCGCTCGGCTACTCTACCGCGGCATTGGTAGACTGGTGCGGTGGGACTAAGGGTAAACTTTAAATTAAAATAATCTCGTATCATACCAAACTCGTTACAAATTTGGTTCAGTCTTATTAAGAAAACCGGTTTATAGCAGTTGCTAAGTAAATATTTATAAGTTTTCTAATGTCACCTAGCTACTTAACACCTCTCGTGAACCGTGGCACCGAACTTCCTTCCGAAATCTATGTCAACCTCCTAATATTAAAAAAAAAAAAAAAATGTAATAGTTTATATTTCTATATCTTCGTATAACACAAACAGATCCTTATACCCGCGGGAGAAAGATAAAAGGCCAGTATGTAACTTCACATTCAAAGTTTAAACTCTTTAGCACCAATTCAGTCATGAAACTGGTGTTCGAGCGAAAATCCACAGCATACTATATTTTAATTTCACAATTAAAATACCACTGTTTCTTTGAATACGTCTTGAAATTCAATAGCCTGTTATAAACTTTTCAGACTGATGGTGTTTTCTTCCTAGATGTAGAAGATCAAATAACATTTCCATATTTCACATAAAATAATAAATCTTTCCATATACATGATGTAAATATCTAAAAATCTTCTTCAGTAAAACATCTCATGTTTATTGGTGCACTAGTAATACAAGCATATACTATTTGCTTCTGCTCCAATGTTACACATACAATGACATAATCTTGCCCCGTGACGTCGGCTAACTTCAAATAACGACCAGCTCTGTGGCGCCGGTCGGTGCTGCGGCGACGCTGCTCCTGTTTATTGTAGTACCTCGATCGATCATGAAACAAACACAAAACATTCTTCTTATCATATCATAAATATCATTACTCAACATTCAATAAATCGTTTTCATTAATTTGAAATGTTTAATTTTCAACTCCTGCAAAACAAAGCTGATATGGGCCGCGGTGAAGTAGCCGAGCGGTCTAACGCGTCTCGCTGCGGAGCGCGCGGTTGCTCGCCGTGGAGGTTCGAGTCCTCCCTGGGGCATGGGTGTGTGTTCCAAGTTCAAATATTTGTATAGACTATGGGACTTAACTACGGGCTTATCAGTCCCTAAACTTACAAATTACGTATGAACGAACTACGACTAAGGACGGCAGAAATATCCATGCCCGATGGGGGATTCGAACCACCGACCGTAGTTGCCGTGCAGACCGTGACTGGAGCGCCTCAGTCCCCTCGGCCACCGCGGGCGGCTGGGTGTGTATGTTTGTCCTTAGGTTAATTTACCTAGGTTAAAATAGTTTGTAAGCTACGGACTGATGAACACGCAGTGTGGTCGGATAGATTTACAAACATTTGAAAGCTGATACGGGAGAGTAGGGGCTCACAAATCTGTCCCACTACACTGGGCATGGCATCGCTTTCATGGTATAGCTAAGCCACTGCTTTGCCAACAGTCATTTGAATGTATCCAACTTAGCATATGAATTTACAAGGCCTTTTGTGTGAAGGTGAGTAACATTAAATTTGACCTGTAAGTATTATCAGTTTAAAATAGTGTTATTCCTTAAAAACTGCAAAGTTATTTTTTGTGTACGGTTAATGTTTACCAATATTCACGTGGGCCTATTGCTACCACGGCATGTGTATAGCTCGTCTGCTGTTTTCCCTAGTATCTATGGTCGAAGTTTAAGCCACATTCCATTGTTTATCTACGAATGGAAAGAGCGAGAACAGAGTTCCGCTTCATCTGTCTGAGCCTGGCCTGTGATACGTTTACATATCTATAACGACTCCTGTGACTGATGTATAATATAAAGTGAGTATAGTGCTCTTTTTAATGGATTTATTTTTATTTTTAGATATCTTAAAAATTTAAAACGACGGGGTTTCAGTTATTTGAAAACATACCATTTCCTCCAGGCGTAAATAATTTCGACCATTGAAGGTGTGTAATGGATTTCTACGCCATTACAGCTCACGATACATCATGCAGTGATTGTTGCAAGTTTTATTAATTTTCCGACCATATCGTTTCCCTTCAAAATTAATCGGCTTTCAGAACACGCATTCATGTTTCATTTTGCAAGTATTAAATTTAGAAGTCCAATAATTTTCCACTCAATTATTTTCCCGCAACTCCTCTTAGAGTAAAATTGAATGCACGGTCCGCTACATGAACAAAGCACGTAACTAGTCCAGCCCCTTACCACGACGGTATTTTACCTGAATGAACATGAATATTTATTACAGAAACCAACAGAATGAGCTGATGTATCCTTAAAAAAAGGTAAAATATTTCTCGTTTTTATAATGTAAGTGCCGCCAACCATTCTATCTTCTATCTTCCAAATTATTTAATGAAACAAAATTAATTCCACTGTTCATTTACAAATTCCGACCTCTGCAAGTATTATTTACGAAATTTCGACCACCTAGATCTCATTCCTACTTATGAAGTCGATTATAACTAAACGTTAAACTTTTCCATAAACCTTAACCGTCATGGCAGTTACATTATAATCTTTCGATCTTAACAGGCCCAAGACTTTAAACGTGTATAATTAATCACAGAGACGCATGATGATGAGACCTCAGGGCTCGAAATGTATTGTATACAATAAAATACAAATTTGTGACTGAATCCGAATCCATTTTATTTTACTGATGTTATTTTGTATGTGCCACTTTGAAGACTTGTATTACATTAAGCGTATCCGCAAACTGCGAATATTAATTAGCTTTAGCCCTATGACTCAGTGGTGACAAATCAAAATTTGTGCTGGTCAGGGACTCAACACAGCATCTTTCGCTTTTCGCGATCGGTCGAGTTAAACTTTTCGCTGTATGAGTACGTATCCCTGACTGAAACACCCATATGTCACCCAGTACCTACTGCCAATAAGTGTCCGTACCGTACATACTGTAATTTCTGCACAGCAACAAACGATAATTAAATCTGTCTTAAGTCTTGCTGTGGCACATTTGATATGATAGCAGCGCCCGCGTTTATTGGTGAAACCATAAAAATATCCTTCAGATATGTATATCTGAAGGACATTTGTATAGTTCCATCCATAAACACCAACACTGTACATCTCATCGTAGTAATAAAATACAGCACTGTTTAAATCATACACAATTCATCGTAATGTGAAATGAATAGATTTGTAACATCCTTACGTATTGATGTAAATAAAGTGACTAATTTAATTTTTTGGGAACAATACCGATCCCTTTGTGAAATGCTCAGCAGCGGCTTTGAAAACAATTGTCATTTACCCTTCTGTTCCACAAGTTATCTTTATCGAACTGAAGTACATTTAAATGATTACGGGTGTGAGTCAGTGAATAAGTCTCAAACTGAGGTATACACGCCACTACTGCGTTTACAAGTCTGAAAATTGCTGTACTTTCCAGCACTTGTGAGTTTAAACACTCGTCCCATCGTTCGAGAAGGCTTCGATAGTCTGGAACTAGGAATTTTTGTGTCAGCGTTTGCATCCTACAAGTGACGCTTTTGAGCTGTAACTTCATTTGGTTCCTTAAACTTGTGCAACCCCAAAGACGGGTGAGTCGTTTTGCTACTTATTTAGTGACTAACCCTCGTATTGTATTTGATCAGGTTTACATTGATATATAACGCGTGTTAGTAAAGCGTTGACAAATTGTGTTGCATTGTGATTTCGCACGAATGGTAAAGTGAATAAAACTATTCATGCAAAAATTAACTCATCAATAAAACACATCAGTCAAATTAGTACCTTGCGTTATTGTGGGTATATTGAATTAATGTAAATGAGGAAAATCATAGAAAAAAATGTTGTTTATTTTAAAGTAAGTGGAATTAGAAAATTTTTGCTGTTCCACTTTCTACATAAATATGGTCCATATACTGTACAAACAATACATGAATTATCAACCATAAAGCACGCATCATATGAGGTACAATCTATAAGTTCTGAGACTTGATACCTGGAGGATGGGCAACCAAACTATTATATAAGTTGCAGACGCTGCCGTGTATGACGTGAAACGCAGCAGCCCTTGACGTAAATTAGACAAGCTATCGTGTTCTACATTCTCTGTATATCTTCCCCCTGTGCCCGGCGTCTACTCTGCTCAAAACAATTAGTGGATCAGTTCAGATATCTAGGTTCTGCACTAATTGACGTCTTTCTGTTGTAGTACACACTGGAGAAAACAATATTACGGCAACAGAGATAGTGGTAATAACAGAAAGTTGTTCCAAAGGCGGTTAGTGTTGACTTGTGTTTACCCTGCCAAACAAATTACACAAACAGTTGGGTTCAGACAGTGTAGTGGGCTGAAAGTGCAATGCAGACAACGACGTGACTTACTCGGAGAGGTGGCATGAAGGCCATAGGAAGCTTGGAAGCATGACAGACACTATGGAAGGTGGCTGTGGGAGGTGGCTATAGCCATTGGAGTACACAAAAGTGTAATCTGCAGAACCTGTACTCGATTTCAGACAATAGGAACCTTTAAAAGAAAGCAACGCCAAGGACGTTGTAGCGGGACGAAATTTTCGAGCCCTAATCCCTTATGTAAGCTTTGGATTGAAAAGTATTCAAGTTGATGTATAAATTATTTATTTTTCATATGTGTGATATTTTATGAGACAAGGTATTTAAAAGAATGTTTGTGTTTGGTTTGTATGTTTCATGGTCGACCGACGTGCCGCAATGAACAGGAGCAGCGTCACCGCAGCCCCGACCGGCATCAAACATCAGCCACGCCACCATCCCTACTGTAGTCAGCCGACATCCACAAGGAGGCGGGCGTCTCTGCATTTTCTCTATTGCGGGACATCGATCGTCCTTTTCAGAAGATTTATGAATTGTTGTAAAGAGATATCTGTACTATTAAGATCGACTATGAGATCATGTGTAACCTCACACGTTGTATGAATAATAATAAATATCAATAAGAGGTTTTTTGTGTGTATAAATCGTATTTATGGAGAAGTATTAGGTTTGACTGTTAAGAATTACAGGTAGGAAAATTATAAATTGCTTTCGAGATTGGACATATTCATGTCTTTGTGCAGACAATTGAGAATTTTGACAGTTTGGTTTTTTAGTCTGTGACTTTATTGGTGTTTATGAAAGGAATATACTGAAGTAAGATATTTTTTTCGATTCAGAAAGCTTTGGAACTAGATCGGTTGTGTTATATATCGACTGAGACTTACATTGGTGTACGTAAGATTTAAAAGTATACTTAGGTGTTGCAAAATATTTCCCTCTTTCCCTCGGGTATAAGAATTTGCATTGTGACTGTGGATTAAATGTGAACACTAATTTTTTGTTTTGTTTTATGTGACAGTTTGGGGCCTTCGGAAAAGAGTTCAACAGTACGATCCTGGTTCGTTGATGTAGTTGCCTAGCAACGTACTAACTACCCCATAGAAACTAACTGTTAAATGATCTTGGGTAGACTTTTGAAGGGAATATGAGAGTTGTTATCATTTTTGAAGGGTCTAATGGAAATATTCCTGTATTACCTCGTCCGATTGCAACGTCCACGGGTAATAGCAGAAAGATATGGCCATCTCCGGTTAACAGCCCGCCGAGATAGCAGGCTGAATGTTATTCACAGTAATGCACCGTACAGAAAACACGACACGAGCTATCAACAGAAACGATTTGATGTCGCCTTGGGGATTGTGCCCTCTACTTACTGTGCCCTGTGTTGTGTGTCCCATTAAAACAACGACTACATTTAGTCGGCAGAAACTGGGCGGCCGAACATAAGACTTGAAGTCGTAGAAGACAGCGCCAGGTTTCGTTCACCGATGAGTCAATATTTTGTATTCAGCCGAAACAAAGGTAGTTCCTTCAAGTGCCAAAACTCCCGCCCATCAAAGATACGATTCAAAAGGTTGTCCAGAAGCCTAGCACGGTTGTGTTTCTGACACCCGTGCAAGGTAAGGACACCAAGAAGGTACAAGGAATCTTTACAAAGACAGTGAACCCGGCCAGAGATAAGATTAAGATTAACCGAATAAAGATTACAAAGAACGTGGTAATAGTTGAAGTTGCCAGTGACGAAGATAAAAACAAAATCTTAAACAATGAAGCACTGTGCAAAGAGGTTAGGTGTGAGGGTCTCAAGAAGAGAAATCCATTGATGATCTTGTACGATGTACCAGTGGATTTAAACGAGAACGACATAGTTTAGGGCATGCGGATGCTTTCAAATCAGATTTCAAACTGAGATTCAGAACAGGCCCCCGCGACAAGGATGTTGTACACCAGGTCGTGGAGGTAAACCCAAGCTGTGGAAGTCGCTATCGATTATGGGGAGAATCTATTTGGGCTTTTCATCAATCAATGTTAAAGATTACATTGTGGTACCACGCTGTCACAATTGCTGTGACCTCGACCATATCCAAAAACACTGTACAAATAGAGCAGCTTGCTCAAAATGTGGATCATATGAGCATACAAGGAAAGAGTGTAAGGAATCTGTTGTCTGCATATCACGCAGGCGCAGGGGCAAGAAAAGTTGTGGAAATAATGGACGGAATTGTCCCACCTACAAGATACTGGAGAAAAGGCTGATCTCAGGCATTGACTATGGCTAGTGCCGAATCAATGACGAGGATGCCTCCCAAAAAGAGGAAGTCCCCCTGTAGTGGGAGGAGGGATGCGGACAGAGCTCGTAACTTCAAAGCCTTTGTCTTGCAGGCCAAAACAACAAGTGTCAGGAAGCCACTTGACACGCAAACATATCCGAGTCCCTCTGCTCCTGATCTCCCCTGCAGTGGGTACATGAAGCCCGTTACGACTGGGCAAAGGGGACATAATTCAAAAACTTCCACCAGGGACAATACTCAGACAACTGAGGTACAAAAGAGCGAGGTGTCAAGCACCACCTCTCCTCCACCCCCTGCCAAACCTGCGCGTGTGTGATGTGCGGCGATAGACCCTCAACAGATCTATCTGAACTTAGAATTCGCCTTGCAACTAGCTATCTTGGAGCAACCTTTAGTGATGGCCACAGCATTCAGACACGTGGTGCGAATAGGGCACCGATATGGCACCTTTCCGGTAATGGAGGCTGTTGACAGGATCCAACTTAAGTCGATGAATCTCCCCATTGACCTAACAGCTCTGCAGAGCCTTGTCAAGAAGGTATTTTCCCCTAAATCAATAAGATCAAAATTGGCCAGTTGAACGCAAAAAATTCCAGACTGGTGATGCAGGAACTCCGAAGGGTCACTGAGGAGATGAGACTTGACGTGGTCTGCCTACAGGAACCGTACTGACTCTGTGGTCAGCCAGCCTACGCATCTATGACCTGCCAGAAGATCGCAATGGGACAAGAGCCTAAAACGGCAATACTGATTGTCAATAGATCCCTTAGAGCAACAGTGATCACGCAACTATCCGTCGCCCACTGCTGTGTCGTTGAACTTCAAACACCAAAGGGGCTGATAGTCCTGGTAAACATGTATTTCCAGTATGCAGATGAAATTGAAAGGCATCTTCAATTTCATCTGCATACTGGAAATACATGAACATCTTGAACATCTAGAAACGGTCATAACGACACTGCGTGGGCGACGGGTGGTTGTTGTAGGTGATCGTAATGCAAAGTCCCCCCCCCCCCCCATGTGGAACAGCCGTTCTCGGGATGATAAAGGATTGAAAGCGGAAGAGGCGATCATGGCCATCCAGCTAGCCATTGCAAATGAGCCAGGAAACCCCCCCCCCCCCACCTTTGTAGGAGGAGGTGGACAGGGAACGAACATAGACATAACTTTGGCGACAACAAATGTCATAAGAGACGTCCATGGAGGGTCCATGATCGCGTCACTACCAGTGATCACAATCTCATCACTTTTGAGATCGGAGGAGATGAGCACGGCTGGGACACAGGGCGGGAGTGGCAAAGAAATTACCACAAAGCAGACTGGCAACGACTGGAGAGAGAGTGCAGGATACCTCTGTTTCTGGAGGGGGAACTGGATGTGGACGAGTGCGCTCAGGACCTGGTATCAGCCATCTCACAAGCCATAGAACTCGCCGTACCACTAAAGAGGAGGGTAACAGCGGCCTCCCCTTCGCCGTGGTCGGCCGAACTACAACGACTGCGACAGTTGGTCAGGCAGGCGAGACGGTATTATCAACGGAGTGTGGTCTGGCAGAGAAGACAGTATTGGTTGCAGAGGTACAGAAACTTGAAGGACCAGTTCTTCAGGGAACTGTAAGCCACGAGACTGTGCAGCTGGGAGCAATACGTCAAGCGTCAACTAGAAACTGACCCCTGGGGCATGCCGTACAAGCTGGTGCGACACAAGGTGCGTGCACCAATGGTTCTCTCGACTCTCAGGGTGGACGGCCGGACCACAGACTCTTGGCAGGAAACTGCCGAGGTCCTGCTCCGGACCCTACTCCCTGATGACAATGTAGCCAGCGACACGAACATCCAACAGGAGATACGGGCAAATAGTTCAGCCCCCTATATCAATTAGGTATAGGAAGAGGTGGCTCACCACATTCGCAATCTCAAAAGGAGAAAAGCCCCAGGGCCAGATCAGATCACCTCTGAGGTAGTGCAGTTTCTCGGCCCCCAGTTGGTGCCTCAAGTAACTAGGCTATACAATGAAAGTTTAAGGCAGGGGAAATTCCCCTCGCCCTGGGCGTAATACTGGACGAGCGCTGGAATTTCGCGGCCCATGTGGATGCAGTTGCAGACAGAGCGCTGGTAGCACTTAAAAGACTGGTTGGGATTGGGCAGAGAAGGTTCCACCTCCCACCCAATCTCATTAACCTTTACCGCAACAGTATTCTGACATCCATCATGGGCTACGGATCTGGTAGCTAGGCCCACAGACTCACTAGGTGGCGCCTGCAATGGCGGTGAGAAGAGTTCAGAGAAGTATCCTCCTACATTCAATTGGGGCATACAGGACGTCGCGGGCGGCGCCCTCTTGGTGTTGATGGGGCTTTGTCCTTTAGATATCAAGATTCGGGAGCTGGCGGCGGCGTACTGGCTGTCCCGTGCCTGTCGTCTTTGGGTGCCTCCACCTCACAAAAACTACTTTTTATAGAAATACATGTATTTCCAAGTGGACGGGGGCCTCGTATTGTTTCGCCGCTGCCCCGGGCGTCCGAAAACCTTAGTCTGCCACTGATCTGAGGGAAATGAAAGAATAGAATGGCCATCTTAGTCCCAGGACTTAAAACCGACTGAGATGATTTGGGATGCACTTGGCAGACGCACAGGCATTTAGAACTGGATATTGAAGCCATGAATGGCTAAATATCAGTCAGGAGCTGACTGATAACCCCATACTGTCCACGCCACGAAGGTATGCAACTGTACTCGCCGTCCGAATTGATCGCACACCATATTAAAGGGCAACGGGAATGACTTTTCAGTTGATGGTTGCCTCATGGTGCTTTCACTCTAAGTACACCCCATGTAAACTTCAAGTAAAGGGATCAGACAGCAAAATATCGTACTGTATCACAAACGAATTACAACTGTAACCATTATCCGAATAAAATAGTTACCGTACGTATATTGTGTATGACATCTCACTGATCCCCTAATTGTTTCCCTGACAGTCCACTTTATCGACCTCCACCTCCCGCTCTTCGTCTAAGCACCCATTGTCTCTTTCAAATTACGTCTCCTTTTTATTTTGTAATCCACCTTCTTGATCATACATGTGAATCACAATTACCTCAGTCGTGATGCAGCTAATTGTTTTGACTGAACTATATATTATGCATGTAGATACACCGTCTGGGAAATATGAATATAGTGATACAAAAGTAATAAACTGCACCCTCAAAAATGATTGTGGCAGTTTCACGCTACTCGGTGTTTGTGGCATCCTGTATCATGACTCATGCTATGAAAGAATTTTGTTGGAGCATTCAGCGACAAGTGTAGATAATTTCTATGAAACAGTTTGCCAGTATATAATTAGAAGCAGTAACAGGTTGTTCATTATGCGCATTTAGGAGCGTCTGTGACGTTCTAGACTTTGTGTCATATAATGAAATACATTTCGTGTTACATAATTCTTCTTTATGTTTTTGGCCTCCTTTCTCCATAGTTGCAGTTATACAATTTGTATAGGTTAGGTAACAGTCGTATGAACTGTAAATTAGTCTAATATACACCAGACGCGTTTCGCTTTATTCTAAAGCATCTTAAGTGGTCAACTGTACAGGAAATTATTAAAATTGGAAGAACCAGTTTTGGCCGCATTTAAATCTTTATTATATATATATATATATATATATATATATATATATATATATATATATATATATATATATATATATAGATTTCGGTCAGTGTCTGACTATCTTCAGTGCTAGAGTCCAAGCCCTGTTAATATGCAAAGTGCAAGTTTTTGTGGGCCCACAGGACTTGGACTCTAGCACTGAAGATGGTCAGACCTGATCGAAATCGATCTGCAACATATATAAAAAACAAAGGTTTCAATGTGGGCAAAGCTGGTTTTTCCAATTTTAATAATTTTAATGTGGTCGCTCTGCACCACACTCTAGATAGAGTGGCCTACATGTACAGGAAATGTTTTGTTTTACGTTATTTGTATGATTAAATTCGATCGATAACAGTTCTCATGCAATAGGATTATTTTGATTCTGAATAAAATGGACTACTAATATTACTCACGTATTTTTATGTTCTCCTCTTCATGTGTCTTGTAGCACTCACTTTCTCATCTTGCACTTTCCCATGACTTAATATAATGAAAACCCATGAGTGAATACTAAGTAGTGCGAAAACATTGTGTAATATCTAAAGCTGAGTACGTAGTCTTCCGTAGACTGCTCATAGGCGAACCAATGGGAATCAGCTGACAGTCTCGTCATCCTCTATGACTGGCGTCGTTGAATTCTGTAAGAAGGAGCAGGTGGTGAACACAACGTTTCCCCAGTTGTTATTTTGTTTCTGGATATCGGAACTGTATTAGCCGGTCAAGAAGCTCCTCAATTGGCATCACAAGGATTTTAAAATTCCATTACAGTCCTCCACCCTAGCTACAAAAAGTCCCTGACAATATTGGAAACAGAAACCGAGTCCCTTGAATTGAAATCACCCGTGCTAATGAAGGCAAACGAGGAAACAAGAGAATTCACGCTTCGCTAGACGTGAATGTCGTTAAATCGAAGGTCCTTTATTTGGCACGGTCCTGATGGAAATTGTTTGCTCTGCCTTCCTCTAATCTGTGAATTGACCTACGCAGCTAATTATAGAGGTTACCTTAGCTTTAGCGTTGATTCTGCACACAGTTGCAACTCAGCATTTCCGCAAAGCCACATTGGTTCAGTTAAAGGAAGAGAACAGTATCAGATGAAGGAATCCAAGATATTGTTTATTTTCGGTCAGGGTATCATGACTTTTCTGTTTAAATTGGTGTGCAGTTTTAGGACATTTAAAAGTAAGGAAGGTACAACCGAATAGTCAAAGCATTTTAGAGCT